>CANTAL010000135.1:0-600000 GCA_947650365.1 Chamaelirium japonicum | reverse complement strand
TCATTCGCACGATCCATTCTAATTCATTCTTACGATCCATTCTAATTCTTTCGTATGATCAATTCTAATTCATTCGCACAATCTATTCTAATTCATTCGTACGATCCATTCTAATTCATTAGCACGATCGATTCTAATTTATTCATACGATCCATTCTATTTTATTCGTACGATCCATTCTTACTCATTCGTAAGATCCATTCTAATTCATTCGCACGATCCATTCTAATTCATTCATACGATCCATTCTATTTCATTCGTACGATCCATTCTTACTCATTTGTATGATCCATTCATGGGAATGAATTAGAATGGATCATACAAAAGAATTAGAAAGGATCGTACGAATGAATTAGAATAGATTGTGCGAATGAATTAGAATGGATTGTGTTAATGAGTAAGATCAATTCTTACTTATTCGTACGATCCATTCTAATTAGAATGGATCGTACAAATGAATTAGAATGGATTGTATGAATGAATTAGAATGGATCGTGCGAATGAATTAGAATGGATCGTACGAATGAATTAGAATGGATACATTCGTGCGAAAGAATTAGAATGGATTGTATGAATGAATTAGAATGGATCGTATGAATGAATTAGAATGGATCGCGCGAATGAATTAGAATGGATCGTATGAATAAAATGGAATCGATCGTACGAATGAATTAGAATGGATCGTGCGAATGAATTAGATTGGATCGTGCAAATGGATCGTACGAATGAATTAGAATGGATTGTACGAATGAATTAGAATGTATTGTACGAATGAATTAGAATAGATTGTGGGATTGATTTAGAATGTATCGTACGAATGAATTAGAATGGATCGTACGAATGAATTAAAATGGATCGTATGAATGAGTAAGAATGGTTCGTACGAATGAAATAGAATGGTTTGTATGAATGAATTAAAATGGATCGTACGAATGAATTAGAATGGATCGTATGAATGAATTAGAATGGATCGTGCGAATGAATTAGATGTGATCGTACGAATAAATTAGAATGGATCCTGCTAATTCATTGAAATGATCCATTCTAATTCATTCGTACGATCTATTCTAATTCATTCGAACAATCTATTCTAATTCATTCGTATGATCCATTCTAATTCATTCGCACGATCGATTCTAATTCATTTGAACGATCCATTCTAATTCATTCATACAATCCATTCTAATTCTTTCGCAAGATTGTATCCATTATAATTCATTCGTACGATCCACACTAATTCCTTCGTATGATCCATTCTAATTTATTCGTATGATCCATTCTAATTCATTCATACGATCCATTCTAATTCATTCATACAATCTATTCTAATTCTTTCGCACGAATGTATCCATTCTAATTCATTCGTACGATCAATCCTAATTCCTTCGTATGATCCATTCTAATTCATTCGCTCGAATGTATCCATTCTAATTCATTCATACGATCCATTCTAATTCATTCGTACTATCCACCCTAATTCCTTCGTATGATCCATTCTAATTCATTCGCACTAATGTATCCATTCTAATTCATTCGTACGATCCATTCGAATTCATTCATACGATCCATTCTAATTCATTCATACGATCCACTCTAATTCATTCGCACGTATGTATCCATTCTAATTCATTCGTACGATCCATTCTAATTAATTCGCACGATCCAATTTAATTCATTTGCACGATCCATTCTAATTCATTCGTACGATCTATTTTATTTCATTCGTACGATCAATTTTTACTCATTCGTACGATCCATTCTGATTCATTCACACGAATATATCCTCATTCGCACGATCCATTCTAATTCATTTGCACGATCCATTCTAATTCATTCATACAATCCATTCTAATTCTTTCGCACCAATGTATCCATTCTAATTCATTCGTACGATCCACCCTAATTCCTTCGTATGATCCATTCTAATTCATTCGCACGAATGTATCCATTCTAATTCATTCGTACGATCCATTCGAATTCATTCATATGATCCATTCTAATTCATTCATACGATCCATTCTAATTTATTCGCATGAATGTATCCACTCTAATTCATTCATACGATCCATTCTAATCCATTCGCACAATCTATTCTAATTCATTCGTACGATCTATTCTAATTCATTCGCACGATCCATTCTAATTCATTCGCACAATCAATTCTAATTCATTCATACAATCCATTCTAATTCTTTTGCACGAATGTATCCATTCAAATTCATTCGTACGATCCATTCTAATTCTTACATATGATCCATTCTAATTCCTTCGTACGATCCGTTCTATTTCATTCGTATGATCCATTCTAATTCCTTCGTACGATCCATTCTAATTCATTACCATGAATGTATCCATTCTAATTCGTACGTACGATCCATTCTAATTCATTCATACGATCTATTCTAATTCATTCGCACGAATATATCCATTCTAATTCATTCGTACGATCCATTCTAATTCATTTGCACGATCCATTCTAATTCATTCGTACGATCCATTCTGATTCATTCATACATCCATACTAATTCATTCGCACGAATGTATCCATTCTAATTGATTCGTGCGATCCTTTCTAATTCATTCTAATCCATTCTAATTCATTCGTACGATCCATTCTAATTTCATACGTACGATCCATTCTAATTCATTCATACGATCCATTCTAATTCATTCGCACGAATATATCCATTCTAATTTATTCGTACGATCCATTCTAATTCATTCACACGAATGTATCCATTCTAATTCATTCTAATTCCTTCGTATGATTCATTCGTACGATCCATTATAATTCCTTCGCACGAAAATATCCATTCTAATTCATTCGTACGTACGATACATTCTAATTCATTCGCACGATCTATTCTAATTCATTCATACGATCCATTCTAATTCATTCATACAATCCATTCTAATTCTTTCGTACGAATGTATCCATTCTAATTAATTCATACAATCCATTCTAATTCTTTCGCACGATCCATTCTAATTCCTTCGTACGATCCATTCTAATTCATTCGTATAATCCATTCTAATTCATTCGCACCATCCATTCTAATTCATTCATACGATCCATTCTAATTCATTTATACAATCCATTCTAATTCTTTCACACGAATGTATCCATTCTAATTCATTCGTACGATCCACCCTAATTCCTTCGTATGATCCATTCTAATTCATTCGCATGAATGTATCCATTCTAATTCATTCGTACGATCCATTCGAATTCATTCATACGATCCATTCTAATTCATTCATACGTTCCATTCTAATTCATTTATACGATCCATTCTAATTCATTTATACGAATGAATTAGAATGGATCGTACGAATGAATTAGAATGGATCGTACGAATGAGTAAGAATGGATCATACGAATGAAATAGAATGGATCGTATGAATGAATTAGAATGGATCGTACGAATGAATTAGAATAGATCGTGCGAATGAAATAGAATGGATCGTGCGAATGAATTATAATGGATCGTACGAATGAATTAGAATGGATCGTATGAATGAATTAGAATGGATCATGCGAATGAATTAGAATGGATCGTATGAATGAATTTGAATGGATCGTACGAATGAATTAGAATGGATACATTCGTGCGAATGAATTAGAATGGATCATATGAAGGAATTAGGGTGAATCGTAAAAATGAATTAGAATAGATACATTCGTGCGAAAGAAATAGAATGGACTGTATGAATGAATTAGAATGGATCGTATGAATAAATTAGAATGGATCGTATGAATGAATTAGAATGGATCATACATAGGAATTAGAATGGATACATTCGTGCAAATGAATTAGAAAGGATTGTATGAATGAATTAGAATGGATCATATGAATGAATTAGAATGGATCATGCGAATGAATTAGAATGGATCGTACGAATGAATTTTAATGGATCGTATGAATGAATTAGAATGGATCGTGCGAATGAAATAGAATGGATCGTACGAATGAATTAGAATGGATCGTGCTAATGAATTAGAATGGATCGTACGAATGAATTAGAAGGTATCATACGAAGGAATTAGGGTGGATCGTACGAATGAATTAGAATGGAAACATTCGTGCGAAAGAATTAGAATAGATTGTATGAATGAATTAGAATGGATCGTGCAAATGAATTTGAATGGATCGTGTGAATGAATTAGAATGGATCGTACGAATGAATTAGAATAGATTCTACGAATGAATTAGAATGGATCGTACGAATGAATTAGAATGGATCGTATGAATGAATTAGCACGATCCATTCTAATTTTTCGCACGAATGTATCCATTTTAATTCATTCATACGATCAATTCTAATTCATTCATACGATCCATTCTAATTCATTCCTACGATCCATTCTAATTCATTTGCATGATCTATTCTAATTCATTCGCATGAATGTTTCCATTCTAATTCATTCGCACGAATGTAACCATTCTAATTCATTCGTACGATCCATTCTAATTCATTCGCATGATCCAATCTAATTCATTCGCACAATCCATTCTAATTCATTCGTACGATCCATTCTATTTCATTCGTACGATCCATTCTTACTCATTCGTACGATCCATTCTAATTCTTTCGCACGAATGTACCCATTCTAATTCATTCGTACGATCCCTTCTAATTGATTCGCACGATCCATTCTAATTCATTCATACGATCCATTCTAATTCATTTGTACGATCCATTCTAATTCATTCGTACGATCCATTCTAATTCATTAGCACGATCCATTCTAATTCATTCATACGATCCATTCTACTTCATACGATCCATTCTAATTCATTCATACGATCCATTCTATTTTATTCGTATGATCCATTCTAATTCATTCATACGATCCATTCTATTTCATTCGTACGATCCATTCTTACTCATTCGTACGATCATATCTAATTCATTCGCACGATCCAATCATATTAATTCGTACGATCCATTCTAATTCATTCGTACGATCCATTCTATTTCATTTGTACGATCCATTCTTACTCATTCGTACGATCCATTCTAATTCATTCGCACGAATGTATCCATTCTAATTCATTCATACGATCCATTCTAATTCATTCGCACGATCCATTCTAATTCATTCATACGATCCATTCTAATTCATACGTACGATCCATTCTAATTCATTCATACAAACCATTCTAAATCTTTCGCACGAATGTATCCATTCTAATTCATTCGTACGATCCATTCTAATTCATTCACACGATCCATTCTAATTCATTCATACGATCCATTCTAATTCATTTGTACGATCCATTCTAATTCATACGTACGATTCATTCGAATTCATTCATACGATCCATTCTAATTCATTCATACGATCCATTCTAATTCATTCGCATGAATGTATCCATTCTAAATCACTCGTATGATCCATTCTAATTCATTCGCACGATCCAATCTAATTCATTCGCACGATCCAATCTAATTCATTCGTACGATCCACTGTATTTCATTCTTACAATCCATTCTTACTCACCATTCTAATTCATTCGCACGAATGTATCCATTATAATTCATTCGTACGATCCATTCTAATTCATTCGCACGATCCATTCTAATTCATTCATACGATCCATTCTAATTCATTCGTACGATCCATTCTAATTCATTCATACAAACCATTCTATTTCATTCGTACGAACCATTCTTACTCATTCATACGATCCATTCTAATTCATTCGCACGAATGTATCCATTCTAATTCATTCAGACGATCCATTCTAATTCATTCGCAAGATCCAATCTAATTAAATCATACGATCCATTCTAATTCATTCGTACGATCCATTCTAATTCATTCGCACAATCTATTCTAATTCATTCGTACGATCCATTCTAATTCATTAGCACGATGCATTCTAATTCATTCGTACGATCCATTCTATTTCTTTCGTATGATCCATTCTTACTGATTCGTACGATCCATTCTAATTCATTTGCACGAATGTATCTATTCTAATTCGTTCGTATGATCCAGTCTAATTCATTCGCACGATCCATTCGAATTCATTCATACGATCCATTCTAATTCATTCATATGATCCATTCTAATTCATTCGCACGAATGTATCCATTCTAATTCATTCGTACGAACCATTCTAATTCATTCACACAATCTATTCTAATTCATTCGTACGATCCATTCTAATTCATTAGCACGATCCATTCTAATTCATTCGTACGATCCATTCTATTTCATTCGTACGATCCATTCTTACCTATTCGTACGATCCATTCTAATTCATTCGCACGAATGTATCCATTCTATTCTAATTCATTCGTACGATCCATTCTAATTCATTCGCACGATCCATTCTAATTCATTCATACAATCCATTCTAATTCATTCATACGATCCATTCTAATTCATTCGCACGATCCATTCTAATTCATTCATACGATCCATTCTAATTCATTCATACAATCCATTCTAATTCTTTCGCACGAATGTATCCATTCTAATTCATTTGTACGATCCACCCTAATTCCTTCGTATTATCCATTCTAATTCATTCGCACGAATGTATCCATTCTAAATTCATTCGTACGGTCCATTCGAATTCATTCCCACGATCCATTCTAATTCATTCATACGATCCATTCTAATTCATTCATACGATCTATTCTAATTCATTCGCACGAATGTATTCATTCACACAATCTATTCTAATTCATTCGTACGATCCATTCTAATTCATTAGCATGATCCATTCTAATTCATTCGTACGATCCATTCTATTTCATTCGTATGATCTATTCTAACTCATTCGTACGATCCATTCAAATTCATTCACACGAATGAATCCATTCTAATTCATTCGTACGATCCATTCTAATTCATTCGCACGAACCATTCTAATTCATTCGTAAGATCCATTCTAATATATTCGTACGATCCATTCTAATTCATTCGCACAATCTATTCTAATTCATTCGTTCGATCCATTCTAATTCATTAGCACGATCCATTCTAATTCATTCGTATGATCCGTTCTATTTCATTCGTACGATCCATTCTTACTCATTCGTACGATCCATTCTAATTCATTCGGACGAATGTATCCATTCTAATTCATTCGTACGATCCATTCTAATTCATTCGCACGATCCATTCAAATTCATTCGCACGATCCATTCTAATTCATTCGTACGATCCATTCTAATTCATTCGTACAATCCATTCTAATTCATTAGCACTACCCATTCTAATTCATTCATACGATTTATTCTAATTCATACGATCCATTCTAATTCATTCATACGATCCATTCTATTTCATTCGTATGATCCATTCTAATTCATTCATATGATCCATTCTATTTCATTCGTACGATCCATTCTTACTTTTTCGTACAATCCAATCTAATTCATTCACACAATCCAATCATATTCATTCGTACGATCCATTCTAATTCATTCGTACGATCCATTCTATTTCATTCATACGATCCATGCTTAGTCATTCGTACGATCCATTCTAATTCATTCGCACGAATGTATCCATTCTAATTCATTCGTACGATCCATTCTCATTCATTTGCACGATCCATTCTAATTCATTCATACGATCCATTCTAATTCATTCGTACGATCCATTCTAATTCGTTCATACAAACCATTCTAATTCATTCATACGATCCATTCTAATTCATTCGTACGATCCATTCTAATTCATTCATACGATCCATTCTATTTCATTCAAACGAACCATTCTTACTCATTCATACGATCCATTCTAATTCATTCGCACGAATGTATCCATTCTAATTCATTCGTACGATCCATTCTAATTCATTCGCACGATCCATTCTAGTTAAATCATACGATCCATTCTAAATCATTCGTACGATCCATTCTAATTCATTCGCACAATCTATTCTAATTCATTCGTACGATCCATTCTAATTCATTCGCACAGTCTATTCTAATTCATTCGTACGATCTATTCTAATTCATTAGCACGATCCATTCTAATTCATTCGTATGATCCGTTCTATTTCATTCGTACGATCCATTCTTACTCATTCGTACGATCCATTCTAATTCATTCGCACAAATGTATCTATTCTAATTTATTCGTACGATCCATTCTAATTTATTCGTACGATCCATTCTAATTCATTCGCACGATCCATTCTAATTCATTCGCACGATCCAGTCTAATTCATTCGTACGATCCATTCTAATTCATTCGTACAATCTATTCTAATTCATTAGCACTATCCATTCTAATTCATTCATACGATCTATTCTAATTTATACGATCCATTCTAATTCATTCATACGATCCATTCTATTTCATTCGTATGATCCATTCTAATTCATTCATATGATCCATTCTATTTCATTCGTACGATCCATTCTTACTTATTCGTACGATCCAATCTAATTCATTCGCACGATCCAATCATATTCATTCGTATGATCCATTCTAATTCATTCGTACGATCCATTCTTTTTCATTCATACGATCCATTCTTACTCATTCGTACGATCTATTCTAATTCATTCGCACGAATGTATCCATTCTAATTCATTCGTATGATCCATTCTAATTCATTCGCACGATCCATTCTAATTCATTCATACGATCCATTCTAATTCATTCGTACGATCCATTCTAATTCATTCATACAAACCATTCTAAATCTTTCGCACGAATGTATCCATTCTAATTCATTCGTACGATCCATTCTAATTCATTCGCACGATCCATTATAATTCATTCATACGATCCATTCTAATTCATTTGTACGATTCATTCTAATTCATACGTACGATTCATTCGAATTCATTCATACGATCCATTCTAATTCATTCATACGATCCATTCTAATTTATTCGCACGAATGTATCCATTCTAAATCATTCGTATGATCCATTCTAATTCATTCGCATTATCCAATCTAATTCATTCGCACGATCCATTCTAATTCATTCGTACGATCCATTCTATTTCATTCGTACAATCAATTCTTACTCACCATTCTAATTCATTCGCACGAATGTATCCATTCTAATTCATTCTTACGATCCATTCTAATTCATTCATATGATCCCTTCTAATTCATTCGTACGATCCATTCTAATTCATTCATACGATCCATTCTATTTCATTCGTACGATCCATTCTTACTCATTCATACGATCCATTCTAATTCATTCGCACGAATGTATCCATTCTAATTCATTCGTACGATCCATTCTAATTCATTCGCACGATCCATTCTAATTAAATCATACGATCCATTCTAATTCATTCGTACGATCCATTCTAATTCATTCGCACAATTTATTCTAATTCATTCGTACGATCCATTCTAATTCATTAGCACGATCCATTCTAATTCATTCGTACGATCCATTCTATTTCTTTCGTACGATCCATTCTTACTGATTCGTATGATCCATTCTAATTCATTCGCACGAATGTATCCATTCTAATTCATTCGTACGATCCATTCTAATTCATTCGCACGATCCATTCGAATTCATTCATACGATCCATTCTAATTCATTCATACGATCCATTCTAATTCATTCGCACGAATGTATCCATTCTAATTCATTCGTACGATCCATTCTAATTCATTCGCACGATCCATTCTAATTAAATCATACGATCCATTCTATTTCATTCAAACGAACCATTCTTACTCATTCATACGATCCATTCTAATTCATTCGCACGAATGTATCCATTCTAATTCATTCGTACGATCCATTCTAATTCATTCGCACGATCCATTCTAATTAAATCATACGATCCATTCTAAATCATTCGTACGATCCATTCTAATTCATTCGCACAATCTATTCTAATTCATTCGTACGATCCATTCTAATTCATTCGCACAGTCTATTCTAATTCATTCGTACGATCTATTCTAATTCATTAGCACGATCCATTCTAATTCATTCGTATGATCCGTTCTATTTCATTCGTACGATCCATTTTTACTCATTCGTACGATCCATTCTAATTCATTCGCACAAATGTATCTATTCTAATTTATTCGTACGATCCATTCTAATTTATTCGTACGATCCATTCTAATTCATTCGCACGATCCATTCTAATTCATTCGCACGATCCATTCTAATTCATTCGTACGATCCATTCTAATTCATTCGTACAATCTATTCTAATTCATTAGCACTATCCATTCTAATTCATTCATACGATCTATTCTAATTTATATGATCCATTCTAATTCATTCATACGATCCATTCTATTTCATTCGTATGATCCATTCTAATTCATTCATATGATCCATTCTATTTCATTCGTACGATCCATTCTTACTTATTCGTACGATCCAATCTAATTCATTCGCACGATCCAATCATATTCATTCGTATGATCCATTCTAATTCATTCGTACGATCCATTCTTTTTCATTCATACGATCCATTCTTACTCATTCGTACGATCTATTCTAATTCATTCACACGAATGTATCCATTCTAATTCATTCGTATGATCCATTCTAATTCATTCGCACGATCCATTCTAATTCATTCATACGATCCATTCTAATTCATTCGTACGATCCATTCTAATTCATTCATACAAACCATTCTAAATCTTTCGCACGAATGTATCCATTCTAATTCATTCGTACGATCCATTCTAATTCATTCGCACGATCCATTCTAATTCATTCATACGATCCATTCTAATTCATTTGTACGATTCATTCTAATTCATACGTACGATTCATTCGAATTCATTCATACGATCCATTCTAATTCATTCATACGATCCATTCTAATTTATTCGCACGAATGTATCCATTCTAAATCATTCGTATGATCCATTCTAATTCATTCGCATTATCCAATCTAATTCATTCGCACGATCCGTTCTAATTCATTCGTACGATCCATTCTATTTCATTCGTACAATCCATTCTTACTCACCATTCTAATTCATTCGGACGAATGTATCCATTCTAATTCATTCTTACGATCCATTCTAATTTATTCATATGATCCCTTCTAATTCATTCGTACGATCCATTCTAATTCATTCATACGATCCATTCTATTTCATTCGTACGATCCATTCTTACTCATTCATACGATCCATTCTAATTCATTCGCACGAATGTATCCATTCTAATTCATTCGTACGATCCATTCTAATTCATTCGCACGATCCATTCTAATTAAATCATACGATCCATTCTAATTCATTCGTACGATCCATTCTAATTCATTCGCACAATTTATTCTAATTCATTCGTACGATCCATTCTAATTCATTAGCACGATCCATTCTAATTCATTCGTACGATCCATTCTATTTCTTTCGTACGATCCATTCTTACTGATTCGTATGATCCATTCTAATTCATTCGCACGAATGTATCCATTCTAATTCATTCGTACGATCCATTCTAATTCATTCGCACGATCCATTCGAATTCATTCATACGATCCATTCTAATTCATTCATACGATCCATTCTAATTCATTCGCACGAATGTATCCATTCTAATTCATTCGTATGATCCATTCTAATTCATTCACACAATCTATTCTAATTCATTCGTACGATCCATTCTAATTCATTAGCACGATCCATTCTAATTCATTCGTACGATCCATTCTATTTCATTTGTACGATCCATTCTTACCTATTCGTACGATCCATTCTAATTCATACGCACGAATATATCCATTCTATTCTAATTCATTCGTACGATCTATTCTAATTCATTCGCACGATCCATTCTAATTCATTCATACAATCCATTCTAATTCATTCATATGATCCATTCTAATTCATTCGCACGATCCATTCTAATTCATTCATACGATCCCTTCTAATTCATTCATACAACCCATTCTAAATCTTTCGCACGAACGTATCCATTCTAATTCATTTGTACGATCCACCCTAATTCCTTCGTATGATCCATTCTAATTCATTTCAAGAATGTATCCATTCTAATTCATTCGTACGGTCCATTCGAATACATTCCTACGATCCATTCTAATTCATTCATACGATCCATTCTAATTCATTCATACGATCTATTCTAATTCATTCGCACGAATGTATTCATTCGCACAATCTATTCTAATTCATTCGTACGATCCATTCTAATTCATTAGCACGATCCATTCTAATTCATTCGTACGATCCATTCTATTTCATTCGTATGATCTATTCTAAGTCATTCGTACGATCCATTCAAATTCATTCACACGAATGAATCCATTCTAATTTATTCGTACGATCCATTCTAATTCATTCGCACGAACCATTCTAATTCATTCGTACGATCCATTCTAATTCATTCGTACGATCCATTATAATTCATTCGCACAATCTATTCTAATTCATTCGTACGATCCATTCTAATTCATTAGCATGATCCATTCTAATTCATTCGTATGATCCGTTCTATTTCATTCGTACGATCCATTCTTACTCATTCGTACGATCCATTCTAATTCATTCGCACGAATGTATCCATTCTAATTCATTCGTATGATCCATTCTAATTCATTCGTACGATCCATTCTAATTCATTAGCACTATCCATTCTAATTCATTCATACGATCTATTCTAATTTATACGATCCATTCTAATTCATTCATACGATCCATTCTATTTCATTCGTACGATCCATTCTAATTCATTCATATGATCCATTCTATTTCATTCGTGCGATCCATTCTTACTCATTCGTACGTTCCAATCTAGTTCATTCGCACGATCCAATCATATTCATTCGCACGATCCAATCATATGCATTCGTACGATCCATTCTAATTCATTCGTACGATCCATTCTATTTCATTCATACGATCCATTCTTACTCATTCGTACGACCCATTCTAATTCCTTCGCATGAATGTATCCATTCTAATTCATTCGTACGATCCAATCTAATTCCTTCGCACTATCCTTTCTAATTCATTCATACGATCCATTCTAATTCATTCGTACGATCCATTCTAATTCATTCATACAATCAATTCTAATTCTTTTGCACGAATGTATCCATTCTAATTCATTCATACGATCCATTCAAATTCATTCGCACGATCCATTCTAATTCATTCATACGATCCATTCTAATTCATTCATACGATCCATTCTAATTCATACGTACGATCCATTCGAATTCATTCATACGATCCAGTCTAATTCTTTCATACGATCGATACTAATTCATTCGCACGAATGTATCCATTCTAATTCATTCGTACGATCCATTCTAATTCATTCGCACGATCCAATCTAATTCATTCGCACGATCCACTCTAATTCGTTCGTACGATCCATTCTATTTCATTCGTACGATCCATTCTTACTCATTCGTACGATCCATTCTATTTCATTCGTACGATCCATTCTTACTGATTCGTACGATCCATTCTAATTCGTTCGCACGAATGTATCCATTCTAATTCATTCGTACGATCCATTCTAATTCATTCGCACGATCCATTCTAATTCATTCATACGATCCATTCTAATTCATTCATATGATCCATTCTAATTCATTCGTACGATCCATTATAATTCAATCGCACAACCTATTATAATTCATTCGTACGATCCATTCTAATTCATTAGCACGATCCATTCTAATTCATTTGTACGATCCATTCTATTTCATTCGTACGATCCATTCTTACTCATTCGTACAATCCATTCTAATTCATTCGCACGAATGTATCCATTCTATTCTAATTCATTCGTACGATCCATTCTAATTCATTCGCACGATCCATTATAATTCATTCATACGATCCATTCTAATTAATTCGTACGATCCAGTTTAATTCATTCACACGATCCATTCTACATTCATACTATCCATTCAAATTCATTCATACAATCCATTCTAATTCTTTCGCACGAATGTATCCATTCTAATTCATTCATACGATCCACCCTAATTCCTTTGTACGATCCATTCTAATTCATTCGGATGAATGCATCCATTCTAATTCATTCCTACGATCCATTCGAATTCATTCATACGATCCATTCTAATTCATTAATGCCATTCTAATTCATTCGCACGAATGTATTCATTCGAACAATCTATTCTAATTCATTCGTACGATCAATTCTAATTCATTAGCATGATCCATTCTAATTCATTCGTACGATCCATTCTATTTCATTCGTACGATCCATTCTTACTCATTCGTACGATCCATTCTAATTCATTCGCACGAATGTATCCATTCTAATTCAGTCATACGATCCATTCTAATTCATTCGCACGATCCATTCTAATTCATTCATACGATCCATTCTAATTCATTCGTACGATCCATTCTAATTCATTCGCACAATCTATTCTAAGTCATTTGTACGATCCATTCTAATTCATTAGCACGATCCATTCTAATTCATTCGTACGATCCATTCTATTTCATTCGTACGATCCATTCTAACTCATTCGTACGATCCATTCTAATTCATTCGCATGAATGTATCCATTCTAATTCATTCGCATGAATGTATCTATTCTAATTCATTTGTACGATCCATTCTAATTCATTCGCACGATCCATTCTAATTCATTCGTACGATCCATTCTAATTCATTCGTACGATCCATTCTAATTCATTCATACGATCCATTCTAATTCATTCGCACGATCCATTCTAATTCATTCATACGATCCATTCTAATTCATTCATACGATCCATTCTAATTCATTCATACGATCCATTCTAATTCCTTCGTACGATCCATTCTAATTCATTCCCATGAATGTATCGATTCTAATTCATACGTATGATCCATTCTTACTCATTCGTACTATCCTTTCTAATTCATTCGCACGATCCATTCTAATTCATTTGCACGATCCATTCTAATTCATTCATACAATCCATTCTAATTCTTTTGCACGAATGTATCCATTCTAATTCATTCGTACGATCCATTCTAATTGCTTCGTTCGATCCATTATAATTCCTTCATACGATCCATTCTAATTCTTTCGTATGATCCATTCTATTTCATTCGTATGATCCATTCTAATTCCTTCGTACGATCCATTCTAATTCATTCCCATGAATGTATCCATTTTAATTCCTTCGTACGATTCATTCTAATTCATTTGTACGATCCATTCTTTCGTATGTATCCATTCTAATTTATTCGTATGATCCATTCTAATTCATTCGCCCGATCCATTCTAATTCATTCGTACGATCCATTCTAATTCATTAATACGATCCATTCTAATTCATTCGCACGATCCATTCTAATTCATTCTTACGATCCATTCTAATTCTTTCGTACGATCAATTCTAATTCATTCGCACAATCTATTCTAATTCATTCGTACGATCCATTCTAATTCATTAGCACGATCCATTCTAATTTATTCATACGATCCATTCTATTTCATTCGTACGATCCATTCTTACGCGTTCGTACGATCCATTCTAATTCATTCGCACGATCCATTCTAATTCATTCATACGATCCATTCTATTTCATTCGTACGATCCATTCTTACTCATTCGTACGATCCATTCATGGGAATGAATTAGAATGGATCATACGAAAGAATTAGAAAGGATAGTACGAATGAATTAGAATAGATTGTGCGAATATATTAGAATGGATCATATGAATGAATTAGAATGGGTTGTGCTAATGAGTAAGATCAATTCTTACTCATTCGTACGATCCATTCTAATTAGAATGGATCGTACGAATGAATTAGAATGGATCGTATGAATGAATTAGAATGGATCGTGCGAATGAATTAGAATGGATCGTACGAATAAATTAGAATGGATACATTCGTGCGAAAGAATTAGAATGGATTGTATGAATGAATTAGAATGGATCGTACGAATGAATTAGAATGGATCGTATGAATGAATAAGAATGGATCGTGTGAATGAATTAGAATGGATCGTATGAATGAAATAGAATGGATCACACGAATGAATTAGAATGGATCGTGCGAATGAATTAGATTGGATCGTGCGAATGGATCGTACGAATGAATTAGAATGGATCGTACGAATGAATTAGAATGTATTGTACGAATGAATTAGAATAGATTGTGCGAATGATTTAGAATGGATCATACGAATGAATTAGAATGGATCGTACGAATGAATTAGAATGGATCGTATGAATGAATTAGAATGGATCGTACGAATGAATTAGAATGGATACATTCGTGCGAAAGAATTAGAATGGATCGTGCTAATTCATTCATACGATCCATTCTAATTCATTCGTACGATCTATTCTAATTCATTCGCACAATCTATTCTAATTCACTCGTACGATCCATTCTAATTCATTCGCACGATCCATTCTAATTCATTTGCATGATCCATTCTAATTCATTCATACAATCCATTCTAATTCTTTCGCAAGAATGTATCCATTCTAATTCATTCGTACGATCCACCCTAATTCCTTCGTATAATCCATTCTAATACATTCGCACGATCCATTCTAATTCATTCATACGATCAATTCTAATTCATTCATACAATCCATTCTAATTCTTTCGCACGAATGTATCCATTCTAATTCATTCGTACGATCAACCCTAATTCCTACGTATGATCCATTCTAATTCATTTCCATGAATGTATCCATTCTAATTTATTCGTACGATCCATTCTAATTCATTCGTACTATCCACCCTAATTCCTTCGCATGATCAATTCTAATTCATTCGCACGAATGTATCCATTCTAATTCATTCGTACGATCCATTTGAATTCATTCAAACGATCCATTCTAATTCATTCATACGATCCACTCTAATTCATTCACACGAATGTATCCATTCTAATTCATTCGTACGATCCATTCTAATTAATTCGCACGATCCAATCTAATTCATTTGCATGATCCATTCAAATTTATTCGTACGATCTATTTTATTTCATTCGTACGATCCATTCTTACTCATTCGTACGATCCATTCAAATTCATTCGCATGAATGTATCCTCATTCGCACGATCCATTCTAATTCATTTGCACGATCCATTCTAATTCATTCATACAATCCATTCTAATTCTTTTGCACCATTGTATCCATTCTAATTCATTCGTACGATCCACCCTAATTCCTTCGTATGATCGATTCTAATTCATTCGCACGAATGTATCCATTCTAATTCATTCGTACGATCCATTCGAATTTATTCATACGATCCATTCTAATTCATTCATACGATCCATTCTAATTTATTCGCACGAATGTATCCATTCTAATTCATTTGTACGATCCATTCTAATTCTTTCGCACAATCTATTCTAATTCATTCGTACCATCCATTCTAATTCATTCGCACGATCCATTCTAATTCATTTGCACGATCCATTCTAATTCATTCATACAATCCATTCTAATTCTTTTGCACGAATGTATCCATTCAAATTCATTCGTATGATCCATTCTAATTCCTACATATGATCCATTCTAATTCCTTCGTACGATCCATTCTATTTGATTCGTATGATCCATTCTAATTCCTTCGTACGATCCATTCTAATTCATTACCATGAATGTATCCATTCTAATTCATACGTACGATCCATTCTAATTCATTCATACGATCCATTCTAATTCATTCGCACGAATGTATCCATTCTAATTCATTCGTACGATCCATTCTAATTCATTCGCACGATCCATTCTAATTTATTCGTACGATCCATTCTTATTCATTCATACGATCCATTCTAATTCATTCGCACGAATGTATCCATTCTAATTCATTCGTGCGATCCATTCTAATTCATTCTAATCCATTCTAATTTATTCATACGATCCATTCTAATTTTATACGTACGATCCATTCTAATTCATTCTAAGTCATTCATACGATCCATTCTAATTCATTCGCACGAATGTATCCATTCTAATTCATTCGTACGATCCATTCTAATTCATTCGCACGAATGTATCCATTCTAATTCATTCTAATTCTTTCGTATGATCCATTCGTACGATCCATTAAAATTCATTCGTACGTACGATCCATTCTAATTCATTCGCACGATCCATTCTAATTCATTAATACGATCCATTCTAATTCATTCATACAATCCATTCTAATTCTTTCGCACGAATGTATCCATTCTAATTCATTCATACAATCCATTCTAATTCTTTTGCACGATCCATTCTAATTCCTTCGTACGATCCATTCTAATTCATTCGTACAATCCATTCTAATTCATTCGCACCATCCATTCTAATTCATTCATACGATCCATTCTAATTCATTTATACAATCCATTCTAATTCTTTCGCACGAATGTATGCATTCTAATTCATTCGTACGATCCACCCTGATTCCTTCGTATGATCCATTCTAATTTATTCGCACGAATGTATCCATTCTAATTCATTCGTACGATCCATTCGAATTCATTCATACAATCCATTCTAATTCATTCATACGATCCATTCTAATTCATTCGCACGAATGTATTCATTCGAACAATCTATTCAAATTCATTTGTACGATCCAGTCTAATTCATTAGCACGATCCATTCTAATTCATTCGTACGATCCATTCTATTTCATTCGTACGATCCATTCTTACTCATTCGTACGATCCATTCTAATTCATTAGCATGAATGTATCTATTCTAATTCATTCGTACGATCCATTCTAATTCATTCGCCCGATTCATTCTAATTCATTCATACAATCCATTCTAATTCATTAGTACGATCCATTCTAATTCATTCATACGATCGTACGTAGGAATGGATCGTACGATCCATTCTATTTCATTCGTACTATCCATTCAAATTCATAAAATCCATTCTAATTTCTTTCATACGATCCATTCTAATTCATTCTTACTCATTCTAATTCGTTCGTAAAATCCATTCATATGATCTAATTCATTCGTACAATGAATTAGAAAGGATACATTTGTGCGAATGAATTAGAATGGATCGTATGAATGAATTAGATTGGATCATACGAATAAAATAGAATGGATCGTACGAATGAATTAGAATGGATCGTACTAATGAATTAGAATGGATCGTTTGAATGAATTAGAATAGATTGTGCGAATGAATACATTCGTGCGAATGAATTAGAATGGATCGTATGGATGAATTAGAATGGATCGTATGAATGAATTAGAATGGATCGAATGAATGAATTCGAATGGATCGTACGAATGAATTAGAATGGATACATTCGTGCGAATGAATTAGAATGGATCATACAAGGGAATTAGGGTGGATCGTACGAATGAATTAGAATGGATCGTACTAATGAATTAGAATGGATCGTGCGAATGAATTAGAATAGATTGTGCGAATGAATTAGAATGGATCGTACGAATGAACTAGAATGGATCGTATGAATGAATTAGAATGGATCCTGAGAATGAATTAGAATGGATCGTACGAATGAATTAGAATGGATACATTCGTGCGAATGAATTAGAATGGATCGTACGAATGAGTAAGAATTAGAATGGATTGTATGAATGAATTAGAATGGATCGTATGAATGAATTAGAATGGATCGTGCGAATGAAGTAGAATGGATTGTGCTAATGAGTAAGAATGGATCGTACGAATGAAATAGAATAGATCGTCCGAATAAATTAGAATAGATCGTGCTAATAAATTAGAATGGATCGTATGAATGAATTAGAATAGATTGTGCGAATGAATTAGAATGGATCGTGCGAATGAATTAGAATGGATACATTCGTGCAAATGAATTAGAATGGATCGTATGAATGAATTAGAATGGATCGTATGAATGAATTCTACTGGATCGTACGAATGAATTAGAATGGATACATTCGTGCGAATGAATTAGTATGGATCATACGAAGGAATTAGGACGGATCGTACGAATGAATTAGAATGGATACATTCGTACGAAAGAATTAGAATGGATCATATGAATTAGAATGGATACATTCGTACGATCCATTCTAATTCATTCATACGATCTATTCTATTTCATTCGTGCGATCCATTCATACTCATTCGTACAATCCATTGGAATTCATTTGTACGATCCATTCTAATTCATTCGCACAATCTATTCTAATTCATTCGTACGATCCATTCTAATTCATTAGCACGATCCATTCTAATTCATTCATACGATCCATTCTTTTTCATTCGTCTGATCCATTCTTACTCATTTGTACGATCCATTCTAATTCATTCGCACGAATGTATCCATTCCAATTCATTCGTACGATCCATTCTATTTCATTCATATGATCCATTCTAATTCATTCATACGATCCATTCTAATTCATTCGAACGAAAGTATGCATTCTAATTCATTCGCACGATCTATTCTAGTTCATTCGTACAATCCATTCCAATTCATTCGTACGACCCATTCTAATTCATTCATACGATCCACCCTAATTCCTTCGTATGATCCATTCTAATTCGTTCGCACGAATGTATCTATTCTAATTCATTCTAATTCATTCGCACGATCCATTCTAATTCATTCATACGATCCATTCTAATTCATTCACACGATCCATTCTAATTCATTCGCACGAATGTATCCATTCTAATTCATTCATACGATCAATTCTAATTCATTCGCACAATCTATTCTAATTCATTCATACGATCCATTCTAATTTATTCGTACGATCCATTCTAATTCATTCGCATGATCCATTCTAATTCATTCATACGATCGATCGTGCTAATGAATTAGAATGGATCGTATGAATGAATTAGAATTGATCGTACGAATGAAATAGAATGGATCGTACGAACGAATTAGAATGGATCGTATGAATGAATTAGAATGGATCGTGCGAATGAATTAGAATGGATCGTACGAATGAATTAGAATGGATACATTCGTGCGAACAAATTTGAATGGATCGTACGAAGGAGTAAGAATGGATCGTACGAATGAAATAAAATGGATCGTACGAATGAATTAGAATGGATCGTACGAATGAATTAGATTGGATCGTGCGAATGAATTAGAATGGATCGTACGAATGAATTAGAATGGATACATTCATGCGAATGAATTAGAATGGATACATTCGTGCGAATGAATTAGAATGGATCGTGCAAATGAATTAGAAAGGATCGTACGAATGAATTAGAATAGATCATATAAATGAGTTAGAATGGATCATACGAATGAATTAGAATGGATACATTCGTATGAAAGAATTAGAATGGACCGTGCTAATTCATTCATACGATCCATTTTAATTCATTCGTACGATCCATTCTAATTCATTCACATAATCTATTCTAATTCATTCGTACGATCCATTCTAATTCATTCGCACGATCCATTCTAATTATTGGATCGTATGAATGAATTAGAATGGATATATTCGTGCGAATGAATTAGAATGGATACATTCGTGCGAATGAATTAGAATGGATCGTACGAATGAATTAGAATGATGCATTCGTGCAAAAGAATTAGAATGGATCGTACGAATGAATTAGAATGGATCATACGAAGGAATTAGGGTGGATCGTACGAATGAATTAGAATGGATCGTACGAAGGAATTAGAATGGATCGTACGAAGGAATTATAATGGATACATTCGTGCAAAAGAATTAGAATGGATCATACGAAGGAATTAGGGTGGATCGTACGAATGAATTAGAATGGATACATTCGTGCGAAAGAATTAGAATAGATTGTATGAATGCATTAGAATGGATCGTATGAATGAATTAAAATGGATCGTGCGAATGAATTAGAATGGATCGTATAAATGAATTAGAATAGATCGTATGAATGTATTCGAATGGATCGTACGAATGAATTAGAATGGATACATTTGTGCGAATGAATTAGAATAGATCATACGAAGGAATTTGGATCGTACGAATGAATTAGAATAGATACATTCGTGCGAAAGAATTAGAATGAATTAGAATGGATCGTACGAAGGAAATAGATTGGATACATTCGTGCGAATGAATTAGAATGGATCGTATCAATGAATTAGAATGGATCGTACGAATGAATTAGAATGGATCGTACGAAAGAATTAGAATGGATCGTGCTAATGAATTAGAATGGATCGTACGAATGAATTAGAATAGATTGTGCGAAAAAATTAGAATGGATCATACGATTGAATCAGATTGGATCGTATGAATGAATTAGAATGGATCGTACGAATGACGTAGAATGGATCGTACGAATGAACTAGAATGGATACATTAGTGCAAATAAATTAGAATGGATCGTACGAATGAGTTAGAATGGATCATACGAATGAATTAGAATGGATCGTACGAATGAATTAGAATGGATCGTGCGAAGGAATTAGAATGGATCATACGAATGAAATAGAATGGATCGTATGAAAGAACTAGAATGGATCGTACGAAGGAATTAGAATGGATCATACGAAGGAATTAGAATGGATCGTATGAATGAATTAGAATGGATCGTACGAATGAGTAAGAATGGATCGTACGAATGAAATAGAATAGATCGTACGAATGAATTAGAATGGATCATACGAATGAGTAAGAATGGATCGTACGAATAAAATAGAATAGATCGTACGAATGAATTAGAATGGATCATGCTAATGAATTAGAATGGATCATACGAATGAATTAGAATAGATTGTGCGAATGATGAATTAGAATGGATCGTGCGAATGAATTAGATTGGTTCGTGCGAATGAATTAGAATGGATCGTACGAATGAATTAGAATGAATACATTCATGAGAATGAATTAGAATGGATCGTATGAATGAATTAGAATGGATCGTATGAAGGAATTAGAATGGATCGTATGAATGAATTAGAATGGATCGTGCGAATGAGTTAGAACGGATCGTACAAATGAATAAGAATGGATACATTCGTGCGAATGAATTAGAATGGATCATACGAATGAGTAAGAATGGATCGTACGAATGAAATAGAATGGATCGTACGAATGAATTAGAATGGATCGTGCGAAAGAATTAGATTGGATCGTGCGAATGAATTAGAATGGATCATACGAATGAATTAGAATGGATACATTCGTGCGAATAAATTAGAATGGATCGTACGAATGAATTAAAATGGATACATTCGTGCAAATGAATTAGAATGGATCGTGCAAATAAATTAGAATGGATCGTACGAATGAATTAGAATGGATAGTATAAATGAATTAGAATGGATCGTACGAATGAGTAAGAATGGACCGTACAAATGAAATAGAATGGATCGTACGAATGAATTAGATCATACAATCCATGGGAATGAATAAGAATCGATCGTACGAATGAATTCCTTAGCACGAATGAATTAGAATGGATCATACGAATGGATTGTACGAAGTAATTAGAATGAATTAGAATGGATCGTACGAATTAATTAGAATGGATCGTATGAATAAATTAGATTGGATCGTGCGAATAAATTAGAATGGATCGTACGAATGAATTAGAATGGATACATTCGTGCGAATGAATTAAAATGGATCGTATGAATGAATTAGAATGGATCGTATGAATAAATTCGAATGGATCATACGTATGAATTAGAATGGATCGTACGAATGAATTAGAATGGATCGTATGAATGAATTAGAATGGATCGTACGAAGGAATTAGAATGGATCGTACGAAGGATTTAGAATGGATCGTACAAAGGAATTAGAATGGATCGTACAAATGAATTAGAATGGATACATTCGTGCAAAAGAATTAGAATGGATTGTATGAATGAATTAGAATGGATCGTACAAATGAATTCGAATGGATCGTGCGAATGAATTAGAATGGATCGTACAAATGAATTAGAATAGATTGTGCGAATGAATTAGAATGGATCGTACGAATGAATTAGAATGGATACATTCGTGCGAGTGAATTAGAATGGATCGTATGAATGAATTAGAATGGATCGTACGTACGATCCATTCTTACTCATTCATACGATCCATTCTAATTCATTCGTACGATCCATTCTAATTCATTCGTACGATCCATTCTAATTCATTCATACGATCCATTCTAATTCATTCATACAATCAATTCTAATACTTTCGCACGAATTTATCCATTCCAATTCATTCGTACGATCCACCCTAATTGCTTCGTATGATCCATTCTAATTCTTTCGCACGAATGTATTCTAATTCATTCGTACGATCCATTCTAATTCATTTGTATGATCCATTCTAATTCATTCATATGATCCAATCTAATTCATTCATACGATCCATTCTAATTTATTCGCACGAATGTATCCATTCTAATTCATTCATACGATCCATTCTAATTCATTTGCACGATCCAATCTAATTCATTCATAAGATCCATTCTAATTCATTCGTACGATCCATTCTAATTCATTCGCACGAATATATCCATTCTAATTCATTCGCACGATCAATTCTAATTCATTCGCATGATCCATTCTAATTCATTCATACGATCTATTCTTACTCATTCGTACGATCCATTCTAATTCATTCGCACGAATGTATCCATTCAAATTCATTCATACGATCCATTCTAATTCATTTGTACGATCCATTCTAATTCATTTATACAATCCATTCTAATTAGAATGGATCGTACAAATGAATTAGAATAGATCGTACGAATGAATTAGAATGGATCGTGTGAATTAATAAGAATGGATCGTACGAATGAATTAGAATGGATACATTTGTGCGAATGAATTAGAATGGATCATACGAATGAGTAAGAATGGATCGTACGAATGAGTAAGAATGGATCGTACGAATGAAATAGAATGGATCGTACGAATGAATTAGAATGGATCGTGCGAATGAATTAGATTGGATCGTGCTAATGAATTAGAATGGATCGTACAAATGAATTAGAATGGATACATTCGTGCGAATGAATTAGAATGGATCGTACGAATGAATTAGAATGGATACATTCGTGCGAATGAATTAGAATGGATCGTACGAATGAATTAGAATGGATACATTCGTGCAAATGAATTAGAATGAATCGTGCGAATGAATTAGAATGGATCATACGAATGAATTAGAATGGATCGTATGAATAAATTAGAATGGATCGTATGAATGAGTAAGAATGGATCGTACGAATGAGTAAGAATGGATCGTATGAATGAAATAGAATGGATCGAACGAATGAATTAGAATGGATCGTGCGAATCAATTAGATTGGATCATGCGAATGAATTAGTTTGAATGGGCCGTACGAATGAATAAGAATAGATCGTGCGAATGAATATGAATGAATTAGAATGGATTATATGGAATGAATTTGAATGGATCGTACGAATGAATTAGAATGGATACATTCGTGCGAATGAATTAGAATGGATCATACGAAGGAATTAGGGTGGATCGTATGAATGAATTAGAATGGATACATTCGTGCGAAATAATCAGAATGAATTAGAATGGATCGTACGAAGGAATTAGAATGGATACATTCGTGCGAATGAATTAGAGTGGATCGTATGAATGAATTAGAATGGATCGTACGAATGAATTAGAATGGATCGTACGAAAGAATTTGAATGGATCATGCTAATTAATTAGAATGGATCATACGAATGAATTAGAATAGATTGTGCGAATGAATTAGAATGGATCGTACAATTGAATTAGATTGGATCGTATGAATGAATTAGAATGGATCGTGCAAATGGATTAGAATGGATCGTACAAATGAATTAGAATAGATACATTCGTGCGAATGAATTAGAATGGATCGTACGAATGAGTAAGAATGGATCGTACGAATGAAATAGAATTGATCGTACGAATGAATTAAAATGGATCGTGCTAATGAATTAGAATGGATCGTACGAATGAATTAGAAAAGATTGTGCGAATGAATTAGAACGGATCGTATGAATGAATTAGAATGGATACATTCGTGCGAATGAGTCAGAATGGATCGTATGAATGAATTAGATTGGATTGTATGAATGAATTAGAATGGATCGTACGTATGAATTAGAATGGATACATTCATGGGAATGAATTAGAATGGCTCATTCGAAAGAATTTGAATTGATCATATAAATGAAATAGAATGGATCGTATGAAGGAATTAGAATGGATCGTGCGAAGGAATTGGAATGGATCGTACGAAGGAATTATAATGGACCGTACGAATGAATTAGAATGGGTCGTACAAATGAGTAAGAATGGATCATACGAATGAAATAGAATGGATCGTACGAATGAATTAGAATGGATTGTGCTAATGAATTAGAATGGATCGTACGAATGAATTAGAATAGATCGTATGAATGAATTAGAATGGATCGTGCGAATGAATTAGATTGGATCGTGCAAATGAATTAGAATGGGTCGTACAAATGAATTAGAAATGATACATTCGTCCGAATGAATTAGAATGGATCGTATGAATGAATTAGAATGGATCGTATGAATGAATTCGAATGGATCGTACGAAGGAATTAGAATGGATCGTATGAATGAATTAGAATGGATCGTGCGAATGAATTAGAATGGATCGTACGAATGAATTAGAATGGATACATTCGTGCGAATGAATTAGAATGGATGGTACGAATGTGTAAGAATGGATCGTACGAATGAAATAGAATGGATCGTACGAATGAATTAGAATGGATCGTGCGAATGAATTAGATTGGATCGTGTGAAAGAATTAGAATGGATCGTACGAATGAATTAAAATGGATACATTCATGCGAATGAATTAAAATGGATCGTACAAATGAATTAGAATGGATGCATTCGTGCAAATGACTTAGAATGGATCGTTCGAATGAATTAGAATGGATCGTGTGAATGAATTAGAATCGATTGTATGAATGAATTAGATTGGATTGTATGAATGAATTAGAATTGATCGTGATAATGAATTAGAATGGATCGTACGAATGAATTAGAATAGATTGTACGAATGAATTAGAATGGATCGTACGAATGAATTAGAGTGGAACGTGCGAATGAATTAGAATGGATCGTACGAATGAATTAGAATGGATACATTCGTGCGAATGAATTAGAATGGATCGTACGAATCAATTATAATTGATACATTCGTGCGAAAGTATTAGAATGGATTGTGCGAATGAATTAGAGTGGATCGTGCAATGAATTAGAATGGATCGTACGAATGAATTAGAATGGATCATATGAATGAATTCGAATGGATCGTACGAATGAATTAGAATCGATCGTATGAATGAATTCGAATGGATCTTACGAATGAATTAGAATGGATCGTGCTAATGAATTAGAATGGATCATATGAATGAATTAGAATGGATCGTACGAATGAATTAGAATGGATCGTATGAATGAATCAGAATGGATCGTGCTAATGAATTAGAATGGATCATACGAATGAATTAGAATAGATTGTGCGAATGAATTAGAATGGATCGTTTGAATGAATTAGAATGGATACATTCGTGCGAATGAATTAGAATGGATCGTATGAATGAATTAGATTGCATCGTTTGAATGAATTAGAATGGATCGTACGTATGAATTAGAATGGATACATTCGTGCAAAAGAATTAGAATGGATTGTATGAATGAATTAGAATGGATCGTGTGAATGAATTAGAATGGATCGTACGAATGATTTAGAATGGATACATTCGTGCGAATGAATTAGAATGGATCATACGAATGAGTAAGAATGCATCGTACGAATGAAATAGAATGGATCGTACGAATGAATTAGAATGGATCGTGCTAATGAATTATAATGGATCGTACGAATGAATTAGAATAGATTGTGCGAATGAATTAGAATGGATCATACGAATGAATTAGAATGGATACATTCGTACGAATGAATTAGAATGGATCGTTTGAATGAATTAGACTGGATTGTATGAATGAATTAGAAAGGATTGTACGTATGAATTAGAATGGATACATTCATCGGAATGAATTAGAATGGATCGTATGAAGGAATTAGAATGGATCATACGAATGAAATAGAATGGATCGTATGAGGGAATTAGAATGGATCGTAAGAATGAAATAGAATGGATCGTACGAATGAATTAGAATGGATCGTGCTAATGAATTAGAATGGATCATACGAATGAATTAGAATGGATCATATAAATGAATTAGAATGGATCATATGAATGAATTAGAATGGATACATTTGTGCGAATGAATTAGAATGGATCGTATGAATGAATTAGATTGGATCATATGAATGTATTAGAATGGATCGTACGTATGAATTAGAATGGATACCTTCATGGGAATGAATTAGAATGGATCGTATGAAGGAATTAGAATGGATCATACGAATGAAATAGAATGGATCGTAGGAAGGAATTAGAATGGATCGTACGTTATGAATGAATTAAAATGGATCGTACGTATGAATTAGAATGGATACATTCATGGGAATGAATTAGAATGGATCGTACGTAGGAATTAGAATGGATCCATTCTAATTCATTCTAATTCATTCGTACGATCGATTCTAATTCATTCATACAATCCATTCTAATTCTTTCGCACGAATGTATCGATTCTAATTCATTTGTACGATCCACCCTAATTCCTTCGTATGATCCATTCTAATTTATTCGCACGAATGTATCCATTCTAATACATTCGTACGATCTATTCGAATTCATTCATACGATCCATTCTAATTCATTCATACGATCCATTCTAATTCATTTGCACGAATGTATCCATTCTAATTCATTCGTACGATCCATTCTAATTCATTTGCACAATCTATTCTAATTCATTCATACGATCCATTCTAATTCATTCGCACGTTCCATTCTAATTCATTTGTACGATCAATTCTTATTCATTCATACAATCCATTCTAAATCTTTTGCATGAATGTATCTATTCTAATTCCTTTATACGATCCATTCTAATTCCTTCGTACAATCCATTCTAATTCATTCGTACGATCCAATCTAATTCATTCATATGATTCATTCATATGATTCATTCTTATTCTTTTGCACGAATGTATCCATTCTAATTCATTCGTACGATCCATTCTAATTCCTTCATACGATCCATTCTAATTCCTTCGTAAGATCCATTTTAATTCCTTCGTATGATCCATTCTAAGTCATTCCCATGAATGTATCTATTCTAATTCATACGTACGATCCATTCTAATTCATTCATACGATCCAATCTTATTCATTCATACGATCCACTCTAATTAATTCGCACGAATGTATTCAATCTAATTCATTCTAATTCCTTCGTACGATCCATTCTAATTCCTTCATTCGATCCATTCGAATTCATTCATACGATCCATTCTAATTCATTCAATGGATCATATGAATGAATTAGATTGGATCGTATGAATGAACTAGAATGGATCGTACGTATGAATTAGAATGGATACATTCATGGGAATGAATTAGAATGGATCGTACGAAGGAATTAGAATGGATCATACGAATGAAATAGAATGGATCGTACGAAGGAATTAGAATGGATCGTATGAAGGAATTAGAATGGATCGTACGAATGAATTAGAATGGATACATTCGTGCAAAAGAATTAGAATAGATTGTACGAATGAATTAGAATGGATCGTATGAATGAATTAGAATGGATCGTATGAATGAATTAGAATGGATACATTCGTTCGAATGAATTAGAATAGATCGTATGAATGAATTAGATTGGATCGTATGAATGAATTAGAATGGATCGTACGTATGAATTAGAATGGATACATTCATGGGACTGAATTAGAATGGAACGTACGAAGGAATTATAAGGGATCATACGAATTAAATAGAATGGATCGTACGAAGGAATTAGAATGGATCGTAGGTTATGAATGAATTAGACTGGATCGTACGTATGAATTAGAATGGACACATTCATGGGAATGAATTAGAATGGATCGTACGAAGGAATTAGAATGGATCCATTCTAATTCATTCTAATTCATACGTACGATCCATTCTAATTTATTCAGACAATCCATTCTAATTATTTCGCACGAATATATCCATTCTAATTCATTCGTACGATCCACCCGAATTCCTTCGTATGATTCATTCTAATTCATTCGCACGAATGTATCCATTCTAATTCATTAGTACGATCTATTCGAATTCATTCATACGATCCATTCTAATTCATTCATACGATCCATTCTAATTCATTCACAGGAATGTATCCATTCTAATTCGTTCGCACAATCTATTCTAATTCATTCGTACGATCCATTCTAATTCATTCGCACGATCCATTGTAATTCATTTGTACGATCCATTCTAATATATTCATACAATCCATTCTAGTTCTTTTGCATGAATGTATCCATTCTAATTCATTCGTACGATCCATTCTAATTCCTTTGTACGATCCATTCTAATTCCTTCATACTATCCATTCTAATTTATTCGTACGATCCAATCTAATTCATTCATATGATCCATTCTAATTCTTTTGCACGAATGTATCCATTCTAATTCATTCGTACGATCCATTCTAATTCCTTCGTACGATCCATTCTAATTCATTCGTACGATCCATTCTAATTCCTTCGTACGATCCATTCTAATTCATTCCCATGAATGCATCCATTCTATTTCATATGTACGATCCATTCAAATTCATTCATACGATCCAATCTAATTCATTCGTACGATCCATTCTAATTCATACGATCCATTCTAATTCATGCGATCCATTCTAATTCATTCATACGATCCATTCTAATTCATTCGTACGATCCATTCTAATTCCTTCGTACGATCCATTCTAATTCATTCCCATGAATGTATCCATTCAAATTCATACGTACGATCCATTCAAATTCATTCATACGATCCAATCTAATTCCTTCGTACGATCCATTCGAATTCATTCATACGATCCATTCTAATTCATTCATATGATCCATTCTAATTCATTCGCACGAATGTAACCATTCTAATTCATTCATATGATCCATTCTAATTCATTCGCACGATCCAATCTAATTCATTCGCACGATCCATTCTAATTCATCATTCGCACAATCTATTCTAATTCATTCGTACGATCCATTCTATTTCATTAGCACGATCCATTCTAATTCATTCGTACGATCCATTCTATTTCATTCGTACGATCCATTCTTACTCATTCGTACGATCAATTCTAATTCATTTGCACGAATGTATCCATTCTAATTCATTCATACGATCCATTCTAATTCATTCGCACGATCCATCATATTCATTCATACGATTCATTCTAATTCATACGTACGATCCATTCTAATTCAATCGTCTGATCCATTCTAATTCATTAATACGATCCATTCTAATTCATTCGCACGATCCATTCTAATTCATTCGTACGATCCATTCTTACTCATTCGTACGATCCATTCTAATTCATTCGCACGAATGTATCTATTCTAATTCATTCGTACGATCCATTCTAATTCCTTCGTATGATCCATTCAATTTCATTCATACGATCCATTCTAATTCATTCATACAATCCATTCTAATTCTTTCGCACGAATGTATCCATTCTAATTCATTCGTACGATCTACCCTTAGTCCTTCCTATGATCCATTCTAATTCATTCGCACGAATATATCCATTCTAATTCATTCGTACGATCCATTCGAATTCATTCATACGATCTATTCTAATTCATTCGCACGAAGGAGTTAGAATGGATCATATGAATGAATGAATTAGAATAGATCATACGTACGAATGTATTAAAATTGACACATTCGTGCAAAAGAATTAGAATGGATTGTATGAATGAATTAGAATGGATCGTATGAATGAAATAGAATAGATCGTACGAAGGAATTAGAATGGATCGTACGAATGAATTAGAATGGATACATTCGTGCGAATGAATTAGAATGGATCATACGAATGAGTAAGAATGGATCGTACAAATGATATAGAATGGATCGTACGAATGAATTAGAATGGATCGTGCTAATGAATTAGAATTGATCATGCGAATGAATTAGAATGGATCGTACGAATGAATTAGAATGGATCATACGAATAAATTAGAATGGATCGTGCGAATGAATTAGAATGGAACGTACGAATGAATTTGAATGTATACATTCGTGCAAATGAATTAGAATGGATCGTACGAATGAGTAAGAATGAATCGTACGAATGAAATAGAATGGATCGTGCGAATGAATTAGAATGGTTCGTATGAATTAATTAGAATGGATCGTATGAATGAATTAGAATGGATCATGCGAATGAATTAGAATGGATCGTACGAATGAATTAAAATGTATCCATTCGTGCGAATGAATTAGAATGGATCATACAAAGGAATTAGGGTGGATCGTATGAATGAATTAGAATGGATACATTCGTGCGAAAGAATTAGAATGGATTGTATGAATGAATTAGAATGGATCGTATGAATGAATTAGAATGGATTGTACAAATAAATTAGAATGGATTATTCTAATTCATTCATACGATCCATTCTAATTTATTTGTACGATCCATTCTAATTCATTCGTACGATCCATTCTAATTCATTCATACGATCCATTCTTACTCATTCGTACGATCCATTCTAATTCATTCGCACGAATGTATCCATTCTAATTCATTCGTACGATCCATTCTAATTCATTCGCACGATCCATTCTAATTCATTCATACGATCCATTCTAATTCATTCGTATGATCCATTCTAATTCATTCAAACGATCCATTCTAATTCATTCATACAATCCATTCTAATTCTTTCACACGAATGTATCCATTCTAATTCATTCGTACGATCTATTCTAATTCATTCGTACGATCCATTCTAATTTATTAGCACGATCCATTCTAATTGATTCATACGATCCATTCTATTTCATTCGTACGATCTATTCATACTCATTCGTACGATCCATTCTAATTCATTCGCACGAATGTATCCAGTCTAATTCATTCGTACGATCAATTCTAATTCATTCGTACGATCCATTCTAATTCACTCATACGATCCATTCTAATTCATTCATACGATCCATTCTAATTCATTCGTACGATCTATTCTAATTCATTCGCACGATCTATTCTAATTCATTCATACAATCCATTCTAATTCATTCGCACGAATGTATCCATTCTAATTCATTCGCACGATCCACCCTAATTCATTCGTACGATCCATTCTAATTCCTTCGTACGATCCATTCTAATTCATTCCCATGAATGTATCCATTCTAATTCATACGAATGATCCATTCTAATTCATTCTATTTCATTCTAATTCATACGATCCATTCAAAGGAATTCATTCGTACGATCCATTCGAATTCATTCGCACGATCCTTTCTAATTTATTCCCATCCATTCTAATTCATTTGTACGATCCATTCTAATTCATTCGTACGATCCATTCTTATTCATTCGCACAAATGTATCCATTCTAATTCATTCGTATGATCCATTCTAATTCATTCCCACGATCCATTCTAATTCATTGAGTAAGAATGGATCGTTCGAATGAAATACAATGAATCGTATGAATGAATTAGAATAGATTATGCGAATAAATTAGAATGGATTGTACAAATGAATTAGAATGGATCGTATGAATGAATTTGAATGGATCGTGCGAATGAATTAGAATGGATCGTATGAATCAATTAGAATGGATACATTCGTGCGAATGAATTAGAATGGATCGTACGAATGAATAAGAATGGATCGTACGAATGAAATAGAATGGATTGTACGAATGAATTAGAATGGATCGTACGAATGAATTAGAATAGATTGTACGAATGTATCCATTCTAATTCATTCCTTTGTGCGATCCATTCTAATTCATTAGCACGATCCATTCTAATTCATTCGTACGATCCATTCTAATCATTCACACGAATGGATCTTACTCATTCATACGATCCATTCTAATTCATTAGCACGATCCATTCTAATTAATTTGTACGATCCATTAAAATTCATTCATACAATCCATTCTAATTCTTTTGCACGAATGTATCCATTCTACTTCATTCGTACGATCCATTCTAATTCCTTCGTACGATCCATTCTAATTCCTTCGTACGATCCATTCTAATTCATTCATACGATCCACCCTAATTTCTTCGTATGATCCATTCGAATGGATCGTACGAATGAATTAGAATGGATACATTCAAGCGAATGAATTAGAATGGATCATACGAAGGAATTAGGGTGGATCATACGAATGAATTAGAATGGATACATTCGTGTGAAAGAATTAGAATGGATTGTATGAATGAATTAGAATGGATTGTATGAATAAAATAGAATGGATCGTACGAAGGAATTAGAATGGATCGTACGAATGAATTAGATTGGATACATTCGTGCGAATGAATTAGAATGGATCGTACGAATGTGTAAGAATGGATCGTACAAATGAATTAGAATGGATCGTGCGAATGAATTAGAATGGATCGTATGAATGAATTAGAATGGATCGTGCGAATGAATTAGAATGGATCATACGTAAGAATTAAAATGAATCGTATGAATGAATTAGAATGGATTGTGCGAATGAATTAGAATAGATCGTACGAATGAATTAAAATGGATCGTACGAATGAATTAGAATGGATCGTACGAATGAATTAGAATGGATCGTACGAATGAATTAGAATGGATCGTGCGAATGAATTAGAATGGATAAATTCAGGCGAATGAATTACAATGGATCTTACGAATGAGTAAGAATGGATTGTATGAATGTAATAGAATGGATCGTATGAATGAATTAGAATGGATCGTGCTAATGAATTAGAATGGATCATACAAATGAATTAGAATGAATTAGAATGGATCGTACGAATGTATCCATTCTAATTCTACGATCCATTCTAATTCATTTGCACGATCCAATCTAATTCATTCGCACGATCCATTTTAATTCATTCGTACGATCCATTCTATTTCATTCATACGATCCATTCTTACTTATTCGTACGAACCATTCTAATTAATTCGCACGAATGTATCCTCATTTGCACGATCCATTTCTAATTCATTCATATGACCCTTTCTATTTCATTCGTACGATCCATTCTTACTCATTCGTACGATCCATTCTAATTCATTCGCACGATCCAATCTAATTCATTCGCACGATCCATTCTAATTTATTCATTCGATCCATTCTATTCATTCATACGATCCATTCTAATTCATTCGCACGAATGTATCCATTCTAATTCATTTGTACGATCCATTCTAATTCATTCGCACGATCCATTCTAATTCATTCATACGATCCATTCTAATTCATTCGTACGATCCATTCTAATTCATTCGCACGATCCATTCTAATTCATTCATACGATCCATTCTAATTCATTCATAGAATCCATTCTAATTCTTTCTCACGAATGTATCCATTCTAATTCATTCGTACGATCCACCCTAATTCCTTCGTATGATCAATTCTAATTCATTCGCACGAATGTATCCATTCTAATTCATTCGTATGATCCATTCGAATTCATTCTTACGATCCATTCTAATTCATTCATACGATCCATTCTAATTCATTCATACGAATGTATTTATTCTAATTAATTCGTACGATCCATTCTAATTCATTCGCACGATCCAATCTAATTCATTCGCACGATCCATTCTAATTCATTCGTACGATCCATTCTATTTCATTCGTACGATCCATTCTAATTCATTCGCACGAATGTATCCATTCAAATTCATTCGTATGATCCATTCTAATTCATTCGCACGATCCATTCTAATTCATTCGTACGATCCATTCTAATTCATTCGCATGATCCATTCTAATTCATTCATATGATCCATTCTTATTCATTCATACAATCCATTCTAATTCTTTCGCACGAATGTATCCATTCTAATTCATTCGTACGATCCACCCTAATTCCTTCGTATGATCTATTCTAATTTATTCGCACGAATGTATCCATTCTAATTCATTCGTACGATCCATTTGAATTCATTCATACGATCCATTCTAATTCATTCGCACGAATGTATCCATTCTAATTCATTCGTACTATTCATTCTAATTCTTTCGCACAATCTATTCTAATTCATTCGTACGATCCATTCTAATTCATTGGCATGATCCATTCTAATTCATTTGTACGATCCATTCTAATTCATTCATACAACCCATTCTAATTCTTTTGCACGAATGTATCAATTCTAATTCATTCGTACGATCCATTCTAATTCCTTCGTACGATTCATTCTAATTTCTTGGTACGATCCATTCTAATTAGAATGGATCGTGCAAATGAATTAGAATGGATACATTCGAGCGAATGAATTAGAATGGATCGTACAAATGAATTAGAATGGATCGTATGAATGAATTAGCACGATCCATTCTAATTCTTTCGCACGAATGTATCCATTCTAATTCATTCGTACGATTCATTCTAATTCTTTCGCACAATCTATTCTAATTCATTCGTACGATCCATTCTAACTCATTGGCACAATCCATTCTAATTCATTTGTACGATCCATTCTAATTCATTCATACAATCCATTTTAATTCTTTTGCACGAATGTATCCATTCTAATTCATTCGTACGATCCATTCTAATTCCTTCGTACGATTCATTCTAATTTCTTGGTACGATCCATTCTAATTAGAATGGATCGTGCAAATGAATTAGAATGTATACATTCGAGCGAATGAATTAGAATGGATCGTACAAATGAATTAGAATGGATCGTATGAATGAATTAGCACGATCCATTCTAATTCTTTCGCACGAATGTATCCATTCTAATTCATTCGTACGATCCATTCTAATTCATTCATACGATCTATTCTAATTCATTCGTACGATCCATTCTAATTCATTTGCACGATTGATTCTAATTCATTTGCACGATCCATTCTAATTCATTCATACGATCCATTCTAATTCATTCATATGATCCAATTCGCACGATCCCTTCTAATTCATTCGTACGATCCATTCTAATTCATACGTACAATCTCTTCTAATTCATTCGTACGATCCATTCTAATTTATTAGCACGATCCATTCTAATTCATTCATACAATCTATTTAAATTCTTTCGCACGAATGTATCCATTCTAATTCATTCGTATGATCCACCCTAATTCCTTCATATAATCCATTCTAATTCATTTGCACGAATGTATCATGCTAATGAATTAGAATGAATCGTATGAATTAGAATAGATTGTATGAATGAATTAGAATGGATCGTGCGAATGAATTAGAATAGATCGTGCGAATGAATTAGAATGGATCATACGAATGAATTAGATTGGATATATTCGTGCGAATGAATTAGAATGGATCGTATGAATGAATTAGAATGGATCGTATGAATGAATTTGAATGGATCGTGCGAATGAATTAGCATGGATCGTACGAATGAATTAGAATGGATCGTATAAATGCATTAGAATGGATCGTGCAAATGAATTATAATGGATCGTATGAATGAAATAGAATGGATCGTATGAATAAGAATGGATCGTACGAAGGAATTAGAATGGATCATACGAATGAAATAGAATCGATCGTACGAAGGAATTAGAATGGATCGTACGAAGGAATTAGAATGGATCGTATGAAAGAATTAGAATGGATACATTCGTGCAAAAGAATTGGTATGGATTGTATGAATGAATTAGAATGGATCGTGCAAATGAATTAGAATGGATCGTGCGAATGAATTAGAATGGATCGTACGAATGAATTAGAATAGATTGTGCGAATGAATTAGAATGGATCGTACGAATGAATTAGAATGGATCGTACGAATGAATTAGAATGGATACATTCGTGCGAATGAATTAGAATGGATCGTATGAATGAGTAAGAATGGATCGTACGAATGAATTAGAATGGATACATTTGTGCAAAAGAATTAGAGTGGATTGTACGAATGAGTTAGAATGGATCCATTCTAATTCATTCGCACGATCCATTCTAGTTCATTCGCATGTATGTATCCATTATAATTCATTCGTACGATCCATTCTAATTCATTCATACGATCCATTCTAATTCATTTGTTCGATCCATTCTAATTCATTTGCACGATCCATTCTAATTCATTCGCACGAATGTATCCATTCTAATTCATTCACACGAATGTATCCATTTTAATTCATTCGTACGATCCATTCTAATTCATTTGCACAATCCAATCTAATTCATTCTTATGATCCATTCTAAATCATTCGTACGATCCATTCTATTTCATTCGTACGATCCATTCTTACTCATTCGTACGATCCATTCTACTTCATTCGCACAAATGTATCCATTCTAATTCATTCGTACGATCCTTTTTAATTCGTTCGCACGATCCATTCTAATACATTCATACGATCCATTCTAATTCATTCGCACGATCCATTCTAATTTATTCATATGATCCATTCTAATTCATTCATACAAATTAGAATGGATCGTACGAATGAATCGTGCGAATGAATTAGAATGGATCGTGCATATGAATTAGAATGGATTGTAGATCGTACGAATGAATTAGAATAGATCGTGCTAATGAATTAGAATGTTTTGTACGAATGAATTAGAATAGATTGTGCGAATGATGTATTAGAATGGATCGTGCGAATGAATTAGATTGGATCATGCGAAAGAATTAGAAGGGATCATACGAATGAATTAGAATGGATACATTCGTGCGAATGAATTAGAATGCATCGTATCAATGAATTAGATTGGATCGTATGAATGAATTAGAATGGATCGTATGAATGAATTAGAATGGATCGTACGAATGAATTAGAATGAATTAGAATGGATCCATTCTAATTCCTTCGTACGATCCATTCTAATTCATTCCCATGAATGTATCCATTCTAATTCATACGTACGATCCATTCTAATTCATTCTTAACGTACGATCCATTCTAATTCCTTCGTACGATCCATTCTATTTCATTCGTATGATCCATTCTAATTCCTTCGTACGATCCATTCTGATTCATTCCCATGAATGTATCCATTTGAATTCATACGTACGATCCATTCTAATTCATTCATACGATCCAATCTTATTCATTCATACGATCCATTCTAATTCATTCGCACGAATGTATCCATTATAATTCATTCATACAATCCATTTTAATTCATTCGCCCAATCTATTCTAATTCATTTGTATGATCCATCCCAATTCATTAGCACGATCCATTCTAATTCATTCGTACGATCCATTCTATTTCATTCGTACGATCCATTCTTACTCACTCGTACGATCCATTCTAATTCATTCGTACGATCAATTCTAATTCATTCGTACGATCAATTCTAATTTTTTCCCATCCATTCTAATTCATTTGTACGATCCATTCTAATTCATTCGTACGATCCATTCTAATTCATTCGCACGAATGTATCCATTCTAATTCATTCGTATGATCCATTCTAATTCATTCCCACGATCCATTCTAATTCATTGAGTAAGAATGGATCGTACGAATGAAATACAATGAATCGTATAAATGAATTAGAATAGATTGTGCGAATAAATTAGAATGGATTGTACAAATGAATTAGAATGGATCGTATGAATGAATTTGAATGGATCGTGCGAATGAATTAGAATGGATCGTATGAATGAATTAGAATGGATACATTCGTGCGAATGAATTAGAATGGATCGTACGAATGAATAAGAATGGATCGTACGGATGAAATAGAATGGATTGTACGAATGAATTAGAATGGATCGTACGAATGAATTAGAATAGATTGTACGAATGTATCCATTCAAATTCATTCCTTTGTGCGATCCATTCTAATTCATTAGCACGATCCATTCTAATTCATTCGTACGATCCATTCTAATCATTCACACGAATGGATCCTACTCATTCATACGATCCATTCTAATTCATTAGCACGATCCATTCTAATTCATTTGTACGATCCATTCTAATTCATTCATACAATCCATTCTAATTCTTTTGCACGAATGTATCCATTCTACTTCATTCGTACGATCCATTCTAATTCCTTCGTACAATCCATTCTAATTCCTTCGTACGATCCATTCTAATTCATTCGTACGATCCACCCTAATTTCTTCATATGATCCATTCTAATTCATTAGCACGATCTATTCTAATTCATTCGTACGATTCATTCTATTTCATTCGTACGATCCATATTCTAATACATTCGTACGTATGATCCATTCTAATTCATTCATTCGTACGATCCATTCTAATTCCTTCGTGCGAATGAATTAGAATGGATCGTATGAATGAATTCGAATGGATCGTACGAATGAATTAGAAAGGATACATTCAAGCGAATGAATTAGAATGGATCATACGAAGGAATTAGGGTGGATCGTACGAATGAATTAGAATGGATACATTCGTGCGAAAGAATTAGAATGGATTGTATGAATGAATTAGAATGGATTGTATGAATAAAATAGAATGGATCGTACGAAGGAATTAGAATGGATCGTACGAATGAATTAGATAGGATACATTCGTGCGAATGAATTAGAATGGATCGTACGAATGCGTAAGAATAGATCGTACAAATGATTTAGAATGGATCGTGCGAATGAATTAGAATGGATCGTATGAATGAATTAGAATGGATCGTGCGAATGAATTAGAATGGATCATACGTATGAATTAGAATGAATCGTATGAATGAATTAGAATGGATTGTGCGAATGAATTAGAATGGATCGTACGAATGAATTAGAATGGATCGTACGAATGAATTAGAATGGATCGTACGAATGAATTAGAATGGATCGTGCGAATGAATTAGAATGGATCATACGAATGAATTAGAATGGATACATTCAGGTGAATGAATTACAATGGATCGTACGAATGAGTAAGAATGGATCATATGAATGTAATAGAATGGATCGTATGAATGAATTAGAATTGATCGTGCTAATGAATTAGAATGGATCGTCCAAATGAATTAGAATGGATCATACAAATGAATTAGAATGAATTAGAATGGATCGTACGAATGTATCCATTCTAATTCTACGATCTATTCTAATTCATTTGCATGATCCAATCTAATTCATTCGCACGATCCATTCTAATTCATTCGTACGATCCATTCTATTTCATTCATACGATCCATTCTTACTTATTCGTACGAACCATTCTAATTCATTCGCACGAATGTATCCTCATTCGCACGATCCATATCTAATTCATTCATATGATCCATTCTATTTCATTCGTACGATCCATTCTTACTCATTCGTATGATCCATTCTAATTCATTCGTACGATCCAATCTAATTCATTCGGACGATCCATTCTAATTTATTCATTCGATCCATTCTATTTCATTCATATGATCCATTCTTAGTCATTCTTACGATCCATTCTAATTCATTCGCACGAATGTATCCATTCTAATTCATTCGTACGATCCATTATAATTCATTCGCACGATCCATTCTAATTCATTCATACGATCCATTCTAATTCATTCGTACGATCCATTCTAATTCATTCGCATGATCCATTCTAATTCATTCATACGATCCATTCTAATTCATTCATACAATCCATTCTAATTCTTTCTCACGAATGTATCCATTCTAATTCATTCGTACGATCCACCCTAATTCCTTCGTATGATCAATTCTAATTCATTCGCACGAATGTGTCCATTCTAATTCATTCGTACGATCCATTCGAATTCATTCTTACGATCCATTCTAATTCTTTCATATGATCCATTCTAATTCATTCACACGAATGTATTTATTCTAATTAATTCGTACGATCCATTCTAATTCATTCGTACGATCCAATCTAATTCATTCGAACGATCCATTCTAATTCATTCGTACGATCCATTCTATTTCATTCGTACGATCCATTCTAATTCATTCGCACGAATGTATCCATTCTAATTTATTCGTATGATCCATTCTAATTCATTCGCACGATCCATTCTAATTCATTCGTACGATCCATTCTAATTCATTCGTATGATCCATTCTAATTCATTCGCATGATCCATTCTAATTCATTCATATGATCCATTCTTATTCATTCATACAATCCATTCTAATTCTTTCGCACGAATGTATCCATTCTAATTCATTCGCACGAATGTATCGATTCTAAATCATTCGTACGATCCATTCGAATTCATTCATACGATCCATTCTAATTCATTCATACGATCCATTCTAATTCATTCGCACGAATGTAATCCATTCTAATTCATTCATACGATTCATTCTAATTCTTTCGCACAATCTATTCTAATTCATTCGTACGATCCATTCTAATTCATTGGCACGATCCATTCTAATTCATTTGTACGATCCATTCTAATTCATGCATACAACCCATTCTAATTCTTTTGCACGAATGTATCCATTCTAATTCATTCGTACGATCCATTCTAATTCCTTCGTACGATTCATTCTAATTTCTTGGTACGATCCATTCTAATTAGAATGGATCGTGCAAATGAATTAGAATGGATACATTCGAGCGAATGAATTAGAATGGATCGTACAAATGAAGTAGAATGGATCGTATGAATGAATTAGCACGATCCATTCTAATTCTTTCGCACGAATGTATCCATTCTAATTCATTCGTACGATTCATTCTAATTCTTTCGCACAATCTTTTCTAATTCATTCGTACGATCCATTCTAATTCATTGGCACGACCCATTCTAATTCATTTGTACGATCCATTCTAATTCATTCATACAATCCATTTTAATTCTTTTGCACGAATGTATCCATTCTAATTCATTCGTACGATCCATTCTAATTCCTTCGTACGATTCATTCTAATTTCTTGGTACGATCCATTCTAATTAGAATGGATCGTGCAAATGAATTGGAATGGACACATTCGAGCGAATCAATTAGAATGGATCGTACAAATGAATTAGAATGGATCGTATGAATGAATTAGCACGATCCATTCTAATTCTTTCGCATGAATGTATCCATTCTAATTCATTCGTACGATCCATTCTAATTCATTCATACGATCTACTCTAATTCATTCGTACGATCCATTCTAATTCATTTGCACGATCGATTCTAATTCATTTGCACGATCCATTCTAATTCATTCATACGATCCATTCTAATTCATTCATATGATCCAATTCGCACGATCCCTTCTAATTCATTCGTACGATCCATTCTAATTCATACGTACAATCTATTCTAATTCATTCGTACGATCCATTCTAATTTATTAGCACGATCCATTCTAATTCATTCATACAATCTATTTAAATTCTTTCGCACGAATGTATCCATTCTAATTCATTCGTATGATCCACCCTAATTCCTTCATATAATCCATTCTAATTCATTTGCACGAATGTATCATGCTAATGAATTAGAATGAATCGTATAAATTAGAATAGATTGTATGAATGAATTAGAATGGATCGTACGAATGAATTAGAATAGATCGTGCGAATGAATTAGAATGGATCATACAAATGAATTAGAATGGATATATTCGTGCGAATGAATTAGAATGGATCGTATGAATGAATTAGAATGGATCGTATGAATGAATTTGAATGGATCGTGCGAATGAATTAGCATGGATCGTACGAATGAATTAGAATGGATCGTATGAATGCATTAGAATGGATCGTGCAAATGAATTAGAATGGATCGTATGAATGAAATAGAATGGATCGTATGAATAAGAATGGATCGTACGAAGGAATTAGAATGGATCATACGAATGAAATAGAATCGATCGTACGAAGGAATTAGAATGGATCGTACGAAGGAATTAGAATGGATCGTACGAAGGAATTCGAATGGATACATTCGTGCAAAAGAATTAGAATAGATTGTATGAATGAATTAGAATGGATCGTGCAAATGAATTAGAATGGATCGTGCGAATGAATTAGAATGGATCGTACGAATGAATTAGAATAGATTGTGCGAATGAATTAGAATGGATCGTACGAATGAATTAGAATGGATCGTACGAATGAATTAGAATGGATACATTCGTGCGAATGAATTAGAATGGATCGTATGAATTAGTAAGAATGGATCGTACGAATGAATTAGAATGGATACATTTGTGCAAAAGAATTAGAATGGATTGTACGAATGAGTTAGAATGGATCCATTCTAATTCATTCGCACGATCCATTCTAGTTTATTCGCATGTATGTATCCATTATAATTCATTCATATGATCCATTCTAATTCATTCATACGATCCATTCTAATTCATTCGTTCGATCCATTCTAATTCATTTGCACGATCCATTCTAATTCATTTGCACGAATGTATCCATTCTAATTCATTCACACGAATGTATCCATTTTAATTCATTCGTACGACCCATTCTAATTCATTCGCACAATCCAATCTAATTCATTCTCATGATCCATTCTAAATCATTCGTACGATCCATTCTATTTCATTCGTACGATCCATTCTTACTCATTCGTACGATCCATTCTAATTCATTCGCACAAATGTATCCATTCTAATTCATTCGTACGATCCTTTTTAATTCGTTCGCACGATCCATTCTAATTCATTCATACGATCCATTCTAATTCATTCGCCCGATCCATTCTAATTTATTCATACGATCCATTCTAATTCATTCATACGAATTAGAATGGATGGTACGAATGAATCGTGCGAATGAATTAGAATGGATCGTGCATATGAATTAGAATGGATTGTAGATCGTACGAATGAATTAGAATAGATCGTGCTAATGAATTAGAATGTTTCGTACGAATGAATTAGAATAGATTGTGTTAATGATGTATTAGAATGGATCGTGCAAATGAATTAGATTGGATCATGCGAAAGAATTGGAAGGGATCATACGAATTAATTAGAATGGATACATTCGTGCGAATGAATTAGAATGCATCGTATGAATGAGTTAGATTGGATCGTATGAATGAATTAGAATGGATCGTATGAATGAATTAGAATGGATCGTACGAATGAATTAGAATGAATTAGAATGGATCCATTCTAATTCCTTCGTACGATCCATTCTAATTCAATCCCATGAATGTATCCATTCTAATTCATACGTACGATCCATTCTAATTCATTCTTAACGTACGATCCATTCTAATTCCTTCGTATGATCCATTCTATTTCATTCGTATGATCCATTCTAATTCCTTCGTACGATCCATTCTGATTCATTCCCATGAATGTATCCATTTGAATTCATACGTACGATCCATTCTAATTCATTCATACGATCCAATCTTATTCATTCATACGATCCATTCTAATTCATTCGCACGAATGTATCCATTATAATTCATTCATACAATCCATTCTAATTCATTCGCCCAATCTATTCTAATTCATTTGTATGATCCATCCCAATTCATTAGCCCGATCCATTCTAATTCATTCGTACGATCCATTCTATTTCATTCGTACGATCCATTCTTACTCACTCGTACGATCCATTCTAATTCATTCGCACGATCTATTCTAATTCATTCATACGATCCATTCTAATTCATTAGCACGATCCATTCTAATTAATTCATACGATCCATTCTATTTCATTCGTACGATCCATTCTTAGTCATTCGTACGATCCATTCTAATTCATTCGCATGAATGTTTCCATTCTAATTCATTCGTACGATCCATTCAAATTCATTCGCACGATCCATTCTAATTCATTTGTACGATCCATTCTAATTCATTCATACAATCTATTCTAATTCTTTCGCACGAATGTATCCATTCTAATTCATTCGTACGATACATTCTAATTCATTCGCACGATCCATTCTAATTCATTCATATGATCCATTCTAATTCATTCGTACGATCCATTCTAATTCATTCGCACAATCCATTCTAATTTCTTTGTACGATCCATTCTAATTCCTTCGTACGATCCATTCTATTTCATTTGTATGATCCATTCTAATTCCTTCGTACGATCCATTCTAATTCATTCCCATGAATGTATCCATTCTAATTCATTCGTACGATCAATTCTAATTCATTCATACGATCCAATCTAATTCATTCATACGATCCATTCTAATTCTTTCACACAAATGTATCCATTCTATTTCATTCGTACGATCCATTCTAATTCATTCGCATAATCTATTCTAGTTCATTCGTACGATCCATTCTAATTCATTAGCACGATCCATTCTAATTCATTCATACGATCCATTCAATTTCATTCATACGATCCATTCTTACACATTCGTACGATCCATTCTAATTCATTCGCACGAATATATCCATTCTAATTCATTCGTACGATCCATTCTAATTCATTCGCACGATCCATTCTTATTTATTCTTTCGATCCATTCTAATTCATTCATACAATCCATTCTAATTCTTTCGCACGAATGTATCCATTCTAATTCATTCGTACGATCCATTCTAATTCCTTCGTACGATTCATTCTAATTTCTTGGCACGATCCATTCTAATTACAATGGATCATGCAAATGAATTAGAATGGATACATTCGAGCGAATGAATTAGAATGGATCGTACAAATGAATTAGAATGGATCGTATGAATGAATTAGCACGATCCATTCTAATTCTTTCGCACGAATGTATCCATTCTAATTCATTCGTACGATTCATTCTAATTCTTTCGCACAATCTTTTCTAAATCATTCGTACGATCCATTCTAATTCATTGGCACGATCCATTCTAATTCATTTGTACGATCCATTCTAATTCATTCATACAATTCATTTTAATTCTTTTGCACGAATGTATCCATTCTAATTCATTCGTACGATCCATTCTAATTCCTTCGTACGATTCATTCTAATTTCTTGGTACGATCCATTCTAATTAGAATGGATCGTGCAAATGAATTAGAATGGATACATTCGAGCGAATGAATTAGAATGGATCGTACAAATGAATTAGAATGGATCGTATGAATGAATTAGCACGATCCATTCTAATTCTTCCGCACGAATGTATCCATTCTAATTCATTCATACGATCCATTCTAATTCATTCATACGATCTATTCTAATTCATTCGTACGATCCATTCTAATTCATTTGCACGATCGATTCTAATTCATTTGCACGATCCATTCTAATTCATTCATACGATCCATTCTAATTCATTCATATGATCCAATTCGCACGATCCCTTTTAATTCATTCGTACGATCCATTCTAATTCATACGTACAATCTATTCTAATTCATTCGTATGATCCATTCTAATTTATTAGCACGATCCATTCTAATTCATTCATACAATCTATTTAAATTCTTTCGCATGAATGTATCCATTCTAATTCATTCGTATGATACACCCTAATTCCTTCATATAATCCATTCTAATTCATTTGCACGAATGTATCATGCTAATGAATTAGAATGAATCGTATGAATTAGAATAAATTGTATGAATGAATTAGAATGGATCGTACGAATGAATTAGAATAGATCGTGCGAATGAATTAGAATGGATCATACAAATGAATTAGAATGGATATATTCGTGCGAATGAATTAGAATGGATCGTATGAATGAATTAGAATGGATCGTATGAATGAATTTGAATGGATCATGCGAATGAATTAGCATGGATCGTACGAATGAATTAGAATGGATCGTATGAATGCATTAGAATGGATCGTGCAAATGAATTAGAATGGATCGTATGAATGAAATAGAATGGATCGTATGAATAAGAATGGATCGTACGAAGGAATTAGAATGGATCATACGAATGAAATAGAATCGATCGTACGAAGGAATTAGAATGGATCATACGAAGGAATTAGAATGGATCGTACGAAGGAATTAGAATGGATACATTCGTGCAAAAGAATTAGAATGGATTGTATGAATGAATTAGAATGGATCGTGCAAATGAATTAGAATGGATCGTGCGAATGAATTAGAATGGATCGTACGAATGAATTAGAATAGATTGTGCGAATGAATTAGAACGGATCGTACGAATGAATTAGAATGGATCGTACGAATGAATTAGAATGGATCGTACGAATGAATTAGAATGGATACATTTGTGCAAAAGAATTAGAATGGATTGTACGAATGAGTTAGAATGGATCCATTCTAATTCATTCGCACGATCCATTCTAGTTCATTCGCATGTATGTATCCATTATAATTCATTCGTACGATGCATTCTAATTCATTCATACGATCTAATTCATTCATACGATCCATTCTAATTCATTCGTTCGATCCATTCTAATTCATTTGCACGATCCATTCTAATTCATTTGCACGAATGTATCCATTCTAATTCATTCACACGAATGTATCCATTTTAATTCATTCGTACGACCCATTCTAATTCATTCGCACAATCCTATCTAATTCATTCTCATGATCCATTCTAAATCATTCGTACGATCCATTCTATTTCATTCGTACGATCCATTCTTACTCATTCGTACGATCCATTCTAATTCATTCACACAAATGTATCCATTCTAATTCATTCGTACGATCCTTTTTAATTCGTTCGCACGATCCATTCTAATTCATTCATACGATCCATTCTAATTCATTCGCCCGATCCATTCTAATTTATTCATACGATCCATTCTAATTCATTCATACGAATTAGAATGGATGGTACGAATGAATCGTGCGAATGAATTAGAATGGATCGTGCATATGAATTAGAATGGATTGTAGATCGTACGAATGAATTAGAATAGATCGTGCTAATGAATTAGAATGTTTCGTACGAATGAATTAGAATAGATTGTGCGAATGATGTATTAGAATGGATCGTGCGAATGAATTAGATTGGATCATGCGAAAGAATTAGAAGGGATCATACGAATTAATTAGAATGGATACATTCGTGCGAATGAATTAGAATGCATCGTATGAATGAGTTAGATTGGATCGTATGAATGAATTAGAATGGATCGTATGAATGAATTAGAATGGATCGTACGAATGAATTAGAATGAATTAGAATGGATCCATTCTAATTCCTTCGTACGATCCATTCTAATTCAATCCCATGAATGTATCCATTCTAATTCATACGTACGATCCATTCTAATTCATTCTTAACGTACGATCCATTCTAATTCCTTCGTACGATCCATTCTATTTCATTCGTATGATCCATTCTAATTCCTTCGTACGATCCATTCTGATTCATTCCCATGAATGTATCCATTTGAATTCATACGTACGATCCATTCTAATTCATTCATACGATACAATCTTATTCATTCATACGATCCATTCTAATTCATTCGCACGAATGTATCCATTATAATTCATTCATACAATCCATTCTAATTCATTCGCCCAATCTATTCTAATTCATTTGTATGATCCATCCCAATTCATTAGCACGATCCATTCTAATTCATTCGTACGATCCATTCTATTTCATTCGTACGATCCATTCTTACTCACTCGTACGATCCATTCTAATTCATTCGCACGATCTATTCTAATTCATTCATACGATCCATTCTAATTCATTAGCACGATCCATTCTAATTAATTCATACGATCCATTCTATTTCATTCGTACGATCCATTCTTAGTCATTCGTACGATCCATTCTTATTCATTCGCATGAATGTTTCCATTCTAATTCATTCGTACGATCCATTCAAATTCATTCGCACGATCCATTCTAATTCATTTGTACGATCCATTCTAAATCATTCATACAATCTATTCTAATTCTTTCGCACGAATGTATCCATTCTAATTCATTCGTACGATACATTCTAATTCATTCGCACGATCCATTCTAATTCATTCATACGATCCATTCTAATTCATTCGTACGATCCATTCTAATTCATTCGCACAATCCATTTTAATTTCTTTGTACGATCCATTCTAATTCCTTCGTACGATCCATTCTATTTCATTTGTATGATCCATTCTAATTCCTTCGTACGATCCATTCTAATTCATTCCCATGAATGTATCCATTCTAATTCATTCATACGATCCAATCTAATTCATTCATACGATCCATTCTAATTCATTCACACGAATGTATCCATTCTATTTCATTCGTACGATCCATTCTAATTCATTCGCATAATCTATTCTAGTTCATTCGTACGATCCATTCTAATTCATTAGCACGATCCATTCTAATTCATTCATACGATCCATTCAATTTCATTCATACGATCCATTCTTACACATTCGTACGATCCATTCTAATTCATTCGCACGAATATATCCATTCTAATTCATTCGTACGATCCATTCTAATTCATTCGCACGATCCATTCTTATTTATTCGTTCGATCCATTCTAATTCATTCATACAATCCATTCTAATTCTTTCGCACGAATGTATCCATTCTAATTGATTCGTATGATCCACCCTAATTCTTTCGCATGATCCATTCTAATTCATTCGCACGAATGTATCCATTCTAATTCATTCGTACGATCCTTTCGAATTCATTCATACGATCCATTCTAATTCATTCATACGATCCATTCTAATTCATTCGTACGATCCATTCTAATTCATTCGCACAAATGTATCCATTCTAATTCATTCGCACGATCCATTCTAATTCATTCGCACAATCTATTCTAATTTATTTATAAGATCTATTCTAATTCATTAACACGATCCATTCTAATTCATTCGTATGATCCATTCTATTTCATTCGTACGATCCATTCATACTCATTAGCACAATCCATTCTAATTCCTTCGTACGATCCATTCTAATTCATTCCCATGAATGTATCTATTCTAATTCATACGTACGATTCATTCTAATTCATTCGCACGATCCATTCTAATTCATTCGTACGATCCATTCTAATTCATTTGCATGATCCATTCTAATTCATCGTACGATCCATTGTGCGAATGAAATAGAATGGATCATGCGAATGAATTAGAATGTATACATTCGTGCGAATGAATTAGAATGAATCGTATGAATGAATTAGAATGGATACAATCATGCGAATGAATTAGAATGGATCATACGAAGGAATTAGGGTGGATCATACAAATGAATTAGAATGGATACAATCGTGCGAAAGAATTAGAATGGATTGTATGAATGAATTTGAATGGATCGTATGAATGAATTAGAATGGATCGTGCGAATGAATTAGAACGGATCATACGAATGAATTAGAATGGATCGTATGAATGAATTAGAATGGATCGTTCGAATGAATTTGAATGGATCGTACGAATGAATTAGAATGGATACATTCGTGCGAATGAATTAGAATGGATCGTACGAATGAATTAGAATGGATCGTATGAAGGAATTAGAATGGATCATACGAATGAATTAGAATGAATACATTCGTGCGAATGAATTAGAATGGGTCATACGAAGGAATTAGGGAGGATCGTATGAATAAAGTAGAATGGATACATTCGTGCGAATGAATTAGAATGGATCGTACGAATGAATTAGAATGGATCGTACGAAGGAATTAGAATGGATCATACGAATGAATTAGAATGGAAACATTCTGCGAATGAATTAGAATAGATCATACGAAGGAATTAGGGAGGATCGTACGATCAATTCTAATTCATTCGCACAATCTATTCTAATTCATTCATACGATCCATTAGCACGATCCATTCTAATTCATTAGCACGATCCATTCTAATTTATTCGTACGATCCATTCTATTTCATTCGTACGATCCATTCTTACTCATTCGTACGATCCATTCTAATTCATTCGCATGATCCATTCTAATTCATTCATACGAACCATTCTCTTTCATTCGTACGATCCATTCTTACTCATTCGTACGATCCATTCATGGGAATGAATTAGAATGGATCATACGAAGGAATTAGAAAGGATCGTACGAATGAATTAGAATAGATTGTGCGAATGAATTAGAATGGATCTTATGAATGAATTAGAATGGATTGTATGAATGAATTAGAATGGATCGTACGAATGAGTAAGAATGGATCGTACGAATGAAATAGAATGGATCGTACGAATAAATTAGAATGGATCGTGCTAATGAATTAGAATGGATCGTACGAATGAATTAGAATAGATTGTGCGAATGAGTTAGAATTGATCGTACGATCCTCCCTAATTCCTTCGTATGATCCATTCTAATTCATTCGCAGAATGTTTCCATTCTAATTCATTCGTAAGATCCATTCTAATTCCTTCGTACGATCCATTCTAATTCATTCGTACGATCCATTCTAATTCATTCGCACGAATGAATTAGAATGGATCATATGAATGAATTAGAATGGATCGTGCGAATGAATTAGAATCGATCGTACAAATGAATTAGAATGGATACATTCGTGCAAAAGAATTAGAATGGATTGTATGAATGAATTAGAATGGATCGTACGAATGAATTAGAATGGATCATATGAATGAATTAGAATGGATCGTATGAATGAATTAGAATGGATCAAGCGAATGAATTAGAATGGATCATATGAATGAAATAGAATGGATTGTACGAATGAATTAGAATGGATCGTACGAATGAATTAGAATGTATTGTATGAATGAATTAGAATAGATTGTGCGAATAAATTAGAATGGATCGTACGAATAAATTAGAATGGATCGTATGAATGAAGTCGTATGGATCGTATGAATGAATTAGAATGGATCGTACGAATGAATTAGAATGGATACATTCGTACGATCTATTCTAATTCATTCGCACAATCTATTCTAATTCATTCGTATGATCCATTCTAATTCCTTCGCACGATCCATTCTAATTCATTTGCACGATCCATTCTAATTCATTCATACAATCCATTCTAATTCTTTCGCAAGAATGTATCCATTCAAATTCATTCATACGATCCACCCTAATTCCTTCGTATGATCCATTCTAATTCATTCGAACGATCCATTCTAATTCATTCATACGATCCATTCTAATTCTTTCGCACGAATCTATCCATTCTAATTCATTCGTACGATCAACCCTAATTCCTTCGTATGATCCAATCTAATTTATTCGCATGAATGTATCCATTCTAATTCATTCGTACGATCCATTCTAATTCATTCATACTATCCACCCTAATTCTTTCGTATGATCCATTCTAATTCATTCGCATGAATGTATCCATTCTATTTCGTTCGTACGATCCATTCGAATTCATTCATACGATCCATTCTAATTCATTCATACGATCCACTCTAATTCATTCGCACGAATGTATCCATTCTAATTCATTCGTACGATCCATTCTAATTCATTCGCACGATCCAATCTAATTCATTTGCATGATCCATTCTAATTCATTCGTACGATCTATTCTATTTTATTCGTACGATCCATTCTTACTCATTCGTATGATCCATTCTAATTCATTCGCACGAATGTATCCTCATTCCCACGATCCATTCTAATTCATTTGCACGATTCATTCTAATTCATTTGCACGATCCATTCTAATTCATTCATACAATCCATTCTAATTCATTCCCACGATCCATTCTAATTCATTTGCATGATCCATTCTAATTCATTTGCACGAATGAATTAGAATGGATCGTGCGAATGAATTAGAATGGATCGTGCGAATGAATTATAATGGATCGTACGAATGAGTAAGAATGGATCATACGAATGAAATAGAATGGAACGTATGAATGAATTAGAATGGATCGTACGAATGAATTAGAACGGATCGTGCGAATGAATTAGAATGGATCGTGCAAATGAATTATAATGGATCGTACGAATGAATTAGAATGGATCGTATGAATGAATTAGAATGGATCATGGGAATGAATTAGAATGGATCGTATGAATGAATTTTAATGGATCGTACGAATGAATTAGAATGGATACATTCGTGCGAATGAATTAGAATGGATCATACGAAGGAATTAGGGTGAATCATACAAATGAATTAGAATAGATACATTCGTGCGAAAGAAATAGAATGGATTGTATGAATGAATTAGAATGGATCGTATGAATAAATTAGAATGGATCGTATGAATGAATTAGAATGGATGGTACAAAGGAATTAGAATGGATCATACGAATGAATTAGAATGGATCGTACGAATGAATTAAAATGGATCGTACGAATGAATTAGAATGGATCGTGCGAATGAATTAGAATGGATCGTATGAATGAATTAGAATGGATCATGCGAATGAATTAGAATGGACCATACGAATGAATTTGAATGGATCGTATGAATGAATTAGAATGGATCGTACGAATGAATTAGAATGGATAGTACGAATGAATTAGAATGGATACATTCGTGCGAATGAATTAGAATTGATCGTACGATGAATTAGAATGGATACATTCGTGCGAATGAATTAGAATGGATCATGCTAATCAATTAGAATTGATCGTACGAATGAGTTAGAATGGATCATCCGAAGGAATTAGGGTGGATCGTACGAATAAATTAGAATGGAAACATTCGTGCGAAAGAATTAGAATGGATTGTATGAATGAATTAGAATGGATCGTGCAAATGAATTAGAATGGATCGTGCGAATGAATTTGAATGGATCGTACGAATGAATTATAATAGATTGTGCGAATGAATTAGAATGGATCGTACGAATGAATTTGAATGGATCGTATGAATGAATTAGCACAATCCATTCTAATTCTTTCGCACGAATGTATCCATTCTAATTCATTCGTACGATCCATTCTAATTCATTCATACGATCCATTCTAATTCATTCCTACGATCCATTCTAATTCATTTGCACGATCCATTCTAATTCATTCGAATGAATGTTTTCATTCTAATTCATTCGCACGAATGTATCCATTCTAATTCATTCGTACGATCCATTCTAATTCATTCACACGATCCAATCTAATTCATTCGCACAATCCATTCTAATTCATTCGTACGATCCATTCTATTTCATTCGTACGATCCATTCTTACTCATTCGTACGATCCATTCTAATTCATTCGCACGAATGTACCCATTCTAATTCATTCGTACAATCCCATCGAATTCATTCACACGATCCATTCTAATTCATTCATACGATCCATTCTAATTCATTTGTACGATCCATTCTAATTCATTCGTACGTTCCATTCTAATTCATTAGCACGATCCATTCTAATTCATTCATACGATCCATTCTAATTCATACGATTCATTCTAATTTATTCATACGATCCATTCTATTTTATTCGTGTGATCCATTCTAATTCATTCATACGATCCATTCTATTTCATTCGTACGATCCATTCTTACTCATTCGTACGATCCAATCTAATTCATTCGCACAATCCAATCATATTCATTTGTACGATCCATTCTAATTCATTCGTACGATCCATTCTATTTCCTTTGTACAATCCATTCTTACTCATTCGTACGATCCATTCTAATTCATTCGCACGAATGTATCTATTCTAATTCATTCGTACGATCCATTCTAATTCATTCGCATGATCCATTCTAATTCATTCATATGATCTATTCTAATTCATTCGTACGATCCATTCTAATTCATTCATAGAATCCATTCTAATTCTTTCGCACGAATGTATCCATTCTAATTCATTCGTACGATCCATTATACTTCATTCGCACGATACATTCTAATTCATTCATACGATCCATTCTATTTCATTCGTACAATCCATTCTTACTCATTTATACGATCCATTCTAATTCATTCGCATGAATGTATCCATTCTAATTCATTCGTACAATCCATTCTAATTCATTCGCAAGATCCATTCTAATTCATTCATACGATCCATTCTAATTCATTCGTACGATCCATTCTAATTCATTCATACGATCCATTCTATTTCATTCGTACGATCCATTCTTACTCATTTGTACGATCCATTTTAATTCATTCGCACGAATGTATCCATTATAATTCATTCGTACGATCCATTCTAATTCATTCGCACGATCTATTCTAATTCATTCATACGATCTATTCTAATTCATTCATACGATCCATTCTAATTCATTCGCACAATCTATTCTAATTCATTCGTACGATCCATTCTAATTCATTCAAACGATCCATTCTAATTCATTCGCACGAATGTATCCATTCTAATTCATTTATACGATCCATTCTAATTCATTCACATGATCCAATCTAATTCATTCGCACGATCCATTCTAATTCATTCGTACGATCCATTCTATTTCATTGGTACAATCCATTCTTACTCATTTATACGATCCATTCTAATTCATTTGCACGAATGTATCCATTCTAATTCATTCGTACAATCCATTCTAATTCATTCGCACGATCCATTCTAATTCATTCATAGGATCCATTCTAATTCATTCATACGATCCATTCTAATTCATTCATACGATCCATTCTATTTCATTCGTACGATCAATTCTTACTCATTCGTACGATCCATTCTAATTCATTCGCACGAATGTATCCATTATAATTCATTCGTAAGATCCATTCTAATTCATTCGCACGATCCATTCTAATTCATTTATACGATCCATTCTAATTCATTCGTACGATCCATTCTAATTCATTCGCACAATCTATTCTAATTCATTCGTACGATCCATTCTAATTCATTAGCACGATCCATTCTAATTCATTCGTACGATCCATTCTATTTCTTTCGTACGATCTATTCTTACTGATTCGTTCGATCCATTCTAATTCATTCGCACGAATGTATCCATTCTAATTCATTCGTACGATCCATTCTAATTCATTCGCACGATCCATTCTAATTCATTCATACGATCCATTCTAATTCATTCATACGATCCATTCTAATTCATTCGCACGAATGTATCCATTCTAATTCATTCGTACGATCCATTCTAATTCATTCGCACAATCTATTCTAATTCATTCGTATGATCCATTCTAATTCATTAGTACGATCCGTTCTAATTCATTCGTACGATCCATTCTATTTCATTCGTATGATCCATTCATACCTATTCGAACGATCCATTCTAATTCATTCACACAAATGTATCCATTTTATTCTAATTCATTCGTACGATCCATTCTAATTTATTCGCACGATCCATTCTAATTCATTCATATAATGCATTCTAATTCATTCGTACGATCCATTCTAATTCATTCGCACGATCCATTCTAATTCATTCATACGATCCATTCTAATTCATTCATACAATCCATTCTAATTCTTTCGCACGAATGTATCCATTCTAATTCATTTGTATGATCCACCCTAATTCCTTCGTATGATCCATTCTAATTCATTTGCATGAATGTATCCATTCTAATTCATTCGTACGATCCATTCGAATTCATTCATACGTTCCATTCTAATTCATTCATACGATCCATTCTAATTCATTCATACGATCCATTCTAATTCATTCGCACGAATGTATTCATTCGCACAATCTATTCTAATTCATTCGTACGATCCATTCTAATTCATTAGCACGATCCATTCTAATTCATTCGTACGATCCATTCTATTTCATTCGTATGATCTATTCTAACTCATTCATAGGATCCATTCTAATACATTCGCACGAATGAATCCATTCTAATTCATTCGTACGATCCATTCTAGTTCATTCGCACGAACCATTCTAATTTATTCATACGATCCATTCTAATTCATTCGTACGATCCATTCTAATTCATTCGCACAATCTATTCTAATTCAATCGTACGATCCATTCTAATTCATTAGCACAATCTATTCTAATTCCTTCGTACGATACATTCTATTTCATTCGTACGATCCATTCTTACTCATTCGTATGATCCATTCTAATTTATTCGCACGAATGTATCTATTCTAATTCATTCGTACGATCCATTCTAATTCATTCGTACGATCCATTCTAATTCATTCGAACGATCCATTCTAATTCATTCATACGATCCATTCTAATGCATTCGTACGATCCATTCTAATTCATTCGTTCGATCCATTCTAATTCATTAGTACTATCCATTCTAATTCATTCATACGATCTATTCTAATTTATACGATCCATTCTAATTCATTCATACGATCCATTCTATTTCATTCGTATAATCCATTCTAATTCATTCATACGATCCATTTTATTTCATTCGTACGATCCATTCTTACTCATTCGTACGATCCAATCTAATTCATTCGCACGATCCAATCATATTCATTCGTACGATCCATTCTAATTCATTCGTACGATCCATTCTATTTCATTCATACGTTCCATTCTTACTCATTCGTACGATCTATTCTAATTCATTCGCACGAATGTATCCATTCTAATTCATTCGTACGATCCAATCTAATTCCTTCGCACGATCCTTTCTAATTCATTCATACGATCCATTCTAATTCATTCGTACGATCCATTCTAATTCATTCATACAATCCATTCTAATTCTTTTGCACGAATGTATCCATTCTAATTCATTCGTACGATCCATTCTAATTCATTCGTACGATCCATTCTAATTCATTCATACGATCCATTCTAATTCATTCGTACGATCCATTCTAATTCATACGTATGATCTATTCGAATTCATTCATAAGATCCAGTCTAATTCATTCATACGATCCATACTAATTCATTCGCACAAATGTATCCATTCTAGTTCATTCGTACGATCCATTCTAATTCATTCACACGATCCAATCTAATTCATTCGCACGATCCATTCTAATTCAGTCGTACGATCCATTCTATTTCATTCGTACGATCCATTCTTACTCATTCGTACGATCCATTCTATTTCATTCGTACGATCCATTCTAATTCATTCGTACGATCCATTCTAATTCATTCATACGATCCATTCTAATTCATTCATACGATCCATTCTAATTTATTCGCACAACTTATTCTAATTCATTCGTACGATCCATTCTAATTCATAAGCACGAACCATTCTAATTCATTCGTACGATCCATTCTATTTCATTCGTATGATCCATTCTTAGTCATTCGTACGATCCATTCTAATTCATTCGCACGAATGTATCCATTCTATTCTAATTCATTCGTACGTTCCATTCTAATTCATTCGCACGATCCATTCTAATTAATTCATACGATCCATTCTTATTCATTCGTACGATCCATTCTAATTCATTGGCACGATCCATTCTAATTCATTCATACAATCCATTCTAATTCATTGATACAATTCATTCTAATTCTTTTGCACGAATGTATCCATTCTAATTCATTCGTACGATCCACCCTAATTCCTTCGTATGATCCATTCTAATTCATTCGGACGAATGTATCCATTCTAATTCATTTGTATGATCCATTCGAATTCATTCATACGATCCATTCTAATTTATTCTTATGATCCATTCTAATTCATTCGCACGAAATGTATTCATTCGAACAATCTATTCTAACTCATTCGTACGATCCATTCTAACTCATTAGCACGATCCATTCTAATTCATTCGTACGATCCATTCTATTTCATTCGTACGATCCATTCTTACTCATTCGTACGATCCATTCTAATTCATTCGCACGAATGTATCCATTCTAATTCAGTCATACGATCCATTCTAATTCATTCGCACGATCCATTCTAATTCATTCGTACGATCCATTCTAATTCATTCGCACAATCTATTCTAATTCATTCGTATGATCCATTCTAATTTATTAGCACGATCCTTTCTAATTCATTCGAACAATCCATTCTATTTCATTCGTACGATCCATTCTTACTCATTCGTACGATCCATTCTAATTCATTCGCATGAATGTATCCATTCTAATTCATTCGTACGATCCATTATAATTCATTCGCACGATCCATTCTAATTTATTCGTACGATCCATTCTAATTCATTCATACGATCCATTCTAATTCATTCGCACGATCCATTCTAATTCATTCATACGATCCATTCTAATTCATTCGTACAATCCACCCTAATTCCTTCGTATGATCCATTCTAATTCATTCGCCTGAATGTTTCTATTCTAATTCATTCGTACGATCAATTCGAATTCATTTATACGATCCATTCTAAATCTTTTGCATGATCCATTCTAATTCATTCATACGAACCATTCTAATTCCTTCGTACGATCCATTCTAATTCATTCGCACGATCCATTCTAATTCATTCGCATGATCCATTCTAATTCCTTCGTACGATCCATTCTATTTCATTTGTATGATCCATTCTAATTCCTTCGTACGATCCATTCTAATTCATTCCCATGAATGTATCCATTCTAATTCATACGTACGATCCATTCTTACTCATTCGTATTATCCATTCTAATTCATTCGCACGATCCATTCTAATTCATTTGCACGATCATTTCTAATTCATTCATACAATCCACTCTAATTCTTTTGCACGAATGTATCCATTCTAATTCATTCGTACGATCCATTCTAATTCCTTCGTACGATCCATCATAATTCCTTCGTACGATCCATTCTAATTCCTTTGTACGATCCATTCTATTTCATTCGTATGATCCATTCTAATTCCTTCTTATGATCCATTCTAATTCATTCCCATGAATGTATCCATTCTAATTACTTTGTACGATTCATTCTAATTCATTCGTACGATCCATTCTTTTGTATGTATCCATTCTAATTTATTCGTACGATCCATTCTAATTCATTCGCACGAACCATTCTAATTCATTCATACGATCCATTCTAATTCATTCGTACGATCCATTCTAATTCATTCGCACGATCCATTCTAATTCATTCTTACGATCCATTCTAATTCTTTCGTATGATCAATTCTAATTCATTTGTACAATCTATTCTAATTCATTCGTACGATCCATTCTAATTCATTAGCACGTTCGATTCTAATTTATTCATACGATCCATTCTATTTTATTCGTACGATCCATTCTTACTCATTCGTACGATCCATTCTAATTCATTCGCACGATCCATTCTAATTCATTCATACGATCCATTCTATTTCTTTCGTACGATCCATTCTTACTCATTCGTATGATCCATTCATGGGAATGAATTAGAATGGATCATACGAAAGAATTAGAAAGGATCATACGAATGAATTAGAATAGATTGTGCGTATGAATTAGAATGGATCATATGAATGAATTAGAATGCATTGTGCTAATGAGTAAGATCAATTCTTACTTATTCGTACGATCCATTCTAATTAGAATGGATCGTACGAATGAATTAGAATGGATTGTATGAATGAATTTGAATGGATCGTGCGAATGAATTAGAATGGATCGTACGAATGAATTAGAATGGATACATTCGTGCGAAAGAATTATAATGGATTGTATGAATGAATTAGAATGGATCGTATGAATGAATTAGAATGGATCGTGCGAATGAATTAGAATGGATCGTATGAATAAAATGGAATGGATCGCACGAATGAATTAGAATGGATCGTGCGAATGAATTAGATTGGATCGTGCAAATGGATCATACGAATGAATTAGAATGGTTTGTACGAATGAATTAGAATGTATTGTACGAATGAATTAGAATAGATTGTGGGAATGATTTAGAATGTATCTTACGAATGAATTAGAATGGATCGTACGAATGAATTAGAATGGATCGTATGAATGAATTAGAATGGATCGTACGAATGAATTAGAATGGATACATTCGTGCGAAAGAATTAGAATGGATCGTGCTAATTCATTCAAATGATCCATTCTAATTCATTCGTACGATCTATTCTAATTCATTCGAACAATCTATTCTAATTCATTCATATGATCCATTCTAATTCATTCGCACGATCGATTCTAATTCATTTGAACGATCCATTCTAATTCATTCATACAATCCATTCTAATTCTTTCGCAAGATTGTATCCATTCTAATTCATTCGTACGATCCACACTAATTCCTTCGTATGATCCATTCTAATTTATTCGTACGATCCATTCTAATTCATTCATACGATCCATTCTAATTCATTCATACAATCTATTCTAATTCTTTCGCACGAATGTATCCATTCTAATTCATTCATACGATCAACCCTAATTCCTTCGTATGATCCATTCTAATTCATTCGCTCGAATGTATCCATTCTAATTCATTCGTACGATCCATTCTAATTCATTCGTACTATCCACCCTAATTCCTTCGTATGATCCATTCTAATTCATTCGCACGAATGTATCGATTCTAATTCATTCATACGATCCATTCGAATTCATTCATACGATCCATTCTAATTCATTCATACGATCCACTCTAATTCATTCGCACGAATGTATCCATTCTAATTCATTCGTACGATCCATTCTAATTAATTCGCACGATCCAATTTAATTCATTTGCACGATCCATTCTAATTCATTCGTACGATCTATTTTATTTCATTCATACGATCCATTCTTACTCATTCGTACGATCCATTCTGATTCATTCACACGAATATATCCTCATTCGCACGATCCATTCTAATTCATTTGCACGATCCATTCTAATTCATTCATACAATCCATTCTAATTTTTTCGCACCAATATATCCATTCTAATTCATTCGTACGATCCACCCTAATTCCTTCGTATGATCCATTCTAATTCATTCACACGAATGTATCCATTCTAATTCATTCGTACGATCCATTCGAATTCATTCATATGATCCATTCTAATTCATTCATACGATCCATTCTAATTTATTCGCATGAATGTATCCATTCTAATTCATTCATACGATCCATTCTAATTCATTCGCACAATCTATTCTAATTCATTCGTACGATCCATTCTAATTCATTCGCACGATCCATTCTAATTCATTTGCACAATCCATTCTAATTCATTCATACAATCCATTCTAATTCTTTTGCACGAATGTATCCATTCAAATTCATTCGTACGATCCATTCTAATTCCTTCATATGATCCATTATAATTCCTTCGTACGATCCGTTCTATTTCATTCGTATGATCCATTCTAATTCCTTCGTACGATCCATTCTAATTCATTACCATGAATGTATCCATTCTAATTCGTACGTACGATCCATTCTAATTCATTCATACGATCTATTCCAATTCATTCGCACGAATATATCCATTCTAATTCATTCGTACGATCCATTCTAATTCATTCGCACGATCCATTCTAATTCATTCGTACGATCCATTCTGATTCATTCATACGATCCATACTAATTCATTCGCACGAATGTATCCATTCTAATTCATTCGTGCGATCCATTCTAATTCATTCTAATCCATTCTAATTCATTCGTACGATCCATTCTAATTTCATACGTACGATCCATTCTAATTCATTCATACGATCCATTCTAATTCATTCGCACGAATATATCCATTCTAATTCATTCGTACGATCCATTCTAATTCATTCGCACGAATGTATCCATTCTAATTCAATCTAATTCCTTCGTATGATTCATTCGTACGATCCATTCTAATTCCTTCGCACGAAAATATCCATTCTAATTCATTCGTACGTACGATAAATTCTAATTCATTCGCACGATCTATTCTAATTCATTCATACGATCCATTCTAATTCATTCATACAATCCATTCTAATTCTTTCGTACGAATGTATCCATTCTAATTAATTCATACAATCCATTCTAATTCTTTCGCACGATCCATTCTAATTCCTTCGTACGATCCATTCTAATTCATTCGTATAATCCATTCTAATTCATTCGCACCATCCATTCTAATTCATTCATACGATCCATTCTAATTCATTTATACAATCCATTCTAATTCTTTCACACGAATGTATCCATTCTAATTCATTTGTATGATCCACCCTAATTCCTTCGTATGATCCATTCTAATTCATTCGCACGAATGTATCCATTCTAATTCATTCGTACGATCCACTCGAATTCATTCATACGATCCATTCTAATTCATTCATACGTTCCATTCTAATTCATTTATACGATCCATTCTAATTCATTTATACAAATGAAATAGAATGGATCGTACGAATGAATTAGAATGGATCATGCGAATGAATTAGAATGGATCGTGCGAATGAATTAGAATGGATCGTACGAATGAGTAAGAATGGATCATACGAATGAAATAGAATGGATCGTATGAATGAATTAGAATGGATCGTACGAATGAATTAGAATGGATCGTGCGAAAGAATTAGAATGGATCGTGCGAATGAATTATAATGGATCGTACGAATGAATTAGAATGGATCGTATGAATGAATTAGAATGGATCATGCGAATGAATTAGAATGGATCGTATGAATGAATTTGAATGGATCGTACGAATGAATTAGAATGGATACATTCGTGCGAATGAATTAGAATGGATCATAAGAAGGAATTAGGGTGAATCGTACAAATGAATTAGAATAGATACATTCGTGCGAAAGAAATAGAATGGACTGTATGAATGAATTAGAATGGATCATACAAAGGAATTAGAATGGATACATTCGTGCGAAAGAATTAGAAAGGATTGTATGAATGAATTAGAATGGATCGTATGAATGAATTAGAATGGATCATGCAAATGAATTAGAATGGATCGTACGAATGAATTTTAATGGATCGTATGAATGAATTAGAATGGATCGTGCGAATGAATTAGAATGGATCGTACGAATGAATTCGAATGGATACATTCGTGCGAATGAATTAGAATGGATCGTACGATCAATTAGAATGGATACATTTGTGCGAATGAATTAGAATGGATCGTGCTAATGAATTAGAATGGATCGTACGAATGAATTAGAAGGGATCATACGAAGGAATTAGGGTAGATCGTACGAATGAATTAGAATGGAAACATTCGTGCGAAAGAATTAGAATAGATTGTATGAATGAATTAGAATGGATCGTGCAAATGAATTAGAATGGATCGTGCGAATGAATTAGAATGGATCGTACGAATGAATTAGAATAGATTGTGCGAATGAATTAGAATGGATCGTACGAATGAATTAGAATGGATCGTATGAATGAATTAGCACGATCCATTCTAATTCTTTCGCACGAATGTATCCATTTTAATTCATTCATACGATCAATTCTAATTCATTCATACGATCCATTTTAATTCATTCCTACGATCCATTCTAATTCATTTGCATGATCTATTCTAATTCATTCGCATGAATGTTTCCATTCTAATTCATTCGCACGAATGTAACCATTCTAATTCATTCGTACGATCCATTCTAATTCATTCGCACGATCCAATCTAATTTATTCGCACAATCCATTCTAATTCATTCGTACGATCTATTCTATTTCATTCGTACGATCCATTCTTACTCATTCGTACGATCCATTCTAATTCTTTCGCACGAATGTACCCATTCTAATTCATTCGTACGATCCCTTCTAATTGATTCGCACGATCCATTCTAATTCATTCATACGATCCAATCTAATTCATTTGTACGATCCATTCTAATTCATTCGTACGATCCATTCTAATTCATTAGCACGATCTATTCTAATTCATTCATACGATCCATTCTAATTCATACGATCCATTCTAATTCATTCATATGATCCATTCTATTTTATTCGTAAGATCCATTCTAATTCATTCATACGATCCATTCTATTTCATTCGTACGATCCATTCTTACTCATTCGTACGATCATATCTAATTCATTCGCACGATCCAATCATATTCATTCGTACGATCCATTCTAATTCATTCGTACGATCCATTCTATTTCATTCGTACGATCCATTCTTACTCATTCGTACGATCCATTCTAATTCATTCGCACGAATGTATCCATTCTAATTCATTCGTACGATCCATTCTAATTCATTCGCACTTTCCATTCTAATTCATTCATACGATCCATTCTAATTCATTCGTACGATCCATTCTAATTCATTCATACAAACCATTCTAAATCTTTTGCACGAATGTATCCATTCTAATTCATTCGTATGATCCATTCTAATTCATTCACACGATCCATTCTAATTCATTCATACGATCCATTCTAATTCATTTCTATGATCCATTCTAATTCATACGTATGATTCATTCGAATTCATTCATACGATCCATTATAATTCATTCATACGATCCATTCTAATTCATTCGCACGAATGTATCCATTCTAAATCACTCGTATGATCCATTCTAATTCATTCGCACGATCCAATCTAATTCATTCGCATGATACATTCTAATTCATTCGTACGATCCACTGTATTTCATTCATACAATCCATTCTTACTCACCATTCTAATTCATTCGCACGAACATATCCATTCTAATTCATTCGTACAATCCATTCTAATTCATTCACACGATCCATTCTAATTCATTCATACGATCCATTCTAATTCATTCGTACGATCCATTCTAATTCATTCATACAAACCATTCTATTTCATTCGTACGAACCATTCTTACTCATTCATACGATCCATTCTAATTCATTCGCACGACTGTATCCATTCTAATTCATTCATACGATCCATTCTAATTCATTCGCACGATCCATTCTAATTAAATCTTACGATCCATTCTAATTCATTCGTACGATCCATTCTAATTCATTCGCACAATCTATTCTAATTCATTCGTACGATCCATTCTAATTCATTAGCACGATCCATTCTAATTCATTCGTACGATCCATTCTATTTCTTTCGTACGATCCATTCTTACTGATTCGTACGATCCATTCTAATTCATTCGCACGAATGTATCCATTCTAATTCGTTCGTACGATCCAGTCTAATTCATTCGCACGATCCATTCGAATTCATTCATACGATCCATTCTAATTCATTCATACGATCCATTCTAATTCATTCGCACGAATGTATCCATTCTAATTCATTCGTATGATCCATTCTAATTCATTCACACAATCTATTCTAAATCATTCGTACGATCCATTCTAATTCATTAGCACGATCCATTCTAATTCATTCGTACGATCCATTCTATTTCATTCGTACGATCCATTCTTACCTATTTGTACGATCCATTCTAATTCATTCGCACGAATGTATCTATTCTATTCTAATTAATTCGTACGATCCATTCTAATTCATTCGCACGAACCATTCTAATTCATTCATACAATCCATTCTAATTAATTCATACGATCCATTCTAATTTTTTCGCACGATCCATTCTAATTCATTCATACGATCCATTCTAATTCATTCATACAATCCATTCTAAATCTTTCGCACGAATGTATCCATTCTAATTCATTTGTACCATCCACCCTAATTCCTTCGTATTATCCATTCTAATTCATTCGCACGAATGTATCCATTCTAATTCATTCGTACGGTCCATTCGAATTCATTCCTACGATCCATTCTAATTCATTCATACGATCCATTCTAATTCATTCATACGATCTATTCTAATTCATTCGCACAATCTATTCTAATTCATTCGTACGATCCATTCTAATTCATTAGCACGATCCATTCTAATTCATTCGTACGATCCATTCTATTTCATTCGTATGATCTATTCTAACTCATTCGTACGATCCATTCAAATTCATTCACACGAATGAATCCATTCTAATTCATTCGTACGATCCATTCTAATTCATTCGCACGAACCATTCTAATTCATTCGTACGATCCATTCTAATTCATTCGTACGATCCATTCTAATTCATTCGCACAATCTATTCTAATTCATTCGTACGATCCATTCTAATTCATTAGCACGATCCATTCTAATTCATTCGTATGATCCGTTCTATTTCATTCGTACGATCCATTCTTACTCATTCGTACGATCCATTCTAATTCATTCGCACGAATATATCCATTCTAATTCATTCGTACGATCCATTCTAATTCATTCGTACTATCCATTCTAATTCATTCGCACGATCTATTCAAATTCATTCGCACGATCCATTCTAATTCATTCATACGATCCATTCTAATTCATTCGTACAATCCATTCTAATTCATTAGCACTATCCATTCTAATTCATTCATACGATCTATTCTAATTTATACGATCCATTCTAATTCATTCATACGATCCATTCTATTTCATTCGTATGATCCATTCTAATTCATTCATATGATCCATTCTATTTCATTCGTACGATCCATTCTTACTTATTCGTATGATCCAATCTAATTCATTCGCACGATCCAATCATATTCATTCGTACGATCCATTCTAATTCATTCGTACGATCCATTCTATTTCATTCATACGATCCATTCTTACTCGTTCGTCCGATCCATTCTAATTCATTCGCACGAATGTATCCATTCTAATTCATTCGTACGATCCATTCTAATTCATTCGCACGATCCATTCTAATTCATTCATACGATCCATTCTAATTCATTCGTACGATCCATTCTAATTCGTTCATACAAACCATTCTAATTCATTCATACGATCCATTCTAATTCATTCGTACAATCCATTCTAATTCATTCATACGATCCATTCTATTCCATTCATACGAACCATTCTTACTCATTCATACGATCCATTCTAATTCATTCGCACGAATGTATCCATTCTAATTCATTCGTACGATCCATTCTAATTCATTCGCACGATCCATTCTAATTAAATCATACGATCCATTCTAATTTATTCGTACGATCCATTCTAATTCATTCGTACGATCCAATCTATTTCTTTCGTACGATCCATTCTTACTGATTCGTATGATCCATTCTAATTCATTCGCACGAATGTATCCATTCTAATTCGTTCGTACGATCCATTCTAATTCATTCGTACGATCCCTTCGATTTCATTCATACGATCCATTCTAATTCATTCATACGATCCATTCTAATTCATTCGCACGAATGTATCCATTCTAATTCATTCGTACGATCCATTCTAATTCATTCACACAATCTATTCTAATTCATTCATACGATCTATTCTAATTCATTAGCACGATCCATTCTAATTCATTCGTACGATCCATTCTATTTCATTCGTACGATCCATTCTTACCTATTCGTACGATCCATTCTAATTCATTCGCACGAATGTATCCATTCTATTCTAATTCATTCGTACGATCCATTCTAATTCATTCGCACGATCCATTCTAATTTATTCATACAATCTATTCTAATTCATTCGTACGATCCATTCTAATTCATTCGGACGATCCATTCTAATTCATTCATACGATCCATTCTAATTCATTGATACAATCCATTCTAATTTTTCGCACGAATGTATCCATTCTAATTCATTTGTACAATCCACCCTAATTCCTTCGTATTATCCATTCTAATTCATTCGCACGAATGTATCCATTCTAATTCATTCATACGGTCCATTCGAATTCATTCCTACGATCCATTCTAATTCATTCATACGATCCATTCTAATTCGTTCATACGATCTATTCTAATTCATTCGCACGAATGTATTCATTCACACGAATGTATTGATTCGCACAATCTATTCTAATTCATTCGTACGATCCATTCTAATTCATTAGCACGATCCATTCTAATTCATTCGTAAGATCCATTCTATTTCATTCGTATGATCTATTCTAACTCATTCGTACGATCCATTCAAATTCATTCACACGAATGAATCCATTCTAATTCATTCGTACGATCTATTCTAATTCATTCGCACGAACCATTCTAATTCATTCGTACGATCCATTCTAATTTATTTGTACGATCCATTCTAATTCATTCGCACAGTCTATTCTAATTCATTCGTACGATCTATTCTAATTCATTAGCACGATCCATTCTAATTCATTCGTATGATCCGTTCTATTTCATTCGTACGATCCATTCTTACTCATTCGTACGATCCATTCTAATTCATTCGCACGAATGTATCCATTCTAATTCATTCGTACGATCTATTCTAATTCATTCGTACGATCTATTCTAATTCATTCGCACGATCCATTCTAATTCATTCGCACGATCCATTCTAATTCATTCGTACGATTCGTTCTAATTCATTCGTACAATCCATTCTAATTCATTAGCACTATCCATTCTAATTCATTCATACGATCAATTCTAATTTATACGATCCATTCTAATTCATTCATACGATCTATTCTATTTCATTCGTATGATCCATTCTAATTCATTCATATGATCCATTCTATTTCATTCGTATGATCCATTCTTACTTATTCGTACGATCCAATCTAATTCATTCGCACGATCCAATCATATTCATTCGTATAATCCATTCTAATTCATTCGTACGATCCATTCTATTTCATTGATACGATCCATTCTTACTCATTCGTACGATCTATTCTAATTCATTCACACGAATGTATCCATTCTAATTCATTCGTACGATCCATTCTAATTCATTCGCACGATCCATTCTAATTCATTCATACGATCCATTCTAATTCATTCGTACGATCCATTCTAATTCGTTCATACAAATCATTCTAAATCTTTCGCACGAATGTATCCATTCTAATTCATTCGTACGATCCATTCTAATTCATTCGCACGATCCATTCTAATTCATTCATACGATCCATTCTAATTCATTTGCACGATCCATTCTAATTCATACGTACGATTCTTTCGAATTCATTCATACGATCCATTCTAATTCATTCATACGATCCATTCTAATTCATTCGCACGAATGTATCCATTCTAAATCATTCAAATAATCCATTCTAATTCATTCGCATGATCCAATCTAATTCATTCGCACGATCCATTCTAATTCATTCATACGATCCATTCTATTTCATTCGTACAATCGATTCTTACTCACCATTCTAATTCATTCGCACGAATGTATCCATTCTAATTCATTCGTACGATCCATTCTAATTCATTCGACCGATCCATTCTATTTCATTCATACAATCCATTCTAATTCATTCGTACGATCCATTCTAATTCATTCATACGATCCATTCTTTTTCATTCGTACGATCCATTCTTACTCATTCATACGATCTATTCTAATTCATTCGCACGAATGTATCCATTCTAATTCATTCGTACGATCCATTCTAATTCATTCGCACGATCCATTCTAATTAAATCATACGATCCATTCTAATTCATTCGTACGATCCATTCTAATTCATTCGCATAATTTATTCTAATTCATTCGTACGATCCATTCTAATTCATTAGCACGATCCATTCTAATTCATTTGTATGATCCATTCTATTTCATTCGTACGATCCATTCTTACTGATTCGTACGATCCATTCTAATTCATTCGCACGAATGTATCCATTCTAATTCGTTCGTACGATCCATTCTAATTCATTTGCACGATCCATTCGAATTCATTCAAACGATCCATTCTAATTCATTCATACGATCCATTCTAATTCATTCGCACGAATGTTTCCATTCTAATTCATTCGTACGATCCATTCTAATTCATTCACACAATCTATTCTAATTCATTCGTACGATCCATTCTAATTCATTAGCACGATCCATTCTAATTCATTCGTACGATCCATTCTATTTCATTCGTACGATCCATTCTTACCTATTCGTACGATCCATTCTAATTCATTCGCACGAATGTATCCATTCTATTCTAATTCATTCGTACGATCTATTCTAATTCATTCGCACGATCCATTCTAATTCATTCATATAATCCATTCTAATTCATTCATACGATCCATTCTAATTCATTCATACGATCCATTCTAATTCATTCATACAATCCATTCTAATTCTTTCGCACGAATGTATCCATTCTAATTCATTTGTACGATCCACCCTAATTCCTTCGTATGATCCATTCTAATTCATTCGCACGAATGTATCCATTCTAATTCATTCATACGGTCCATTCGAATACATTCCTACGATCCATTCTAATTCATTCATACGATCCATTCTAATTCATTCATACGATCTATTCTAATTCATTCACACGAATGTATTCATTCGCACAATCTATTCTAATTCATTCGTACGATCTATTCTAATTCATTAGCACGATCCATTCTAATTCATTCATACGATCCATTCTATTTCATTCGTATGATCTATTCTAACTCATTCGTACGATCCATTCAAATTCATTCACACGAATGAATCCATTCTAATTTTTTCATACGATCCATTCTAATTCATTCGCACGAACCATTCTAATTCATTCGTACGATCCATTCTAATTCATTCGTACGATCCATTCTAATTCATTCGCACAATCTATTCTAATTCATTCTTACGATCCATTCTAATTCATTAGCACGATCCATTCTAATTCAATCGTATGTTCCGTTCTATTTCATTCGTACGATCCATTCTTACTCATTCGTACGATCCATTCTAATTCATTCGCACGAATGTATCCATTCTAATTCATTCGTACGATCCATTCTAATTCATTCGTATGATCCATTCTAATTCATTCGCACGATCTATTCTAATTCATTCGTACGATCCATTCTAATTCATTCGTACGATCCATTCTAATTCATTCGTACAATCCATTCTAATTCATTAGCACTATCCATTCTAATTCATTCATGCGATCTATTCTAATTTATACGATCCATTCTAATTCATTCATACGATCCATTCTATTTCATTCGTATGATCCATTCTAATTCATTCATATGATCCATTCTATTTCATTAGTACGATCCATTCTTACTCATTCGTACGTTCCAATCTAGTTCATTCGCACGATCCAATCATATTCATTCGTACGATCCATTCTAATTCATTCGTACGATCCATTCTATTTCATTCATACGATCCATTCTTACTCATTCGTACGATCCATTCTAATTCATTCGCACGAATGTATCCATTCTAATTCATTCGTACGATCCAATCTAATTCCTTCGCACGATCCTTTCTAATTCATTCATACGATCCATTCTAATTCATTCGTACGATCCATTCTAATTCATTCATACAATTAATTCTAATTCTTTTGAATGAATGTATCCATTCTAATTGATTCATACGATCCATTCTAATTCATTCGCACGATCCATTCTAATTCATTCATACGATCCATTCTAATTCATTTATACGATCCATTCTAATTCATACGTACGATCCATTCGAATTCATTCATACGATCCAGTCTAATTCTTTCATACGATCGATACTAATTAATTCGCACGAAAGTATCCATTCTAATTCATTCGTACGATCCATTCTAATTCATTCGCACGATCCAATCTAATTCATTCGCACGATCCATTCTAATTCGTTCGTACGATCCATTCTATTTCATTCGTACGATCCATTCTTACTCATTCGTACGATCCATTCTATTTCATTCGTACGATCCATTCTAACTGATTCGTACGATCAATTCTAATTCGTTCGCACGAATGTATCCATTCTAATTCATTCGTACGATCCATTCTAATTCATTCGCACGATCCATTCTAATTCATTCATACGATCCATTCTAATTCATTCATATGATCCATTCTAATTCATTCGCACAAATGTATCAATTCTAATTCATTCATACGATCCATTCTAATTCAATCGCACAACCTATTATAATTCATTCGTACGATCCATTCTAATTCATTTGCACGATCCATTCTAATTCATTCGTACGATCCATTCTATTTCATTCGTACGATCCATTCTTAGTCATTTGTACAATCCATTCTAATTCATTCGCACGAATGTATCCATTCTATTCTAATTCATTCGTACGATCCATTCTAATTCATTCGCACGATCCATTCTAATTCATTCATACGATCCATTCTAATTAATTCGTACGATTCAGTTTAATTCATTCGCATGATCCATTCTACATTCATACTATCCATTCTAATTCATTCATACAATCCATTCTAATTCTTTCGCACGAATGTATCCATTCTAATTCATTCGTACGATCCACCCTAATTCCTTTGTACGATCCATTCTAATTCATTCGGATGAATGTATCCAATCTAATTCATTCGTACGATCCATTCGAATTCATTCATACGATCCATTCTAATTCATTCATGCGATCCATTCTAGTTCATTCGCACGAATGTATTCATTCGAACAATCTATTCTAATTCATTCGTACGATCCATTCTAATTCATTAGCACGATCCATTCTAATTCATTCGTACGATCCATTCTATTTCATTCGTACGACCCATTCTTACTCATTCGTACAATCCATTCTAATTCATTCGCACGAATGTATCCATTCTAATTCAGTCATACGATCCATTCTAATTCATTCGCACGATCCATTCTAATTCATTCATACGATCCATTCTAATTCATTTGTACGATCCATTCTAATTCATTCGCACAATCTATTCTAAGTCATTCGTATGATCCATTCTAATTCATTAGCACGATCCATTCTAATTCATTCGTGCGATCCATTCTATTTCATTCGTACGATCCATTCTTACTCATTCGTACGATCCATTCTAATTCATTCGCATGAATGTATCCATTCTAATTCATTCGCATGAATGTATCTATTCTAATTCATTTGTACGATCCATTCTAATTCATTCGCACGATCCATTCTAATTCATTCGTACGATCCATTCTAATTCATTCGTACGATCCATTCTAATTCATTCGCACGATCCATTCTAATTCATTCATACGATCCATTCTAATTCATTCATACAATCCATTCTAATTCTTTCGCACGAATGTATCCATTCTAATTCATTCGTACAATCCACCCTAATTCCTTCGTATGATCCATTCTAATTCACTCGTACAATCCATTCGAATTCATTTATGTGATCCATTCTAATTCATTCGCACGATCCATTCTAATTCATTCATACGATCCATTCTAATTCATTCGTACGATCCATTCTAATTCATTCACACGATCCATTCTAATTCATTCGCATGATCCATTCTAATTCCTTCGTACGATACATTCTATTTCATTTGTATGATCCATTCTAATTCCTTCGTACGATCCATTCTAATTCATTCCCATGAATGTATCGATTCTAATTCATACGTATGATCCATTCTTACCCATTCGTACTATCCATTCTAATTCATTTGCACGATCCATTCTAATTCATTTGCACGATCCATTCTAATTCATTCATACAATCCATTCTAATTCTTTTGCACGAATGTATCCATTCTAATTCATTCGTACCATCCATTCTAATTCCTTCGTTCGATCCATTATAATTCATTCGTACGATCCATTCTAATTCCTTCGTACGATCCATTCTATTTCATTCGTATGATCCATTCTAATTCCTTCGTACGATCCATTCTAATTCATTCCCATGAATGTATCCATTCTAATTCCTTCGTACGATTCATTCTAATTCATTTGTACGATCCATTCTTTTGTATGTATCCATTCTAATTTATTCGTACGATCCATTCTAATTCATTCGCCCGATCCATTCTAATTCATTCGTACGATCCATTCTAATTCATTCATACGATCCATTCTAATTCATTCGCACGATCCATTCTAATTCATTCTTATGATCCATTCTAATTCTTTCGTACGATCAATTCTAATTCATTCGCACAATCTATTCTAATTCATTCGTACGATCCATTCTAATTCATTAGCATGATCCATTCTAATTTATTCATACGATCCATTCTATTTCATTCGTACGATCTATTCTTACTCGTTCGTACGATCCATTCTAATTCATTCGCACGATCCATTCTAATTCATTCATACGATCCATTCTATTTCATTCGTACGATCCATTCTTACTCATTCGTACGATCCATTCATGGGAATGAATTAGAATGGATCATACGAAAGAATTAGAAAGGATCGTATGAATGAATTAGAATAGATTGTGCGAATATATTAGAATGGATCATATGAATGAATTAGAATGGATTGTGCTAATGAGTAAGATCAATTCTTACTCATTCGTACGATCCATTCTAATTAGAATGGATCGTACGAATGAATTAGAATGGATCGTATGAATGAATTAGAATGGATCGTGCGAATGAATTAGAATGGATCGTATGAATAAATTAGAATGGATACATTCGTCTGAAAGAATTAGAATGGATTGTATGAATGAATTAGAATGGATCGTACGAATGAATTAGAATGGATCGTATGAATGAATTAGAATGGATCGTGCGAATGAATTAGAATGGATCGTATGAATGAAATAGAACGGATCATACGAATGAATTAGAATGGATCGTGCGAATGAATTAGATTGGATCGTGCGAATGGATCGTACGAATGAATTAGAATGGATCGTACGAATGAATTAGAATGTATTGTACGAATGAATTAGAATAGATTGTGCGAATGATTTAGAATGGATCGTACGAATGAATTAGAATGGATCGTACGAATGAATTAGAATGGATCGTATGAATGAATTAGAATGGATCGTACGAATGAATTAGAATGGATACATTCGTGCGAAAGAATTAGAATGGATCGCGCTAATTCATTCATACGATCCATTCTAATTCATTCGTACGATCTATTCTAATTCATTCGCACAATCTATTCTAATTCACTCGTACGATCCATTCTAATTCATTCGCACGAGCCATTCTAATTCATTTGCATGATCCATTCTAATTCATTCATACAATCCATTCTAATTCTTTCGCAAGAATGTATCCATTCTAATTCATTCGTACGATCCTCCCTAATTCCTTCGTATGATCCATTCTAATTCATTCGCACGATCCATTCTAATTCATTCATACGATCAATTCTAATTCATTCATACAATCCATTCTAATTCTTTCGCACGAATGTATCCATTCTAATTCATTCGTACGATCAACCCTAATTCCTATGTATGATCCATTCTAATTCATTTCCATGAATGTATCCATTCTAATTCATTCGTACGATCCATTCTAATTCATTCGTACTATCCACCCTAATTCCTTCGCATGATCCATTCTAATTCATTCGCACGAATGTATCCATTCTAATTCATTCGTACGATCCATTCGAATTCATTCAAACGATCCATTCTAATTCATTCATAGGATCCACTCTAATTCATTCACACGAATGTATCCATTCTAATTCATTCGTACGATCCTTTCTAATTAATTCGCACGATCCAATCTAATTCATTTGCATGATCCATTCAAATTTATTCATACGATCTATTTTATTTCATTCGTACGATCCATTCTTACTCATTCGTACGATCCATTCAAATTCATTCGCATGAATGTATCCTCATTCACACGATCCATTCTAATTCATTTGCACGATCCATTCTAATTCATTCATACAATCCATTCTAATTCTTTCACACCAATGTATCTATTCTAATTCATTCGTACGATCCACCCTAATTCCTTCGTATGATCGATTCTAATTCATTCGCAGGAATGTATCCATTCTAATTCATTCATACGATCCATTCGAATTCATTCATACGATCCATTCTAATTCATTCATACGATCCATTCTAATTTATTCGCACGAATGTATCCATTCTAATTCATTTGTACGATCCATTCTAATTCATTCGCACAATCTATTCTAATTCATTCATACCATCCATTCTAATTCATTCGCACGATCCATTCTAATTCATTTGCACGATCCATTCTAATTCATTCATACAATCCATTCTAATTCTTTTGCACGAATGTATCCATTCAAATTCATTCATATGATCCATTCTAATTCCTACATATGATCCATTCTAATTCCTTCGTACGATCCATTCTATTTCATTCGTATGATCTATTCTAATTCCTTCGTACGATCCATTCTAATTCATTACCATGAATGTATCCATTCTAATTCATACGTACGATCCATTCTAATTCATTCATACGATCCATTCTAATTCATTCGCACGAATATATCCATTCTAATTCATTCGTACGATCCATTCTAATTCATTCGCACGATCCATTCTAATTCATTCGTACGATCCATTCTTATTCATTCATACGATCCATTCTAATTCATTCGCACGAATGTATCCATTCTAATTCATTCGTGCGATCCATTCTAATTCATTCTAATCCATTCTAATTTATTCGTACGATCCATTCTAAATTTATACGTACGATCCATTCTAATTTATTCTAATTCATTCATACGATCCATTCTAATTCATTCGCACGAATGTATCCATTCTAATTCATTCGTATGATCCATTCTAATTCATTCGCACGAATGTATCCATTCTAATTCATTCTAATTCCTTCGTATGATCCATTCGTACGATCCATTCTAATTCATTCGTACGTACGATCCATTCTAATTCATTCGCACGATCCATTCTAATTCATTAATACGATCCATTCTAATTCATTCATACAATCCATTCTAATTCTTTCGCACGAATGTATCCATTCTAATTCATTCATACAATCCATTCTAATTCTTTCGCACGATCCATTCTAATTCCTTCGTACGATTCATTCTAATTCATTCGTACAATCCATTCTAATTCATTCGCACCATCCATTCTAATTCATTCATACGATCCATTCTAATTCATTTATACAATCCATTCTAATTCTTTCGCACGAATGTATCCATTCTAATTCATTCGTACGATCCACCCTAATTCCTTCGTATGATCCATTCTAATTCATTCGCACGAATGTATCCATTCAAATTCATTCGTACGATCCATTCGAATTCATTCATACGATCCATTCTAATTCATTCATATGATCCATTCTAATTCATTCGCACGAATGTATTCATTCGAACAATCTATTCTAATTCATTTGTACGATCCAGTCTAATTCATTAGCACGATCCATTCTAATTCATCCGTACGATCCATTCTATTTCATTCGTACGATCCATTCTTACTCATTCGTACGATCCATTCTAATTCATTCGTACGATCCATTCTAATTCATTAGCACGAATGTATCTATTCTAATTCATTCGCCCGATTCATTCTAATTCATTCATACAATCCATTCTAATTCATTAGTACGATCCATTCTAATTCATTCATACGATCGTACGTAGGAATGGATCGTACGATCCATTCTATTTCATTCGTAATATCCATTCAAATTCATAAAATCCATTCTAATTTCATTCATACGATCCATTCTAATTCATTCTTACTCATTCTAATTCATTCGTAAAATCCATTCATATGATCTAATTCATTCGTACAATGAATTAGAAAGGATACATTTGTGCGAGTGAATTAGAATGGATCGTATGAATGAATTAGATTGGATTATACGAATAAAATAGAATGGATTGTACGAATGAATTAAAATGGATCGTACTAATGAATTAGAATGGATCGTACGAATGAATTAGAATAGATTGTGCGAATGAATACATTCGTGCGAATGAATTAGAATGGATCGTATGAATGAATTAGAATGGATCGTATGAATGAATTAGAATGGATCGAATGAATGAATTCGAATGGATCGTACGAATGAATTAGAATGGATACATTCGTGCGAATGAATTAGAATGGATCATACAAGGGAATTAGGGTGGATCGTACGAATGAATTAGAATGGATCGTACTAATGAATTAGAATGGATCGTACGAATGAATTAGAATAGATTGTGCGAATGAATTAGAATGGATCGTACGAATGAACTAGAATGGATCGTATGAATGAATTAGAATGGATCCTGAGAATGAATTAGAATGGATCGTACGAATGAATTAGAATGGATACATTCGTGCGAATGAATTAGAATGGATCGTACGAATGAGTAAGAATTAGAATGGAATGTATGAATGAATTAGAATGGATCGTATGAATGAATTAGAATGGATCGTGCGAATGAATTAGAATGGATTGTGCTAATGAGTAAGAATGGATCGTACGAATGAAATAGAATAGATCGTCCGAATGAATTAGAATAGATCGTGCTAATAAATTAGAATGGATCGTACGAATGAATTAGAATAGATTGTGCGAATGAATTAGAATGGATCGTGCGAATGAATTAGAATGGATACATTCGTGCAAATGAATTAGAATGGATCGTATGAATGAATTAGAATGGATCGTATGAATAAATTCTACTGGATCGTACGAATGAATTAGAATGGATACATTCGTGCGAATGAATTAGAATGGATCATACGAAGGAATTAGGGTGGATCGTACGAATGAATTAGAATGGATACATTCGTACGAAAGAATTATAATGGATCATATGAATTAGAATGGATACATTCGTACGATCCATTCTAATTCATTCATACGATCCATTCTATTTCATTCGTGCGATCCATTCATACTCATTCGTACGACCCATTGGAATTCATTCGTACGATCCATTCTAATTCATTCGCACAATCTATTCTAATTCATTCGTACAATCCATTCTAATTCATTAGTACGATCCATTCTAATTCATTCATATGATCCATTCTATTTCATTCGTATGATCCATTCTTACTCATTTGTACGATCCATTCTAATTCATTCGCACGAATGTATCCATTCCAATTCATTCGTACGATCCATTCTATTTCATTCATACGATCCATTCTAATTCATTCATACGATCCATTCTAATTCATTCGAACGAAAGTTTGCATTCTAATTCATTCGCACGATCTATTCTAATTCATTCGTACAATCCATTCCAATTCATTCGTACGACCCATTCTAATTCATTCATACGATCTACCCTAATTACTTCGTATGATCCATTCTAATTCGTTCGCACGAATGTATCTATTCTAATTCATTCTAATTCATTCGCACGATCCATTCTAATTCATTCATGCGATCCATTCTAATTCATTCACACGATCCATTCTAATTCATTCGCACGAATGTATCCATTCTAATTCATTCATACGATCCATTCTAATTCATTCGCACAATCTATTCTAATTCATTCAAACGATCCATTCTAATTCATTCGTACGATCCATTCTAATTCATTCGCATGATCCATTCTAATTCATTCATACGATCGATCGTGCTAATGAATTAGAATGGATCGTATGAATGAATTAGAATTGATCGTACGAATGAAATAGAATGGATCGTACGAACGAATTAGAATGGATCGTATGAATGAATTAGAATGGATCGTGCGAATGAATTAGAATGGATCGTACGAATGAATTAGAATGGATACATTTGTGCGAACGAATTAGAATGGATCGTACGAAGGAGTAAGAATGGATCGTACGAATGAAATAAAATGGATCGTACGAATGAATTAGAATGGATCGTGCGAATGAATTAGATTGGATCGTGCGAATGAATTAGAATGGATCGTACGAATGAATTAGAATGGATACATTCGTGCGAATGAATTGGAATGGATCGTGCAAATGAATTAGAAAGGATCGTACGAATGAATTAGAATAGATCATATGAATGAGTTAGAATGGATCATACGAATGAATTAGAATGGAAACATTCGTATGAAAGAATTAGAATGGATCGTGCTAATTCATTCATACGATCCATTCTAATTCATTCGTACGATCCATTCAAATTCATTCGCACAATCTATTCTAATTCATTCGTACGATCCATTCTAATTCATTCGCACGATCCATTCTAATTCATGGATTGTATGAATGAATTAGAATGGATACATTCGTGCGAATGAATTAGAATGGATCGTACGAATGAATTAGAATGGATGCATTCGTGCGAAAGAATTAGAATGGATCGTACGAATGAATTAGAATGGATCATACGAAGGAATTAGGGTGGATCGTACAAATGAATTAGAATGGATCGTACGAAGGAATTAGAATGGATCGTACGAAGGAATTAGAATGGATACATTCGTGCAAAAGAATTAGAACGGATCATACGAAGGAATTAGGGTGGATCGTACGAATGAATTAGAATGGATACATTCGTGCAAAAGAATTAAAATAGATTGTATGAATGCATTAGAATGGATCGTATGAATGAATTAAAATGGATCGTGCGAATGAATTAGAATGGATCGTATAAATGAATTAGAATAGATCGTATGAATGTATTCGAATGGATCGTACGAATTAATTAGAATGGATACATTTGTATGAATGAATTAGAATGGATCATACGAAGGAATTTGGGTGGATCGTACGAATGAATTAGAATAGATACATTCGTGCGAAAGAATTAGAATGAATTAGAATGGATCGTACGAAGGAAATAGATTGGATACATTCGTGCGAATGAATTAGAATGGATCGTATGAATGAATTAGAATGGATCGTACGAATGAATTAGAATGGATCGTACGAAAGAATTAGAATGGATCGTGCTAATGAATTAGAATGGATCGTACGAATGAATTAGAATGGATCGTGCGAATGAATTAGAATGGATACATTAGTGCAAATGAATTAGAATGGATCGTACGAATGAGTTAGAATGGATCGTACGAATGAAATAGAATGGATCGTACGAATGAATTAGAATGGATCGTGCGAAGGAATTAGACTGGATCGTACAAATGAATTAGAATAGATTGTTCGAATGAATACATTCGTGCGAATTAATTAGAATGGATCGTATGAATGAATTAGAATGGATCATACGAATGAGTAAGAATGGATCGTACGAATGAAATAGAATAGATCGTACGAATGAATTAGAATGGATCGTGCTAATGAATTAGAATGGATCATACGAATGAATTAGAATAGATTGTTCGAATGATGAATTAGAATGGATCGTGCGAATGAATTAGATTGGTTCATGCGAATGAATTAGAATGGATCGTACGAATGAATTAGAATGAATACATTCGTGAGAATGAATTAGAATGGATCGTATGAATGAATTAGAATGGATCGTATGAATGAATTCGAATAGATCGTACGAAGGAATTAGAATGGATCGTATGAATGAATTAGAATGGATCATGCGAATGAGTTAGAACGGATCGTACGAATGAATAAGAATGGATACATTCGTGCGAATGAATTAGAATGGATTGTACGAATGAGTAAGAATGGATCGTACGAATGAATTAGAATAGATCGTGCGAACGAATTTGATTGGATCGTGCGAATGAATTAGAATGGATCATACAAATGAATTAGAATGGATACATTCGTGCGAATAAATTAGAATGGATCGTACGAATGAATTAAAATGGATACATTCGTGCAAATGAATTAGAATGGATCGTGCAAATAAATTAGAATGGATCGTACGAATGAATTAGAATGGATCGTATAAATGAATTAGAATGGATCGTAAGAATGAGTAAGAATGGACCGTACAAATGAAATAGAATGGATCGTACGAATGAATTAGATCATACAATCCATGGGAATAAATAAGAATCAATCGTACGAATGAATTCCTTAGCACGAATGAATTAGAATGGATCATACAAATGGATTGTACGAAGTAATTAGAATGAATTAGAATGGATCGTACGAATGAATTAGAATGGATCGTATGAATAAATTAGATTCGATCGTGCGAATAAATTAGAATGGATCGTACGAATGAATTAGAATGGATACATTCGTGCGAATGAATTAGAATGGATCGTATGAATGAATTAGAATGGATCGTATGAATAAATTCGAATGGATCATACGTATGAATTAGAATGGATCGTACGAAGGAATTAGAATGGATCATACGAATGAATTAGAATGGATACATTCGTGCAAAAGAATTAGAATAGATTGTATGAATGAATTAGAATAGATCATACAAATGAATTCGAATGGATCGTGCGAATGAATTAGAATGGATCATACGAATGAATTAGAATAGATTGTGCGAATGAATTAGAATGGATCGTACGAATGAATTAGAATGGATACATTCGTGCGAATGAATTAGAATGGATCGTATGAATGAATTTGAATGGATCGTACGTACGATCCATTCGTACTCATTCATACGATCCATTCTAATTCATTCGCACGATCCATTCTAATTCATTCATACGATCCATTCTAATTCATTCGTACGATACATTCTAATTCATTCGTACGATCCATTCTAATTCATTCATACGATCCATTCTAATTCATTCATACGATCCATTCTAATTTATTCGCACGAATGTATCCATTCAAATTCATTCATACGATCCATTCTAATTTATTCGCACGATCCAATCTAATTCATTCATTCGATCCATTCTAATTCATTCGTACGATCCATTCTAATTCATTCGCACGAATATATCCATTCTAATTCATTCGCACGATCTATTCTAATTCATTCGCATGATCCATTCTAATTCATTCATACGATCTATTCTTACTCATTCGTACGATCCATTCTAATTCATTCGCACGAATGTATCCATTCAAATTCATTCATACGATCCATTCTAATTCATTTGTACGATCCATTCTAATAAATTTATACAATCCATTCTAATTAGAATGGATCGTACGAATGAATTAGAATGGATCGTACGAATGAATTAGAATGGATCGTATGAATGAATTAGAATGGATCGTGCGAATTAATAAGAATGGATCGTACGAATGAATTAGAATGGATACATTTGTGCGAATGAATTAGAATGGATCGTTCGAATGAGTAAGAATGGATCGTACGAATGAGTAAGAATGGATCGTACGAATGAAATAGAATGGATCGTACGAATGAATTAGAATGGATCGTGCGAATGAATTTGATTGGATCGTGCGAATGAATTAGAATGGATCGTACAAATGAATTAGAATGGATACATTCGTGCGAATGAATTAGAATGGATCGTACGAATGAATTAGAATGGATACATTCGTGCAAATGAATTAGAATGAATCGTGCGAATGAATTAGAATGGATCGTACGAATGAATTAGAATGGATCGTATGAATAAATTAGAATGGATCGTATGAATGAGTAAGAATGCTTCGTACGAATGAGTAAGAATGGATCGTACGAATGAAATCGAATGGATCGAACGAATGAATTAGAATGGATCGGGCGAATCAATTAGATTGGATCATGCGAATGAATTAGTTTGAATGGGCCGTACGAATGAATAAGAATAGATCGTGCGAATGACTAAGAATGAATTAGAATGGATTATATGGAATGAATTCGAATGGATCGTACGAATGAATTAGAATGGATACATTCGTGCGAATGAATTAGAATGGATCATACGAAGGAATTAGGGTGGATCGTATGAATGAATTAGAATGGATACATTCGTGCGAAAGAATTAGAATGAATTAGAATGGATCGTACGAAGGAATTAGAATGGTTACATTCGTGCGAATGAATTAGAGTGGATCGTATGAATGAATTAGAATGGATCGTACGAATGAATTAGAATGGATCGTACGAAAGAATTTGAATGGATCATGCTAATTAATTAGAATGGATCATACGAATGAATTAGAATAGATTGTGCGAATGAATTAGAATGGATCGTACAATTGAATTAGATTGGATCGTATGAATGAATTAGAATGGATCGTGCGAATGGATTAGAATGGATCGTACAAATGAATTAGAATAGATACATTCGTGCGAATGAATTAGAATGGACCGTACGAATGAGTAAGAATGGATCGTACGAATGAAATAGAAATGATCGTACGAATGAATTAAAATGGATCGTGCTAATGAATTAGAATGGATCGTACGAATGAATTAGAAAAGATTGTGCGAATGAATTAGAACGGATCGTATGAATGAATTAGAATGGATACATTCGTGCGAATTCATTCGTATGATCCATTCTATTTCATTCGTACGATCCATTCTTACACATTCGTACCATCTATTTTAATTCATTCGCACGTACGATCCATTCTAATTCATTCGCACGTACCATCCATTCTAATTCATTCATACGTACGATCCATTCTTATTCATTCGTACGTATGAATTAGAATGGATCGTACGAATGAAATAGAATGGATCGTACGAATGAAATAGAATGGATCGTAGAATGGATTCGCACGAATGTATCCATTCTAATTCATTCATACGATCCGTTCTAATTCATTCGCACAATCTTTTCTAATTCATTCGTACGATCCATTCTAATTCATTAGCACGATCCATTTTAATTCATTCGTACGATCAATTCTATTTCATTCGTATGATCCATTCTTACTCATTCGTACGATCCATTCTAATTCATTCGCACGAATGTATCTATTCTAATTCATTTGTACGATCCATTCTAATTCATTCGCACGATCCATTCTAATTCATTCATACGATCCAATCTAATTCAATTGTATGATCCATTCTAATTCATTCGCACAATCTATTCTAATTCATTCGTATGATCCATTCTAATTAATTAGCACGATCCATTCAAATTCTTTCGTACGATCCATTCTAATTCATTCGTACGATCCATTCTAATTCATTCATACGATCCACTCTAATTCATTCGCACGAATATATCCATTCTAATTCTTTCGTACGATCCATTCTAATTTATTCTAATTCTTTCGCACGAATGTATCCATTCTAATTCATTCATACGATCCACCCTAATTCCTTCGTATGATCTATTCTAATTCATTCGCACGAATGTATCCATTCTAATTCATTCGTACGATCCATTCGAATTCATTCCATATAATCCATTCTAATTCATTCTTATTCATTCGCACGATCTATTCTTATTCATTCGTACGGCCCATTCAAACTAATTCATTCGCATGATCCAATCTAATTGATTCGCACGATCCATTCTAATTCATTCGTTCGATCCATTCTATTTCATTCGTACGATCCATTCTTACTCACTAGTACGATCCATTCTTACTCATTCATACGATCCATTCTAATTTATTCATACGATCCATTCTAATTCATTCGTACGATCCATTCTAATTCATTCGTACGATCCAATCTAATTCATTCGCACGATCCATTCTAATTCATTCGTACGATCCATTCTATTTTATTCGTACGGTCCATTCTTACTCATTCGTACGATCCATTCTTACTCATTCGTACGATCCATTCTAATTCATTCATACAAATGTATCCATTCTAATTCATTCGTACGATCCATTCTTATTAATTCGCACGATCCATTCTAATTCATTCATACGATCCATTCTAATTCATTCGTACGATCCATTCTAATTCATTCGTACGATCCATTTTAATTAGAATGGATTGTATAAATGAATTAGAATGGATCGTACAAATGAATTAGAATGGATCGTATGAATGAATTTGAATGGATACATTCGTGCGAATGAATTAGAATGGATCGTACGAATGAGTAAGAATAGATCGTATGAATGAATTAGAATGGATCATGCGAATGAATTAGAATAGATCGTGCGAATGAATTAGAATGGATATATTCGTGCGAATGAATTAGAATGGATCATACGAATGAGTTAGAATGGATCGTATGAATGAATTAGATTGGATCGTGCGAATGAATTAGAATGGATTGTATGAATGAATTAGAATGGATACATTCATACGAATAAATTAGAATGGATCGTATGATTGAATTAGATTGGATCATATGAATGAATTAGAATGGATCATACAAATGAATTAGAATGGATCGTACGAATGAATTAGAATAGATTCGTGTGAAAGAATTATAATGGATCATACGAAGGAATTAGGGTGGATCGTACGAATGAATTGGAATGGATAAATTCGTGCGAAAGAATTAGAATTGATTGTATGAATGAATTAGAATGGATCGTATGAATGAATTAGAATGGATCGTACGAATGAATTAGAATGGATCGTATGAATGAATTAGAATGGATCGTGTGAATGAATTAGAATGGATCGTATGAATGAGTAAGAATGGATCGTATGTACGATCCATTCTAATTCATTCATACGATCCATTCTAATTCATTCGCAGGAATGTATCCATTCTAATTCATTCGTACGATCCATTCTAATTCATTCGCACAATCTATTCTAATTCATTCGTACGATCCATTCTAATTCATTCGCACGATCCATTCGAATTCATTTGTACGATCCATTCTAATTCATTCATACAATCCATTCTAATTCTTTTGCACGAATGTATCCATTCTAATTCATTCGTACGATCCATTCTAATTCCTTCGTACGATCCATTCAAAATCCTTCGTACGATCCATTCTAATTCCTTCGTACGATCCATTCTAATTCATTCATACGATCCATTCTAATTCATTCGTACGATCCATTCTAATTCATACGTATGATCCATTCGAATTTATTCATATGATCCATTCTAATTCATTCATACGATCCATTCTAATTCATTCGCACGAATGTATCCATTCTAATTCATTCGTACGATCCATTCTAATTTATTCGCACGATCCAATCTAATTTATTCATACGATCCATTCTAATTCATTCGTACGATCCATTCTAATTCATTCTAATTACTTCGTACAATCCATTCGTATGATCCATTCTAATTCATTCGTGCTAAGGAATTCATTCGTACGATCGATTCTTATTCATTCCCATGGATTGTATGATCTAATTCATTCGTACGATCCATTCTATTTCATTTGTACGGTCCATTCTTACTCATTCGTACGATCCATTCTAATTCATTTATACGATCCATTCTAATTCATTCGTACGATCCATTCTAATTTATTTGCACGATCCATTCTAATTCATTTGCACGAATGTATCCGCTTTAATTCATTCGTACGATCCATTCTAATTTATTTGCACGAATGTATCCATTCTAATTCATTTGTATGATCCATTCTAATTCATTCGCACGATCCAATCTAATTCTTTCGCACGATCCATTATAATTCATTCGTACGATCCATTCTATTTCATTCGTACGATCCATTCTTACTCATTCGTACGATCCATTCTAATTCATTCGCATGAATGTATCAATTCTTATTCATTCGTACGATCCGTTCTAACTCATTCGCACGATCCATTCTAATTCATTCATACGATCCATTCTAATTCCTTCGTACGATCTATTCGAATTCATTCATACGATCCATTCTAATTCATTCACACGATCCATTCTAATTCATTCTCACGAATGTATTCATTCTAATTCATTCGTACGATCCATTCTAATTCATTCGCACGAACCAATATGATTCATTCGCACGATCCATTCTAATTCATCATTCGCACAATCTATTCTAATTCATTCGTATGATCCATTCTGATTCATTAGCACGATCCATTCTAATTCATTCGTACGATCTATTCTATTTCATTCGTACGATCCATTCTTACTCATTCGTATGATCCATTCGAATGGATCGTACGAATGAGTAAGAATTGATCGTACGAATGAAATAGAATGCATCGAACGAATGAATTAGAATGGATCGTGAGAATCAATTAGATTGGATCATGCGAATAAATTAGTTTGAATGGGCCGTACGAATGAATAAGAATAGATCGTGCGAATGAATAAGAATGAATTAGAATGGATTATATGGAATGAATTCGAATGGATCGTACGAATGAATTAGAATGGATACATTCGTGCGAATGAATTAGAATAGATCATACGAAGGAATTAGGGTGGATCGTATGAATGAATTAGAATGGATATATTCGTGCGAAAGAATTAGAATGAATTAGAATGGATCGTACGAAGGAATTAGAATGGATACATTCGTGCGAATGAATTAGAGTGGATCGTATGAATGAATTAGAATGGATCGTACGAATGAATTAGAATGGATCGTACGAAAGAATTTGAAAGGATCGTGCTAATTAATTAGAATGGATCATACGAATGAATTAGAATAGATTGTGTGAATGAATTAGAATGGATCATACAATTGAATTAGATTGGATCGTATGAATGAATTAGAATGGATCGTGCGAATGGATTAGAATGGATCGTACAAATGAAGTAGAATAGATACATTCGTGTGAATGAATTAGAATGGATCGTACGAATGAGTAAAAATGGATCGTACGAATGAAATAGAATTGATCGTACGAATGAATTAAAATGGATCGTGCTAATGAATTAGAATGGATCGTACGAATGAATTAGAAAAGATTGTGCGAATGAATTAGAACGGATCGTTTGAATGAATTAGAATGGATACATTCGTACGAATCCATTCTACGATCCATTCTATTTCATTCGTACGATCCATTCTATTTCATTCGTACGATCCATTCTAATTCATACATACGAATGAATTAGAATGGATCGTACGTATGAATGAATTAGAATGGATGGTACGTGCGAATGAATTAGAATGGATCGTACGTGCGAATGAATTAGAATGGATGGTACGAATGTGTAAGAATGGATCGTACGAATGAAATAGAATGGATCGTACGAATGAATTCGCACGAATGTATCCATTCTAATTCATTCATACGATCCGTTCTAATTCATTCGCACAATCTTTTCTAATTCATTCGTACGATCCATTCTAATTCATTAGCACGATCCATTTTAATTCATTCGTACGATCAATTCTATTTCATTCGTACGATCCATTCTTACTCATTCGTACGATCCATTCTAATTCATTCGCACGAATGTATCTATTCTAATTCATTTGTACGATCCATTCTAATCCATTCGCACGATCCATTCTAATTCATTCATACGATCCAATCTAATTCAATTGTACGATCCATTCTAATTCATTCGCACAATCTATTCTAATTCATTCGTATGATCCATTCTAATTAATTAGCACGATCCATTCAAATTCTTTCGTACGATCCATTCTAATTCATTCATACGATCCATTCTAATTCATTCATACGATCCACTCTAATTCATTCGCACGAATGTACCTATTCTAATTCCTTCGTACGATCCATTCTAATTCATTCTAATTCTTTCGCACGAATGTATCCATTCTAATTCATTCATACGATCCACCCTAATTCCTTCGTATGATCCATTCTAATTCATTCGCACGAATGTATCCATTCTAATTCATTCGTACAATCCATTCGAATTCATTCCATATAATCCATTCTAATTCATTCTTATTCATTCGCACGATCTATTCTTATTCATTCGTACGGCCCATTCAAACTAATTCATTCGCATGATCCAATTTAATTGATTCGCACGATCTATTCTAATTCATTCGTTCGATCCATTCTATTTCATTCGTACGATCCATTCTTACTCATTCGTACGATCCATTCTTATTCATTCATACGATCCATTCTAATTTATTCATACGATCCATTCTAATTCATTCATACGATCCATTCTAATTCATTCGCACGATTCATTCTAATTCATTTGCACGAATGTATCCATTCTAATTCATTCGTACGATCCATTCTAATTCATTCGCACGAATGTATCCATTCTAATTCATTTGTACGATCCATTCTAATTCATTCGCACAAACCAATCTAATTCATTCGCACGATCCATTCTAATTCATTTGTACGATCCATTCTATTTCATTCGTACGATCCATTCTTACTCATTCGTACGATCCATTATTACTCATTCGTACGATCCATTCTAATTCATTCGCACAAATGTATCCATCCATTCTAATTCATTCGTACGATCCATTCTTATTAATTCGCACGATCCATTCTAATTCAATCATACGATCCATTCTAATTCATTCGTACGATCCATTCTAATTCATTCGTATGATCCATTCTAATTAGAATGGATTGTATAAATGAATTAGAATGGATCGTACAAATGAATTAGAATGGATCGTATGAATGAATTTGAATGGATACATTCGTGCGAATGAATTAGAATGGATCGTACGAATGAGTAAGAATAGATCGTATGAATGAATTAGAATGGATCATGCGAATGAATTAGAATAGATCGTGCGAATGAATTAGAATGGATATATTCGTGCGAATGAATTAGAATGGATCGTACGAATGAATTAGAATGGATCGTATGAATGAATTAGATTGGATCGTGCGAATGAATTAGAATGGATCGTATGAATGAATTAGAATGGATACATTCGTGCGAATAAATTAGAATGGATCGTATCAATGAATTAGATTGGATCATATGAATGAATTAGAATGGATCATACAAATGAATTAGAATGGATCGTACGAATGAATTAGAATACATTCGTGCGAAAGAATTAGAATGGATCATACGAAGGAATTAGGGTGGATCGTACGAATGAATTGGAATGGATAAATTCGTGTGAAAGAATTAGAATTGATAGTATGAATGAATTAGAATGGATCGTATGAATGAATTAGAATGGATCGTATGAATGAATTAGAATGGATCGTACGAATGAATTAGAATGGATCGTATGAATGAATTAGAATGGATCGTGCGAATGAATTAGAATGGATCGTATCAATGAGTAAGAATGGATCGTACGTACGATCCATTCTAATTCATTCGCACGAATGTATCCATTCTAATTCATTCGTACGATCCATTCTAATTCATTCGCACAATCTATTCTAATTCATTCGTACGATCCAGTCTAATTCATTCGCACAATCCATTCGAATTCATTTGTACGATCCATTCTAATTCATTCATACAATCCATTCTAATTCTTTTGCACGAATATATCCATTCTAATTCATTCGTACGATCCATTCTAATTCCTTCGTACGATCCATTCTAATTCATTCATACGATCCATTCTAATTCATTCGTACGATCCATTCTAATTCATACGTATGATCCATTCGAATTTATTCATACGATCCATTCTAATTCATTCATACGATCCATTCTAATTCATTCGCACGAATGTATCCATTCTAATTCATTCGTACGATCCATTCTAATTTATTCGCATGATCCAATCTAATTTATTCATACGACCCATTCTAATTCATTCGTACGATCCATTCTAATTCATTCTAATTACTTCGTACAATCCATTCGTATGATCCATTCTAATTCATTCGTGCTAAGGAATTCATTCGTACGATCGATTCTTATTCATTCCCATGGATTGTATGATCTAATTCATTCGTACGATCCATTCTATTTCATTTGTACGGTCCATTCTTACTCATTCGTACGATCCATTCTAATTCATTTATACGATCCATTCTAATTCATTCGTACGATCCATTCTAATTTATTTGCACGATCCATTCTAATTCATTTGCACGAATGTATCCATTTTAATTCATTCGTACGATCCATTCTAATTTATTCGCACGAATGTATCCATTCTAATTAATTCGTATGATCCATTCTAATTCATTCGCACGATCCAATCTAATTCTTTCGCACGATCCATTCTAATTCATTCGTACGATCCATTCTATTTCATTCGTACGATCCATTCTTACTCATTCATACGATCCATTCTAATTCATTCGCACGAATGTATCCATTCTTATTCATTCGTACGATCCGTTCTAACTCATTCGCACGATCCATTCTAATTCATTCATACGATCCATTCTAATTCCTTCGTACGATCTATTCGAATTCATTCATACGATCCATTCTAATTCATTCATACGATCCATTCTAATTCATTCTCACGAATGTATTCATTCTAATTCATTCGTACGATCCATTCTAATTCATTCGCACGAACCAATCTAATTCATTCGCACGATCCATTCTAATTCATCATTCGCACAATCTATTCTAATTCATTCGTATGATCCATTCTAATTCATTAGCATGATCCATTCTAATTCATTCGTACGATCTATTCTATTTCATTCGTACGATCCATTCTAATTCATTCGTACGATTCATTCTAAGTCATTCGCACGATCCATTCTAATTCATTCATACGATCCAATCTAATTCAATCGTATGATCCATTCTAATATATTCGCACAATCTATTCTAATTCATTCGTACGATCCATTCTAATTCATTAGCACGATCCATTCTAATTCTTTCGTACGATCCATTCTAATTCATTCGTACGATCCATTCTAATTCATTCATACGATCCATTCGAATTCATTCGCACGAATGTATCCAATCTATTTCCTTCGTACGATCCATTCTAATTCATTCTAATTCTTTCGCACGAATGTATCTATTCTAATTCATTCGTACGATCCACCGAAATTCCTTCGTATGATCCATTCTAATTCATTCGCACAAATGTATCCATTCTAATTCATTCGTACGATCCATTCGAATACATTCATACGATCTATTCTAATTCATTTATACGATTTATTCTAATTCATTCGCACGATCCATTTTAATTCATTCATACGATCCATTCTAATGCATTCATACAATCTATTCTAATTCTTTCGCACGAATGTATCCATTCTAATTCATTCATACGATCCACCCTAATTCCTTCGTATGATCCATTCTAATTCTTTTGCACGAATGTATCCATTCTAATTCCTTCGTACGATCCATTCTTATTCCTTCGTACGATCCATTCTAATTCATTCGTACGATCCACCCTAATTCCTTCGTATGATCCATTCTAATTCATTCGTACGATCCATTCTAATTCTTTCGCACGAATGCATCCATTCTAATTCATTCGTATGATCCATTCTAATTCATTCGCACGAATGTATCCATTCTAATTCATTCGCACGAATGTATCCATTCTAATTCATTCATACGATCCATGAATTAGAATGGATCGTGCGAATGAATTAGAATGGATCGTACGAATGAATTAGAATAGATTGTGCGAATGAATTAGAATGGATCGTACGAATGAATTAGAATTGATCGTATGAATGAATTAGCACGATCCATTCTAATTCTTTCATACGAATGTATCCATTCTAATTCATTCGTATGATCCATTCTAACTCATTCATATGATCTATTCTAATTCATTCGTACGATCCTTTTTAATTCATTTGCACGATCCATTCTAATTCATTCGCACGAATGTATCCATTCTAATTCATTCGCACGAATGTATCCATTCTAATTCATTCGTACGATCCATTCTAATTCATTCGCACGATCCAATCTAATTCATTCGCACGATCCATTCTAAATCATTCGTATGATCCATTTTATTTCATTCGTACGATCCATTCTTACTCATTCGTACGATCCTTTCTAATTCGTTCGCACGAATGTATCCATTCTAATTCATTTGTATGATCCATTCTAATTCATTCGCACGATCCATTCTAATTCATTCATACGATCCATTCTAATTCGTTCGTACGATCCATTCTATTTCATTCGTACGATCAATTCTAATTCATTCATACGATCCATTCTAATTCATTAGCACGATCGATCGTATGAATGAATTAGAATGGATCATGCGAATGAATTAGAATGGATCGTACGAATGAATTAGAATGGATCGTATGAATGAATTAGAATAGATTGTGCGAATGAATTAGAATGGATCGTATGAATGAATTAGAATGGATACATTCGTGCGAATGAATTAGAATGGATCGTGTGAATGAATTAGAATGGATCGTATGAATGAATTAGAATGGATCGTGCGAATGAATTATAATGAATTAGAATAGATACATTCGTGCGAACGAATTAGAATGGATCATACGAAGGAATTAGGGTGGATCGTATAAATGAATTATAATGGGTCGTACGAATGAATTAGAATGGATTGTACGAATGAATTAGAATAGATCGTGCGAATGAATTAGAATGCATACTTTCATTCGAATGAATTAGAATGGATTGTATGAATGAATTAGAATGGATCGTATGAATAAAATAGAATGGATCGTACGAATGAATTGGAATGGATACATTCGTGCGAATGAATTAGAATGGATCGTACAAATGAGTAAGAATGGATCATACGAATGAAATAGAATGGATCGTATGAATGAATTAGAATGGATCGTGCTAATGAATTAGAATGGATCGTACGAATGAATTAGAATAGATTGTGCGAATGAATTAGAATGGATCGTACGAATGAATTCCAATGGATCGTACGAATGAGTATGAATGGATCGCACGAATGAAATAGAATGGATCGTATGAATGAATTAGAATGGATCGTACGAATGTATCCATTCTAATTCATATGATCCATTCTAATTCTTTCGTACGAATGTATCCATTCTAATTCATTCGTACGATCCACCCTAATTCCTTCGTATGATCCATTCTAATTCATTCGCACGAATGTATCCATTCTAATTCATTCGTACGATCCAGTAGAATTCATTCATACGATCCATTCTTATTCATTCATACGATCCATTCTAATTCATTTGCACGAATGTATCCATTCTAATTCATTCGCACGATCCATTCTAATTCATTCGCACAATCTATTCTAATTCATTCGTACGATCCATTCTAATTTATTAGCACGATCTATTCTAATTCATTCGGATGATCTATTCTATTTCATTCGTACGATCCATTCTTACTCATTAGCATAATCCATTCTAATTCATACGCACGATCCATTCTAATTCATTCATACGATCCATTCTTATTCATTCATACAATCCATTCTAATTCTTACTCATTCGTACGATCCATTCTAATTCATTCACACGAATGTATCCATTCTAATTCATTCGTACGATCCATTCTAATTCATTCTCTGGATCCATTCTATTTCATTCATACGATCGATTCTAGTTCATTCGTACGATCCATTCTAATTCATTCGCACAATCTATTCTAATTCATTCGTACGATCCATTCTAATTCATTAGTACGATCCATTCTAATTCATTCGTACGATCCACCCTAATTCCCTTGTATGATCCATTCTAATTCATTCGCACGAATGTATCCATTCTAATTCATTCGTACGATCCATTCGAATTCATTCATTCGATCCATTCTAATTCATTCATACGATCCATTCTAATTCATTCATACGATCCATTCTAATTCATTCGCACGAATGTATTCATTCGCACAATCTATTCTAATTCATTCGTACGATCCATTCTAATTCATTAGTACGATCCATTCTAATTCATTCGTACGATCCATTCTATTTTATTCGTATAATCCAATCTAATTCATTCATACGATCCATTCTAATTCATTCGCACAAATGTATCCTTTCTAATTCATTGTACGAATGAATTAGATCATATGAATGGATTTTACGAATGAATTAGAATGAGTAAGAATGAATTAGAATGGATCGTATGAATGAAATTAGAATGGATTTTATGAATTTGAATGGATAGTACGAATGAAATAGAATGGATCGTACGATCCATTCCTACGTACGATCGTATGAATGAATTAGAATGGATCGTACTAATGAATTAGAATGGATTGTATGAATGAATTAGAATGAATCGGGCGAATGAATTAGAATGGATCGTATGAATGAATTAGAATAGATACATTCGTGCTAATGAATTAGAATGGATCGTACGAATGAGTAAGAATGGATCGTACGAATGAAATAGAATGGATCGTACGAATGAATTAGAATGGATCGTGCTAATGAATTAGACTGGATCGTACAAATGAATTAGAATAGATTATTCGAATGAATACATTCGTGCGAATGAATTAGAATGGATCGTATGAATGAATTAGAATGGATCGTATGAATGAATTCGAATGGATCGTACGAATGAATTAGAATGGATACATTCGTGCGAATGAATTAGAATGGATCATACGAAGGAATTAGGGTGGATCGTACGAATGAATTAGAATGGATACATTCGTGCGAAAGAATTAGAATAGATTGTATAAATGAATTAGAATGGATCGTATGAATGAATTAGAATGGATGGTGCGAATGAATTAGAATGGATTGTACGAATGAATTAGAATGGATCGTACGAAGCAATTAGAATGGATCGTGCGAAAGAATTAGAATGGATTGTATGAATGAATTAGAATGGATACATTCGTGCGAAAGAATTAGAATGGATTGTATGAATGAATTAGAATGGATCGTGCGAATGAATTAGAATGGATCGTACGTACGAATGAATTAGAATGGATCGTACGAATGGATCATACGAAGGAATTAGAATGAATTAGAATGGATACATTCGTGCGAATGAATTAGAATGGATCGTACGAATGAATTAGAATGGATACATTCGTGCGAATGAATTAGAATGGATCGTATGAATGAATTAGAATGAATTAGAATGGATCATACGTATAAAATTAGAATGGATCGTACGAATAAATTAGAATGGATTAGAATGAATTAGAATGGATAGCACGAATGAATTAGAATGGATACATTCGTGCGAATGAATTAGAATGGATCGTATGAATGAATAAGAATGGATCGTACGAATGAATTAGAATGGATCGTGCGAATGAATTAGAATGGATCGTACGAATGAATTAGAATGGATACATTCGTGCGAATGAATTAGAATGGATCGTATGAATGAATTAGAATAGATCGTACGTATGAATTAGAATGGATACATTCATGGTAATGAATTAGAATGGATCGTACGAATGTATTAGAATGGGTCATACGAATGAAATAGAATGGATCGTACGAAGGAATTAGAATGGATCATATGTAGGAATTAGAATGGATCATACGAATGAATTTGAATGGATACATTCGTGCAAAAGAATTAGAATGGATTGTATGAATGAATTAGAATGGATCGTGCAAATGAATTAGAATGGATCGTGCGAATGAATTAGAATGGATGGTACGAATGAATTAGAATAGATTGTGCGAATGAATTAGAATGGATCGTACAAATGAATTAGAATGGATACATTCGTGCAAATAAATTAGAATGGATCGTATGAATGAATTAGAATGGATCGTATGAATGAATTCGAATGGATCGTACGAATGAATTAGAATGGATACATTCGTGCGAATGAATTAGAATCGATCATACGAAGGAATTAGGGTGGATCGTACGAATGAATTAGAATGGATACATTGGTGCGAAAGAATTAGAATGGATTGTATGAATGAATTAGAATGGATCGTGCAAATGAATTAGAATGGATCGTGCGAATGAGGATACATTCATGCGAATGAATTTGAATGGATCGTACGAATGAGTAAGAATGGATCGTACGAATGAAATAAAATAGATCGTACGAATAAATTTGAATGGATCATGCAAATGAATTAGATTGGATCGTGCGAATTAATTAGAATGGATCGTACGAATGAATTAGAATAGATACATTCATGTGAATGAATTAGAGTGGATCGTATGAATGAATTAGAATGGATCGTTTGAATGAATTCGAATGGATCGTACGAATGAATTAGAATGGATACATTCGTGCGAATGAATTAGAATGGATCGTGTGAAGGAATTAGGGTGGATAGTACGAATGAATTAGAATGGATCGTACGAATGAATTAGAATGGATATATTCATGGAAATGAATTAGAATGGATCATACGTAGGAATTAGGGTTGATCGTACGAATGAATTAGAATGGATACATTCGTGCGAAAGAATTAGAATGGATTGTATGAATGAATTAGAATTGATCGTATGAATGAATTAGAATGGATCGTGCGAATTAATTAGAATGGATCATACGAAGGAATTAGGGAGGATCGTACGAATGAATTAGAATGGATACATTCTTGCGAAAGAATTAGAATGGATTGTATGAATGAATTAGAATGGATCATGCAAATGAATTAGAATGGATCGTGCGAATGAATTAGAATGGATCGTACGAGTGTATTAGAATAGATTGTGCGAATGAATTAGAATAGATCGTACGAATGAATTAGAATGGATCGTATGAATGAATTAGCACGATCCATTCTAATTCTTTCGCACGAATGTATCCATTCTAATTCATTCGTACGATCCATTCTAATTCATTCATACGATCCATTTTAATTCATTCGTACGATCCATTCTAATTCATTCGTACGATCAATTCTAAATCATTCGCACAATCTATTCTAATTCATTCGTACAATACATTCTAATTAATTCGTACGATCCATTCTAATTCATTCGTACGATCCATTCGCACGATCCAATCTAATTCATTCGCACGATCCATTCTAATTCATTCGTTTGATCCATTCTATTTCATTCATACGATCCATTCTAATTCATTCGCACGATCCATTCTAATTCATTCATACGATCCATTCTAATTCATTCATACGATCCATTCTAATTCATTCATACAATCCATTCTAATTCTTTCGCACGAATGTATCCATTCTAATTTATTCGTACGATCCATTCTAATTCATTCGCACGATCCATTCTAATTCATTCATACAATCCATTCTAATTCATTCGTACGATCCATTCTAATTAGAATGGATCGTACGAATGAGTAAGAATTGATCTTACTCATTAGCACAATCCATTCTAATTCATTCATATGATCCATTCTAATATATTCGCACAATCTATTCTAATTCATTCGTACGATCCTTTCTAATTCTTTCGTATGATCCATTCTAATTCATTCCCATGAATGGATCGTACGAATGAGTAAGAATGGATCGTACGATTGAAATAGAATGGATCGTATGAATGAATTAGAATGGATCGTGCGAATGAATTAGAATGGATCGTACGAACGAGTAAGAATGGATCGTACGAATGAAATTGAATGGATCGTAGGAATAAATTAGAATGGATCGTGCTAATGAATTAGAATGGATCGTACGAATGAATTAGAATAGATTGTGCGAATGAATTAGAATTGATCATACGAAAGAATTAGAATGGATCGTAAGAATGAATTAGAATGGATCGTGCGAATGAATTAGAATGGATCGTATGAATGAATTAGAATGGATCGTACGAATGAATTAGAATGGATCGGGCGAATGAATTAGAATGGATCGTACGAATAAATTAGAATGGATACATACGAAAGAATGGATCGTACAAATGAATTAGAATGAATCGTACGAAGGAATTAAAATGGATACATTCATGGGAATGAATTAGAATGGATCGTACGAAGGAATTAGAATGGATCATACGAATGAAATAGAATGGATCGTACGAAGGAATTAGAATGGATCGTACGAAGGAATTATAATGGATCGAACGAAGGAATTAGAATGGATCGTACGAATGAATTAGAATGGATACATTCGTGCAAAAGAATTAGAATGGATTGTATGAATGAATTAGAATGGATCGTGCAAATGAATTAGAATGGATCGTGCGAATGAATTAGAATGGATAGTACGAATGAGTAAGAATGGATAATACGTATGAATTAGAATCGATACATTCATGGGAATGAATTAGAATGGATCGTACGAAGGAATTAGAATGGATCATACAAATGAAATAGAATGTATCGTACGAAGGAATTAGAATGGATCATGCGAATGAATTAGAATGGATCGTGCGAATGAATTAGAATGGATCGTACGAATGAATTAGAATGGATCGTACGAATGAATTAGAATGGATCGTGTGAATGAATTAGAATGGATCACATAAATGTATTCGAATGGATTGTACGAGTGAATTAGAATGGATCATACGAAGGAATTAGGGTGGATTGTATGAATGAATTAGAAGGGATACATTCGTGCGAATGAATTAGAATGGATTGTATGAATGAATTAGAATGGATCGTGCGAATGAATTAGAATGGATCGTACGAATGAATTAGAATGGATCGTACGAATGAATTAGAATGGATCGTACGAATGAATTAGAATGGATCGTGCGAATGAATTAGAATGGATCGTACAAATGAATTAGAATAGATACATTCATGCGAATGAATTAGAATGTATACATTCATGCGAATGAATTAGAATGGATCGTATGAATGAGTAAGAATGGATCGTACGAATGAAATAGAATGGATCGTACGAATGAATTAGAATGGATCGTGCTAATGAATTAGAATGGATCATACGAATGACTTAGAAAAGATTGTGCGAATGAATTAGAATGGATCGTACGAATGAATTAGAATGGATCGTATGAATGAATTAGAATGGATCGTGTGAATGAATTAGAATGGATCGTATGACTGAATTAAAATAGATACATTCGTGCGAATGAATTAGAATGGATCGTACGAATGAGTAAGAATGGGTCGTACGAATGAAATAGAATGGATCGTACGAATGAATTAGATTGGATCATGTTAATGAATTAGAATGGATCGTACGAATGAATTAGAATGGATCGTGCTAATGAATTAGAATGGATCGTACGAATGAATTAGAATGGATCGTACGAATGAATTAGAATGGATCGTGCTAATGAATTAGAATGGATCGCATGAATGAATTAGAATGGATCGTATGAATGAATTCGAATGGATCGTACGAATGAATTAGAATGGATACATTCATCCGAATGAAATAGAATGGATCGTACAAAGGAATTAGGGTGGATCGTACGAATGACTTATAATGGATACATTCGTGCGAAAGAATTAGAATGGATTGTATGAATGAATTAGAATGGATAGTATGAATGTAGAATGGATCGTGCGAATGAATTAAACTGGATCGTACGAATTAATTAGAATGGATCGTACGAATGAATTAGAATGGATCGTGCGAATGAATTAGAATGGATCGTATGAATGGATTAGAATAGAATGGATACATTCGTGCGAATGAATTAGAATGGATTGTACTGTACGAATGAGTAAGAATGGATCACACGAATGAAATAGAATGGATCGTACGAATGAATTAGAATGGATCGTGCTAATGAATTAGAATGGATCGTACGAATGAATTATAATAGCTTGTGCGATTGAATTAGAATGGATCGTACGAATGAATTAGAATTGATACATTCGTGCGAATGAATTAGAATGGATCATATGAATGAATTAGAATGGATCGTATGAATGAATTAGAATGGATCGTGCGAATGAATTAGAATGGATCGTACGAATGAATTAGAATGGATACATTCGTGCGAACGAATTAGAATGGATCGTACGAATCAGTAAGAATGGATCCTACGAACGAATTAGAATGGATCGTACGAATCAGTAAGAATGGATCATACGAATGAAATAGAATGGATCGTACGAACGAATTAGAATGGATCGTGCGAATGAATTAGATTGGATCGTGCGAATGAATTAGAATGGATCGTACGAATGAATTAGAATGGATACATTCGTGCGAATGAATTAGTATCGATCGAATGAAAGAATTAGACTGGATCGTATGAATGAATTCGAATGGATCGTATGTATGAATTAGAATAGATCGTATGAATGAATTAGAATAGATCGTATGAATAAATTAGAATGGATCGTATGAATGAATTAGAATGGATACATTCGTGCAAAAGAATTAGAATTGATTGTATGAATGAATTAGAATGGATCGTACGAATGAATTAGAATGGATCGTATGAATGAATTAGAAAGGATCGTGCGAAGGAATTAGATTGGATCGTACGAATGAATTAGAATGGATACATTCGTGCGAATGAATTAGAATGGATCGTACGAATGAGTAAGAATGGATCGTACGAATGAATTAGAATGGATCGTACGAATGAATATGATTGGATCGTGCGAATGAACTAGATTGGAACGTACGAATGAGTAAGAATGGATCGTACGAATGAAATAGAATGGATCATATGAATGAATTAGAATGGATCATACGAATGAAATAGAATGCATCGTATGAATGAATTAGAATGGATCGTATAAATTAGAATAGATTGTATGAATGAATTAGAATGGATAGTGCTAATGAATTAGAATGGATTGTACGAATGAATTAGAATGGATCGTACGAATGAATTAGAATGGATCGTACGAATGAATTAGAATAGATCGTGCGAATGAATTAGAATGGATCAAACGAATGAATTAGAATGGATCGTACGAATGAATTAGAATGGATACATTCGTGCGAATGAATTAGAATGGATCGTACGAATGAGTAAGAATGGATCGTACGAATGAAATAGAACGGATCATACGAATGAATTAGAATGGATCGTGCTAATAAATTAGAATGGATCGTATGAATGAATTAGAATAGATTGTGCGAATGAATTAGAATGGATCGTACGAATGAATTAGAATGGATCGTACGAATGAATTAGAATGGTTCGTGCGAATGAATTAGAATGGATCGTACGAATGAATTAGAATGGATTCATTCGAGTTAATGAATTTGAATGGATCGTACGAATGAGTTAGAATAGATCATACGAATGAAATAGAATGGATCGTACGAATGAATTGGAATGGATCGTACTAACGAATTAGAATGGATCGTACGAATGAATTAGAATAGATTGTGCGAATGAATACATTCGTGCGAATGAATTAGAATAGATCGTATGAATGAATTAGAATGGATCGTATGAATGAATTAGAATGGATCGTAGGAATGTATTCGAATGGACCGTACGAATGAATTAGAATGGATACATTCGTGCGAATGAATTAGAATGGATCATACGAAGGAATTAGGGTGGATCGTACAAATGAATTAGAATGGATACATTCGTGCGAAAGAATTAGAATGGATTGTATGAATGAATTAGAATGGATCGTATGAATGAATTAGAATGGATCGTGCGAATGAATTAGAATGGATCGTATGAATGAATTAGAATGGATTGTATGAATGAATTAGAATGGATCGTGCGAATGAATTAGAATAGATCGTACGAATGAATTAGAATAGAATGGATACATTCGTGCGAATGAATTAGAATGGATCGTACGAATAGGTAAGAATGGATCGTATGAATGAAATAGAATGGATCGTACGAATGAATTAGAATGGATCGTGCTAATGAATTAGAATGCATCGTACGAATGAATTAGAATAGATTGTGTGAATGAATTAGAATGGATCATACGAATGAATTAGAATGGATAGATTCGAGCGAATGAATTAGAATGGATCGTATGAATGAATTAGAATGGATCATATGAATGAATTCGAATGGATCGTGCGAATGAATTAGAATGGATCGTACGAATCAGTAAGAATGGATCATACGAAAGAAATAGAATGGATCGTACGAATGAATTAGAATGGATCGTGCTAATGAATTAGAATGGATCGTACGAATGAATTAGAATAAATTGTGCGAATGAATTAGAATGGATCGTACGAATGAATTAGAATGGATCATATGATTTAATAAGAATGGATCGTGCGAATGAATTAGAATGGATCGTACGAATGAATTAGAATGGATACATTCGTGCGAATGAATTAGAATGGATCGTATGAATGAGTAAGAATGGATCGTACGAATGAAATAGAATGGATCGTACGAATGAATTAGAATGGATCGTACGAATGAATTAGAATGGATCGTATGAATGAATAAGAATGGATCGTGCGAATGAATTAGAATGGATCGTACGAATGAATTAGAACGGATATATTCATGCGAATGAATTAGAATGGTGAGTAAGAATGGATTGTACGAATGAAATAGAATGGATCGTACGAATGAATTAGAATGGATCGTGCGAATGAATTAGATTGGATCATGCGAATGAATTAGAATGGATCATACGAATGATTTAGAATGGATACATTCGTGCGAATGAATTAGAATGGATCGTATGAATGAATTAGAATGGATCGTATGAATGAATTCGAATGAATCGTACGTATGAATTAGAATGGATCGTACAAATGAATTAGAATGGATCGTATGAATGAATTAGAATGGATCGTGCGATTGAATTAGAATGGATCGTACGAATGAATTAGAATGGATACAGTCGTGCGAAAGATTTAGAATGGTTTGTATGAATGAATTAGAATGGATCGTACGAATGAATTAGAATGGATCGAATGAATGAATTAGAATGGATCATGCGAATGAATTAGAATGGATCGTACGAATGAATTAGAATGGATACATTCGTGCGAATGAATTAGAATAGATCGTACGAATGAGTAAGAATGGATCGTATGAATGAAATAGAATGGATCGTACGAATGAATTAGAATGGATCATACGAATGAATATGATTGGATCGTGCGAATGAATTAGATTGGATCGTACGAATAAGTAAGAATGGATCGTACGAATGAAATAGAATGGATCATATGAATGAATTAGAATGGATCATACGAATGAAATAGAATGGATCGTATGAATGGATTAGAATGGATCGTATAAATTAGAATAGATCGTATGAATGAATAAGAATGGATAGTGCTAATGAATTAGAATGGCTTGTACAAATGAATTAGAATGGATCGTACGAATGAATTAGAATGGATCGTGCGATTAGAATGGATCGTACGAATGAATTAGAATGGATCGTACGAATGAATTAGAATGAATTAGAATGGATCGTGCGATTAGAATGGATCGTATGAATGAATTAGAATGGATCGTACGAATGAATTAGAATGGATACATTCGTGCAAATGAATTAGAATGGATCGTACGAATGAGTAAGAATGGATCGTACGAATGAAATAGAACAGATCATACGAATGAATTAGAATGGATCGTGCTAATGAATTAGAATAGATCGTACGAATGAATTAGAATAGACTGTGCGAATGAATTAGAACGAATCGTACGAATGAATTAGAATGGATCGTACGAATGAATTAGAATGGTTTGTGCGAATGAATTAGAATGGATCGTACGAATGAATTAGAATGGATTCATTCATGTGAATGAATTTGAATGGATCGTACGAATGAGTTAGAATAGATCATACGAATGAAATAGAATGGATCTTACGAATGAATTAGAATGGATCGTGCTAATGAATTAGAATGGATCGTACGAATGAATTAGAATAGATTGTGCGAATGAATACATTCGTGCGAATGAATTAGAATAGATCGTATGAATGAATTAGAATGGATCGTATGAATGAATTAGAATGGATCGTAGGAATGAATTCGAATGGACCGTACGAATGAATTAGAATGGATACATTCGTGCGAATGAATTAGAATGGATCATACGAAGGAATTAGGGTGGATCGTACAAATGAATTAGAATGGATACATTCGTGCGAAAGAATTAGAATGGATTTTGTCAATGAATTAGAATGGATCGTATGAATGAATTAGAATGGATCGTGCAAATGAATTAGAATGGATCGTATGAATGAATTAGAATAGATTGTATGAATGAATTAGAATGGATCGTGCGAATGAATTAGAATGGATCGTACGAATGAATTAGAATAGAATAGATACATTCATGCGAATGAATTAGAATGGATCGTACGAATAGGTAAGAATGGAACGTACGAATGAAATAGAATGGATCGTACGAATGAATTAGAATGGATCGTGCTAATGAATTAGAATGGATCGTACGAATGAATTAGAATAGATTGTGTGAATGAATTAGAATGGATCGTACGAATGAATTAGAATGGATACATTCGTGCGAATGAATTAGAATGGATCGTATGAATGAATTAGAATGGATCATATAAATGAATTCGAATGGATCGTGCGAATGAATTAGAATGGATCGTACGAACGAATTAGAATGGATACATTCATGCGAATGAATTAGAATGGATCATACAAATCAGTAAGAATGGATCGTACGAAAGAAATAGATTGGATCGTACGAATGAATTAGAATGGACCGTGCTAATGAATTAGAATGGATCGTACGAATGAATTAGAATAGATTGTGCGAATGAATTAGAATGGATCGTACGAATGAATTAGAATGGATCGTATGATTTAATTAGAATGGATCGTGCGAATGAATTAGAATGGATCGTACGAATGAATTAGAATGGATACATTCGTGCGAATGAATTAGAATGGATCGTATGAACGAGTAAGAATGGTTCGTACGAATGAAATAGAATGGATCGTATGAATGAATTAGAATGGATCGTACGAATGAATTAGAATGGATCGTATGAATGAATTAGAATGGTTTGTATGAACGAATTAGAATGGATCGTACGAATGAATTAGAATGGATCATATGAATGAATTAGAATGGATCGTGCGAATGAATTAGAATGGATCGTACGAATGAATTAGAATGGATACATTTGTGCGAATGAATTAGAATGGATCGTACGAATGAGTAAGAATGGATCGTATGAATGAAATAGAATGGATCGTACGAATGAATTAGAATAGATCGTACGAATGAATATGATTGGATCGTGCGAATGAATTAGATTGGATCGTACGAATAAGTAAGAATGGATCGTACGAATGGAATAGAATGGATCATATGAATGAATTAGAATGGATCATAGAATTAGAATGGATCATACGAATGAAATAGAATGGATCGTATGAATGAATTAGAATGGATCGTATAAATTAGAATAGATCGTATGAATGAATTAGAATGGATAGTGCTAATGAATTAGAATGGATTGTACGAATGAATTAGAATGGATCGTACGAATGAATTAGAATGGATCGTGCGAATGAATTTGAATGGATCGTGCGAATGAATTTAAATGGATCGTACGAATGAATTAGAATGGATCGTACGAATGAATTAGTATGGATACATTCGTGCGAATGAATTAGAATGGATCGTACGAATGAGTAAGAATGGATCGTACGAATGAAATAGAACGGATCATACGAATGAATTAGAATGGATCGTGCTAATGAATTAGAATGGATCGTACGAATGAATTAGAATAGATTGTGCGAATGAATTAGAATGGATCGTACGAATGAATTAGAATGGATCGTACGAATGAATTAGAATGGTTCGTGCGAATGAATTAGAATGGATCGTACGAATGAATTAGAATGGATTCATTCGTGTGAAAGAATTTGAATGGATCGTACGAATGAGTTAGAATAGATCAAACGAATGAAATAGAATGGATCGTACGAATGAATTAGAATGGATCATGCTAATGAATTAGAATGGATCGTACGAATGAATTAGAATAGATTGTTCGAATGAATACATTCGTGCGAATGAATTAGAATAGATCGTATGAATGAATTAGAATGGATCGTATGAATGAATTAGAATGGATCGTAGGAATGAATTCGAATGGACCGTACGAATGAATTAGAATGGATACATTCGTGCGAATGAATTAGAATGGATAATACGAAGGAATTAGGGTGGATCGTACAAATGAATTAGAATGGATATATTCGTGCGAAAGAATTAGAATGGATTGTATGAATGAATTGGAATGGATCGTATGAATGAATTAGAATGGATCGTGCGAATGAATTAGAAAGGATCGTATGAATGAATTAGAATGGATTGTATGAATGAATTAGAATGGGTCGTGCGAATGAATTAGAATGGATCGTACGAATGAATTAGAATAGAATAGATACATTCGTGCGAATGAATTAGAATGGATCGTACGAATAGGTAAGAATGGATCGTACGAAAGAAATAGAATGGATCGTACGAATGAATTAGAATGGATCGTGCTAATGAATTAGAATGGATCGTACGAATGAATTAGAATAGATTGTGTGAATGAATTAGAATGGATCGTACGAATGAATCAGAATGGATACATTCGTGCGAATGAATTAGAATGGATCGTATGAATGAATTAGAATGGATCGTGCGAATGAATTAGACTGGATCGTACCAACGAATTAGAATGGATACATTCGTGCGAATGAATTAGAATGGATCGTACGAATCAGTAAGAATGGATCGTGCGAAACAAATAGAATGGATCGTACGAATGAATTAGAATGGATCGTGGTAATGAATTAGAATGGATCGTACGAATGAATTAGAATAGATTGTGCGAATGAATTAGAATGGATCGTATGAATGAATTAGAATGGATCGTATGATTTAATTAGAATGGATCGTGCGAATGAATTAGAATGGATCGTATGAATGAATTAGAATGGATACATTCGTGCGAATGAATTAGAATGGATCGTATGAATGAGTAAGAATGGTTCGTACGAATGAAATAGAATGGTTTGTATGAATGAATTAGAATGGATCGTACGAATGAATTAGAATGGATCGTATAAATGAATTAGAATGGATCGTGCGAATGAATTAGAATGGATCGTACGAATGAATTAGAATGGATACATTCGTGCGAATGAATTAGAATGGTGAGTAAGAATGGATTGTACGAATGAAATACAGTGGATCATACGAATGAATTAGAATGGATTGTGCGAATGAATTAGATTGGATCGTGCGAATGAATTAGAATGGATCATATGAGTGATTTAGAATGGATATATTCGTGCGAATGAATTAGAATGGATCGTATGAATGAATTAGAATGGATCGTATGAATGAATTAGAATGGATCGTATGAATGAATTAGAATGGATCGTACAAATGAATTAGAATGGATCGTATGAATGAATTAGAATGGATCGTGCGAATGAATTAGAATGGATCGTACGAATGAATTAGAATGGATACATTCGTGCGAAAGATTTAGAATGGTTTGTATGAATGAATTAGAATGGATCGTACGAATGAATTAGAATGGATCGTATGAATGAATTAGAATGGATCGTGCGAATGAATTAGAATGGATCGTACGAATGAATTAGAATGGATACATTCGTGCGAATGAATTAGAATGGATCGTACGAATGAGTAAGAATGGATCGTACGAATGAAATAGAATGGATCGTACGAATGAATTAGAATGGATCATACGAATGAATATGATTGGATCGTGCGAATGAATTAGATATGATCGTACGAATGAGTAAGAATGGATCGTACGAATGAAATAGAATGGATCGTATGAATGAATTAGAATGGATCATACGAATAAAATAGAATGGATCGTATGAATGAATTAGAATGGATCGTATGAATTAGAATGGATCGTATGAATGAATTAGAATGGATCGTGCTAATGAATTAGAATGGATCGTACGAATGAATTAGAATGGATCGTACAAATGAATTAGAATGGATCGTATGAATGAATTAGAATGGATCGTGCGAATCAATTAGAAGGGATCGTACGAATGAACTAGAATGGGTACATTCATGCAAAAGAATTAGAATGGATCGTACGAATGAGTAAGAATGGATCGTACGAATGAAATAGAATGGATCGTACGAATGAATTAGAATGGATTGTGCGAATGAATTAGATTGGATCGTGCGAATGAATTAGAATGGATCGTACGAATGAATTAGAATGGTTACATTCGTGCGAATGAATTAGAATGGAAACATTCATATTCATGCGAATGAATTAGAATAGATCATGCAAATGAATTAGAATGGATCATAGGAATGAATTAGAATGGATCGTATGAATGAATTAGAATTGATCGTATGAATGAATTAAAATGGATACATTCGAGTGAAAGAATTAGAATGGATCGTGCTAATTCATTCATACGATCCATTCTAATTCATTCGTACGATCCATTCTAATTCATTCGCACAATCTATTCTAATTCATTCGTACGGTCCATTCTAATTCATTCGCACGATCCATTCTAATTCATTTGCACGATCCGTTCTAATTCATTCATATAATCTATTCTAATGCTTTCGCACGATTGTTTCCATTCTAATTCATTCGTACGATCCACCCTAATTCCTTCGTATGATCCCTTCTAATTCATTCGTACGATCCATTCTAATTCATTAGCATGATCCATTCTAATTCATTCGCACAAATGTATCCATTCTAATTGATCGTACGATCCATTCTAATTCATTCGCACGAATGTATCCATTCTAAGTCATTCGTACGATCCATTCTAATTCATTCGCACGATCCATTCTAATTCATTCATACGATCCATTAAAATTCATTCGTACGATCCATTCTAATTCATTCGCATGATCCATTCTAATTCATTCATACGATCCATTCTAATTCATTCATACAATCCTTTCTAATTCTTTCGCACGAATGTATCCATTCTAATTCCTTTGTATGATCCATTCTAATTCATTCATACGATCCATTCTAATTTATTCATATGATCCATTCTAATTCATTCATACAGTCCATTCTATTTCTTTTGCACGAATGTATCTATTCTAATTCATTTGTACGATTCACCCTAATTCCTTCGTATGATCCATTCTAATTCATTCGCACGAATGTATCCATTCTAATTCATTCGTACGATCCATTCAAATTCATTCATACGATCCATTCTAATTCATTCGCATGATCCATTCTAATTCATTCATACGATCCATTCTAATTCATTCGTACGACCCATTATAATTCATTCGCACGATCCATTCTAATTCATTCGCACGATCCATTCTAATTCATTCGTACGATCCATTCGAATTCATTCATACGATCCATTCTATTTCATTCGTATGATCCATTCTAATTCATTCGCACGATCCATTCTAATTCATTCGCACGATCCATTCTAATTCATTCGTACGATCCATTCTATTTCATTCGTATAAATGAATTAGATTGGATCGTATAAATGAATTAGAATGGAACGTATGAATGAATTAGAATGGATCGTATGAATGAATTCGAATGGATTGTACGAATGAATTAGAATGGATACATTCGTGCGAATGAATTAGAATGGATCATACGAAGGAATTAGGGTGGATCGTACGAATGAATTAGAATGGATACATTCGTGTGAAAGAATTAGAATTGATTGTATAAATGAATTAGAATGGATCGTATGAATGAATTAGAATGTATGGTGCGAATGAATTAGAATGGATTATACGAATGAATTAGAATGAATCGTACGAAGGAATTAGAATGGATCATGCGAAAGAATTAGAATGGATTGTATGAATTAATTAGAATGGATACATTCGTACGAAAGAATTAGAATGGATTGTATGAATGAATTAGAATGGATCGTATGAATGAATTAGAATAAATCGTGCGAATGAATTAGAATGTATCGTACGTACGAATGAATTAGAATGGATATTTTCGTGCGAAGGAATTAGAATGGATCGTATGAATGAATCATACGAATGAATTAGAATTAATTAGAATGGATACATTCGTGCGAATGAATTAGAATGGATCATACGAATGAATTAGAATGGATATATTCGTGCGAATGAATTAGAATGGATCGTATGAATGAATTAGAATGGATCGTACGTATGAAATTAGAATGGATCGTACGAATGAATTAGAATGGATTAGAATGAATTAGAATGGATCGCACGAATGAATTAGAATGGATACATTCGTGCGAATGAATTAGTATGGATCATATGAATGAATCAGAATGGATCGTACGAATGAATTAGAATGGATCGTGCGAATGAATTAGAATGGATCGTACGAATGAATTAGAATGGATATATTCGTGCGAATGAATTAGAATAGATCGTATGAATGAATTAGAATGGATCGTACGTACGAATCAGAATGGATACATTCATGGTAATGAATTAGAATGGATCGTACGAAGGAATTAGAATGGATCATAATAATGAAATAGAACGGTTCGTACGAAGGAATTAGAATGGATCATATGAAGGAATTAGAATGGATCGTACGAATGAATTTGAATGGATACATTCGTGCAAAAGAATTAGAATGGATTGTATGAATGAATTAGAATGGATTGTGCGAATGAATTAGAATGGATCGTGCGAATGAATTAGAATGGATCGTACGAATGAATTAGAATAGATTGTGCGAATGAATTAGAATGGATCGTATGAATGAATTAGAATGGATACATTCGTGCGAATAAATTAGAATGGATCGTATGAATGAATTAGAATGCATCATATGAATGAATTTGAATGGATCGTACGAATGAATTAGAATGGATACATTCGTGCGAATGAATTAGAATGGATCATACGAAGGAATTAGGGTGGATCGTACGAATGAATTAGAATGGATACATTGGTGCGAAAGAATTAGAATGGATTGTATGAATGAATTAGAATGGATCGTGCAAATGAATTACAATGGATCGTGCGAATGAGGATATATTCGTGTGAATGAATCAGAATGGATCGTACGAATGAGTAAGAATGGATCGTACGAATGAAATAAAATAGATCGTACGAATGAATTAGAATGGATCGTGCAAATGAATTAAATTGGATCGTGCGAATTAATTAGAATGGATCGTACGAATGAATTAGAATGGATACATTCGTGCGAATGAATTAGAGTGGATCGTATGAATGAATTAGAATGGATCGTATGAATGAATTCGAATGGATCGTACGAATGAATTAGAATGGATACATTCGTGCGAATGAATTAGAATGGATCATACGAAGGAATTAGGGTGGATAGTACGAATGAATTAGAATGGATCGTACGAATGAATTAGAATGGATACATTCGAGCGAATGAATTAGAATGGATCATACGAAGGAATTAGGGTTGATCGTATGAATGAATTAGAATGGATACATTCGTGCGAAAGAATTAGAATAGATTTTATGAATGAATTAGAATGGATCGTATGAATGAATTAGAATGGATCGTACGAATAAATTAGAATGGATCATACGAAGGAATTAGTGTGGATCGTACGAATGAATTAGAATGGATACAATCTTGCGAAAGAATTAGAATGGATTGTATGAATGAATTAGAATGGATCGTTCAAATGAATTAGAATCAATCGTGCGAATGAATTAGAATGGATCATACGAATGAATTAGAATAGATTGTTCGAATGAATTAGAATAGATCGTACGAATGAATTAGAATGGATCATTTGAATGAATTAGCATGATCCATTCTAATTCTTTCGCACGAATGTATCCATTCTAATTCATTCGTATGATCCATTCTAATTCATTCATACGATCCATTCTAATTCATTCGTACGATCCATTCTAATTCATTCGTACGATACATTCTAAATCATTCCCACAATCTATTCTAATTCATTCGTACAATACATTCTAATTCATTCGTACAATCCATTTGCACGATCCAATCTAATTCATTCGCACGATCCATTCTAATTCATTCGTACGATTCATTCCATTTTATTCATACGATCCATTCTAATTCATTCGCACGATCCATTCTAATTCATTCATACGATCCATTCTAATTCATTCATACAATCCATTCTAATTCTTTCGCACGAATGTATCCATTCTAATTCATTCGTACGATCCATTCTAATTCATTCGCACGATCCATTCTAATTCATTCATACAATCCATTCTAATTCATTCGTACGATCCATTCTAATTAGAATGGATCGTACGAATAAGTAATAATTGATCTTACTCATTAGCACATTGCATTCTAATTCATTCATATTATCCATTCTAATTCATTCGCACAATCTATTCTAATTCATTCGTACGATCCTTTCTAATTCTTTCATATGATCCATTCTAATTCATTCCCATGAATGGATCATACGAATGAGTAAGAATGGATCGTACGAATGAAATAGAATGGATCGTATGAATGAATTAGAATGGATCGTGCGAATGAATTAGAATGGATCGTACGAATGAGTAAGAATGGATCGTACGAATAAAATAGAATGGATCGTATGAATAAATTAGAATCGATCGTGCTAATGAATTAGAATGGATCGTACGAATGAATTAGAATAGATTGTGCGAATGAATTAGAATTGATCGTACGAAAGAATTAGAATGGATCGTAAGAATGAATTAGAATGGATCGTGCGAATGAATTAGAATGGATCGTATGAATGAATTAGAATGGATCGTATGAATGAATTAGAATGGTTCGTGCGAATGAATTAGAATGGATCCTACGAACAAATTAGAATGGATACGTACAAAAGAATGGATCGTACGAATGAATTAGAATGAATCGTACAAAGTAATTAGAATGGATACATTCATGGGAATGAATTAGAATGGATCGTAAGGAATTAGAATGGATCATGCGAATGAAATAGAATGGATCGTACAAAAGAATTAGAATGGATCGTACGAAGGAATTATAATGGATCGTACGAAGGAATTAGAATGGATCGTACGAATGAATTAGAATGGATACATTCGTGCAAAAGAATTAGAATGGATTGTATGAATGAATTGGAAATGATCGTGCAAATGAATTAGAATGAATCGTGCGAATGAATTAGAATGGATAGTACGAATGAGTAAGAATGGATCGTACGTATGAATTAGAATGGATACATTCATGGGAATGAATTAGAATGGATCGTACGAAGGAATTAGAATGGATCATACAAATGAAATAGAATGGATCGTTCGAAGGAATTAGAATGGATCATGCGAATGAATTAGAATGGATCGTGCGAATGAATTAGAATGGATCGTACGAATGAATTAGAATGGTTCGTGCGAATGAATTAGAATGGATCGTACTTATGAATTAGAATGGATTCATTCGTGTGAATGAATTTGAATGGATCTTACGAATGAGTAAGAATGGATCGTACGAATGAAATAGAATGGATCGTTCGAATGAATTAGAAAGGATCGTGCTAATGAATTAGAATCGATCATACGAATGAATTAGAATAGATTGTGCGAATGAATTAGAATGGATCGTACGAATGAATTAGAATGGATCGTGCGAATGAATTAGAATGGATCGTATGACTGAATTAGAATGGATACATTCGTGCGAATGAATTAGAATGGATTGTATGAATGAGTAAGAATGGCTCGTACGAATGAAATAGAATGGATCGTACGAATGAATTAGAATGGATCGTGCTAATGATTTAGAATGGATCGTACGAATGAGTTAGAATAGATTGTTCGAATGAATACATTTCGTGCGAATGAATTAGAATGGATCATGTGAATGAATTAGAATGGATCGTATGAATGAATTCGAAAGGATCATACGAATGAATTAGAATGGATACATTAGTCCGAATGAATTAAAATGGATCATACGAAGGAATTAGGGTGGATCGTACGAATGAATTAGAATGGATACATTCGTGCGATAGAATTAGAATGAATTGTATGAATGAATTAGAATGGATTGTATGAATGAATTAGAATGGATCGTGCCAATGAATTAGAATGGATCGTACGAATGAATTAGAATGGATCGTATGAATGAATTAGAATGGATCGTGCGAATGAATTAGAATGGATCGTACGAATGAATTAGAATAGAATGGATACATTCGTGCGAATGAATTAGAATGGATCGTACGAATGAGTAAGAATGGATCGTACGAATGAAATAGAATGGATCGTACGAATGAATTAGAATGGTTCGTGCTAATGAATTAGAATGGATCGTACGAATGAATTAGAATAAGTTGTGCGAATGAATTAGAATGGATCGTACGAATGAATTAGAATTGATACATTCGTGCGAATAAATTAGAATGGATCGTATGAATGAATTAGAATGGATCGTGCGAATGAATTAGAATGGATCGTACGAATGAATTAGAATGGATACATTCGTGCGAACGAATTAGAATGGATCGTACGAATCAGTAAGAATGGATCGTACAAATGAAATAGAATGGATCGTACGAATGAGTAAGAATGGATCGTACGAATGAAATAGAATGGATCATACGAATGAATTAGAATGGATCGTGCGAATGAATTAGATTGGATCGTGTGAATGAATTAGAATGGATCGTACGACTGAATTAGAATGGATACATTCGTGCGAATGAATTAGTATGGATCGTATGAATGAATAAGACTGGATCTTATGAATGAATTTGAATAGATCTTACGTATGAATTAGAATGGATCGTACGAATGAATTAGAATGGATCGTATGAATGAATTAGAATGGATCGTACGAATGAATTAGAATGGATACATTCGTGCAAAAGAATTAGAATGGATTGTATGAATGAATTAGAATGGATCATACGAATGAATTAGAATGGATCGTATGAATGAATTAGAAAGGATCGTGCGAAGGAATTAGATTAGATCGTATGAATGAATTAGAATGGATACATTCGTGCGAATGAATTAGAATGGATCGTACGAATGAGTAAGAATGGAACGTATGAATGAAATAGAATGGATCGTACGAATGAATTAGAATGGATCGTACGAATGAATATGATTGGATCGTGTGAATGAATTAGATTGGATCGTACGAATGAGTAAAAATGGATCGTACGAATGAAATAGAATGGATCGTATGAATGAATTAGAATGGATTATACGAATGAAATAGAATGGATCGTATGAATGAATTAGAATGGATCGTATAAATTAGAATAGATCGTATGAATGAATTAGAATGGATAGTACTAATGAATTAGAATGGATCGAACGAATGAATTAGAATGGATCGTACGAATGCATTAGAATGGATCGTATGAATGAATTAGAATGGATCGTGCGAATGAATTAGAATGGATCGTACGAATGAATTAGAATGGATCGTACGAATGAAATAGAATAGATACATTCGTGCGAATGAATTAGAATGGATCGTACGAATGTGTAAGAATGGATCGTATGAATGAAATAGAATGTATCGTACGAAGGAATTAGAATAGATCGTGCTAATGAATTAGAATGGATCGTACGATTGAATTAGAATAGATTGTGCGAATGAATTAGAATGGATCGTACGAATGAATTAGAATGGATCGTATGAATAAATTAGAATGGTTCGTGCGAATGAACTAGAATGGATCGTACGAATGAATTAGAATGGATTCATTCGTGCGAATGTATTAGAATGGATCGTATGAATGAGTTAGAATAGATCATACGAAAGAAATAGAATGGATCGTACGAATGAATTAGAATGGATCGTGCTAATGAATTAGAATGGATCGTACGAATGAATTAGAATAGATTGTGCGAATGAATACATTCGTGCGAATGAATTAGAATGGATCGTATGAATGAATTAGAATGGATTGTATGAATGAATTAGAATGGAACGTATGAATGAATTCGAATGGATCGTACGAATGAATTAGAATGGATACATTCGTGCAAATGAATTAGAATGGATCATACGAAGGAATTAGGGTGGATCGTACAAATGAATTAGAATGGATACATTCGTGCGAATGAATTAGAATGGATTATATGAATGAATTAGAATGGATCGTGCGAATAAATTAGAATGGATCGTACGAATGAATTAGAATAGAATGGATACATTCGTGCGAATGAATTAGAATGGATCCTTCGAATAGGTAAGAATGGATCGTACGAATGAAATAGAATGGATCGTACGAATGAATTAGAACGGATCATGCTAATAAATTAGAATGGATCGTACGAATGAATTATATTAGGTTGTGCGAATGAATTAGAATGGATCGTACGAATGAATTAGAATGGATACATTCGTGCGAATGAATTAGAATGGATCGTATGAATGAATTAGAATGGATCGTATGAAGGAATTAGAATGGATCGTGCGAATGAATTAGAATGGATCGTACGAATGAATTAGAATGGATACATTCGTGCGAATGAATTAGAATGGATCGAACGAATCAGTAAAAATAGATCGTACGAAAGAAATAGAATGGATCGTACGAATGAATTAGAATGGATTGTACTAATGAATTAGAATGGATCGTACGAATGAATTAGAATAGATTGTGCGAATGAATTAGAATGGATCGTACGAATGAATTAGAATGGATCGTATGAATGAATTAGAATGGATCGTGTGAAAGAATTAGAATGGATCTTACGAATGAATTATAATGGATACATTCGTGCGAATGAATTAGAATGGATCGTACGAATGAGTAAGAATTGATCGTACGAATGAAATAGAATGGATCGTATGAATGAATTAGAATGGATCGTACGAATGAATTAGAATGGATCCTATGAATGAATTAGAATGGATCATGCGAATGAATTAGAATGGATTGTACGAATGAATTAGAATGGATACATTCGTGCAAATGAATTAGAATGGATCGTATAAATGAGTAAGAATGGATTGTACCAATGAAATAGAATGGATCGTACGAATGAATTAGAATGGATCGTGCGAATGAATTAGATTGGATCGTGCGAATGAATTAGAATGGATCGTATAAATGAATTAGAATGGATACATTCGTGTGAATGAATTAGAATGGATCGTTTGAATGAATTAGAATGGATCGTAAGAATGAATTAGAATAGATTGTGCGAATGAATTAGAATGGATCGTATGAATGAATTAGAATGGATCGTATGAATGAATTAGAATGGATCGTGCGAATGAATTAGAAGGGATCCTACGAATGAATTATAATGGATACATTCGTGCGAATGAATTAGAATGGATCGTACAAATGAGTAAGAATGGATCGTACGAATGAAATAGAATGGATCGTATGAATGAATTAGAATGGATCGTACGAATGAATTAGAATGGATCGTATGAATGAATTAGAATGGATCTTGCGAATGAATTAGAATGGATTGTACGAATGAATTAGAATGGATACATTCATGCGAATGAATTAGAATGGATCGTATGAATGAGTAAGAATGGATTGTACGAATGAAATAGAATGGATCGTATGAATGAATTAGAATGTATCGTGCGAATGAATTATAATGGATCGTACGAATGAATTAGAATGGATACATTCGTGCGAAAGAATTAGAATGAATTGTATGAATGAATTAGAATGGATCGTACGAATGAATTAGAATAGATCGTATGAATGAATTAGAATGGATCATGCGAATGAATTAGAATGGATCGTACGAATGAATTAGAATAGATACATTCGTGCGAATGAATTAGAATGGATCGTACGAATGAGTAAGAATGGATTGTACGAATGAAATAGAATGGATCGTACGAATGAATTAGAATGGATCGTATGAATGAATATGATTGGATTATGCGAATGAATTAGATTGGATCGTACGAATGAGTAAGAATGGATCATACGAATGAAATAGAACTGATCGTATGAATGAATTAGAATGGATCATACGAATAAAATAGAATGGATCGTATGAATGAAATAGAATGGATCGTATGAATGAATTAGAATGGATCGTGCTAATGAATTAGAATGGAACGTACGAATGAATTAGAATGGATCGTACAAATGAATTAGAATGGATCGTATGAATGAATTAGAATGGATCGTGTGAATGAATTAGATGGGATTGTACGAATGAATTAGAATGGGTATATTCGTGCGAATGAATTAGAATGGATCGTACGAATGAGTAAGAATGGATCGTACGAATGAAATAGAATGGATCGTACGAATGAATTAGAATGGATTGTGCGAATGAATTAGATTGGATCGTGCGAATGAATTAGAATGGATCGTACGAATGAATTAGAATGGATACATTCGTGCGAATGAATTAGAATGGAAACATTTATGCGAATGAATTAGAATGGATCGTGCAAATGAATTAGAATGGATCGTAGGAATGAATTAGAATGGATCGTATGAATGAATTAGAATGGATTGTACGAATGAATTAGAATGGATACATTCGTGCGAAAAGAATTAGAATGGATTGTGCTAATTCATTCATACGATCCATTCTAATTCATTCGTATGATCCATTCTAATTCATTCGCACAATCTATTCTAATTCATTCGTACGATCCATTCTAATTCATTCGCACGATCCATTCTAATTCATTTGCACAATCCATTCTAATTCATTCATACAATCCATTCTAATTCTTTCGCACGAATGTTTCCATTCTAATTTATTCGTACGATCCACCCTAATTCCTTCGGATGATCCATTCTAATTCATTCATACGATCAATTCTAATTCATTAGCACGATCCATTCTAATTCATTCGCACGAATGTATCCATTCTAATTCATCGTACGATTAATTCTAATTCATTCACACGAATGTATCCATTCTAATTCATTCGTACTATCCATTCTAATTCATTCGCACGATCCATTCTAATTCATTCATACGATCCATTCAAATTCATTCGTATGATCCATTCTAATTCATTCGCATGATCCATTCTAATTCATTCATACGATCCATTCTAATTCATTCGCACGATCCATTCTAATTCATTCGTACGATCCATTCTAATTCATTCGTACGATCCATTCTAATTCATTCGTATGATCCATTCTAATTCCTTCGTACCATCCATTCTAATTCATTCATACGATCCATTCTAATTTATTCAAACGATCCATTCTAATTCATTCATACAATCCATTCTATTTCTTTTGCACGAATGTATCTATTCTAATTCATTTGTACGATTCACCCTAATTCCTTCGTATGATCCATTCTAATTCATTCACATGAATGTATCCATTCTAATTCATTCGTACGATCCATTAAAATTCATTCATACGATTCATTCTAATTCATTCGCACGATCCATTCTAATTCATTCATACGATCCATTCTAATTCATTCGTACGATCCATTATAATTCATTTGCACGATCCATTCTAATTCATTCGCATGATCCGTTCTAATTCATTCGTACGATCCATTCTAATTCATTCATACGATCCATTCTATTTCATTCGTATGATCCATTCTTACTCATTCGTACGATCCATTATAATTCATTCGCACGATCCATTCTAATTCATTCGCACGATCCATTCTAATTCATTCGTACGATCCATTCTATTTCATTCGTACGATCCTTTCTTACTCATTCGTACGATCCATTCTAATTCATTCGCATGAATGTATCCGTTCTAATTCAGTCGTACAATCCATTCTAATTCATTCGCACGATCCATTCTACTTCATTCATACGATCCATTCTAATTCATTCGTACGATCCATTCAAATTCATTCATACAATCCATTCTAATTCTTTCGCACGAATGTATCCATTCTAATTCATTCGTACGATCCATTCTAATTCATTCGCACGATCCATTCTAATTCATTCATACGATCCATTCTAATTCATTCATACAATCCATTCTAATTCTTTCGCACGAATGTATCCATTCTAATTCATTCGTATGATCCATTCTAATTCATTCGCACGATCCAATCTAATTCATTCGCATGATCCATTCTAATTCATTCGCACGAATGTATCCAGTCTATTCTAATTCATTTCTACGATCCATTCTAATTCATTCATACGATCCATTCTAATTCATTCGTACGAATGTATCCATTCTATTCTAATTCATTAGTACGATCCATTCTAATTCATTCGCACGATCCATTCTAATTCATTCGTACGATCCATTCTAATTCATTCGCACGATCCATTCTAATTCATTCATACGATCCATTCCAATTCATTCATACAATCCATTCTAATTCTTTTGCACGAATGTATCCATTCTAATTCATTCGTACGAATGTATGAATGAATTAGAATGGATCGTACGAATGAATTAGAATGGATCGTATGAATGAATTAGAATGGATCGTGCGAATGAATTAGAATAGATCGTACGAATGAATTAGAATGGATACATTCGTGCGAATGAATTAGAATGGATCGTACGAATGAGTAAGAATGGATCGTACGAATGAAATTGAATGGATCATACGAATGAATTAGAATGGATCGGACGAATGAATATGATTGGATCGTGCGAATGAATTAGATTGGATCGTACGAATGAGTAAGAATGGATCGTACAAATGAAATAGAATGGATCGTATGAATGAATTATAATGGATCATACGAATCAAATTTAATGGATAGTATGAATGAATTAGAACGGATCATATGAATTAGAATGGATCGTATGAATGAATTAGAATGGATCGTGCTAATGAATTAGAATGGATCGTACGAATGAATTAGAATGGAACATACGAATGAATTAGAATGGATAGTATGAATGAATTAGAATGGATCGTGCGAATGAATTAGAAGGGATCGTACGAATGAATTAAAATGGGTACATTCGTGCGAATGAATTTGAATGGATCGTACGAATGAGTAAGAACGGATCGTACGAATGAAATAGAATGGATCGTACGAAGGAATTAGAATAGATTGTGCGAATGAATTAGATTGGATCGTGCGAATGAATTAGAAGGGATCGTACAAATGAATTAGAATGGATACATTCGTGCGAATGAATTATAATAGAAACATTCATGCGAATGAATTAGAATGGATCGTGCAAATGAATTAGAATGGATCGTAGGAATGAATTAGAATGGATCGTTTGAATGAATTAGAATGGATCGTACGAATGAATTAGAATGGATACATTCGTGCGAAAGAATTAGAATAGATCATGGTAATTCATTCATATGATCCATTCTAATTCATTCGTACGATCCATTCTAATTTATTCGCACAATCTATTCTAGTTCATTCGTATGATCCATTCTAATTCATTCGCACGATCCATTCTAATTCATTTGCACGATCCATTCTAATTCATTAATACAATCCATTCTAATTCTTTCGCACGAATGTTTCCATTCTAATTCATTCGTACGATCCACCCTAATTCCTTCGTATGATCCATTCTAATTCATTCGTACGATCCATTCTAATTCATTAGCACGATCTATTCTAATTCATTCGCACAAACGTATCCATTCTAATTCATTGTACGATCCATTCTAATTCATTCGCACGAATGTATCCATTCTAATTCATTCGTATGATCCATTCTAATTCATTCGCACGATTCATTCTAATTCATTCATACGCTCCATTCAAATTCATCTGTATGATCCATTCTAATTCATTCGCATGATCCATTCTAATTCATTCATACGATCCATTCTAATTCATTCGTACAATCCTTTCTAATTCTTTTGCACGAATATATTCATTCTAATTCCTTCGTACGATCCATTCTAATTCATTCATACACTCCATTCTAATTTATTCATACGATCCATTCTAATTCATTCATACAATCTATTCTATTTCTTTCGCACGAATGTATCTATTCTAATTCATTTGTACGATCCACCCTAATTCCTTCGTATGATCCATTCTAATTCATTCGCACGAATGTATCCATTCTAATTCATTCGTACGATCCATTAAAATTCATTCATACGATCCATTCTAATTCATTCGCACGATCCATTCTAATTCATTCATACGATCCATTCTAATTCATTCGCACGATCCATTCTAATTCATTTGTACCATCCATTCTATTTCATTCGTACGATCCATTCTTACTCATTCGTACGATCCATTCTAATTCATTCGCATGAATGAATCCGTTCTAATTCATTCGTACGATCCATTCTAATTCATTCGCACGACCCATTCTAATTTATTCATACGATCCACTCTAATTCATTCGTACGACCCATTCAAATTCATTCATACAATCTATTCTAATTCTTTCGCACGAATGTATCCATTCTAATTCATTAGTACGATCCATTCTAATTCATTCGCACGATCAATTCTAATTCATTCATACGATCCATTCTAATTCATTCATACAATCCATTCTAATTCATTCGCACGAATGTATCCATTCTAATTCATTCGTACAATCCATTCTAATTCATTTGCACGATCCAATCTAATTCATTCGCACAATCTATTCAAATTCATTCGCACGAATGTATCCAGTCTATTCTAATTCAATCGTACGATCCATTCTAATTCATTCGTACGATCCATTCTAATTCATTCGTACGAATGTATCCATTCTATTCTAATTCATTCGTACGATCCATTCTAATTCATTCACACGATCCATTCTAATTCATTCGCACGATCCATTCTAATTCATTCGTACGATCCATTCTAATTCATTCGCACGATCCATTCTAATTCATTCATACTATCCATTCTAATTCATTCATACGATCCATTCTAATTCTTTTGCACGAATGTATCCATTCTAATTCATTCGTACGATCCACCCTAATTCCTTCGTATGATCCAATCTAATTCATTCGCACGAATGTATCCATTCTAATTCATTTGTACGATCTATTCGAATTCATTCATACTATCCATTCTAATTCATTCATATGATCCATTCTAATTCATTCATACGATCCATTCTAATTCATTCGCACGAATGTATTCATTCGCACAATCTATTCTAATTCATTCGTACGATCCATTCTAATTCATTAGCACGATCCATTCTAATTCATTCGTACGGTCCATTCTATTTCATTCGTACGATCCATTCTTACTCATTCCTACAATCCATTCTAATTCATTCGCACGAATGTATCCATTCTATTTCATTCGTACGATCCATTCTAATTCATTCATACGATCCATTCTAATTCATTCGTATGATCCATTCTAATTCATTCGCACAATCTATTCTAATTCATTCGTACGATCCATTCTAATTCTTCAGCACGATCCATTCTAATTTATTCGTACGATCCATTCTAATTCATTAGCACGATCCATTCTAATTTATTCGTACGATCCATTCTATTTCATTCGTACGATCCATTCTTACTCATTCGTACGATCCATTCTAATTCATTCGCACGAATGTATCCATTCTAATTTATTCGTACGATCCATTCTAATTCATTCGAACGGTCCATTCTAATTCATTCATACGATCCATTCTTATTTATTCGTACGATCCATTGTAATTCATTCGCACGATCCATTCGAATTCATTCATACGATCCATGCTAATTCATTCATACAATCCATTCTAATTCTTTCACATGAATGTATCCATTCTAATTCATTCGTACGATCCACCCTAATTTCTTCGTATGATCCATTCTAATTCATTCGCACGAATGTATCCATTCTAATTCATTCATCCATCCATTCTAATTCATTCATACGATCCATTCTAATTCATTTGCACGATCCATTATAATTCATTCGTATGATCCATTCTAATTCATTTGCACGATCCATTATAATTCATTCGTATGATCCATTCTAATTCATTCGTACGATCCATTCTAATTCATTCGCACATTCCATTCTAATTACTTCGTATGATCCATTCTATTTCATTCGTATGATCCATTCTAATTCATTCGTACGATCCATTCTAATTCATTCCCATGAATGTATCCATTCTAATTCATACATACGATCCATTCTTACTCATTCGTACGATCCATTCTAATTCCTACGATCGTGCGAATGAAATAGAATGGATCGTATGAATGAATTAGAATAGATTGTGCGAAGGAATTATAGTGGATACATTCATGGGAATGAATTAGAATGGATCGTACGAAGGAATTAGAATGGATCATACGAATGAAATAGAATGGATCGTACGAAGGAATTACAATGGATCGTACGAAGGAATTAGAATGGATCGTAAGAATGAATTAGAATAGATTGTGCGAATGAATTAGAATGGATGGTACGAATGAATTAGAATAGATACATTCGTGAGAAAGAATTAGAATGGATTGTATGAATGAATTAGAATGGATACATTCGTGCGAAGGAATTAGAATGGATCGTACGAATGGATCATACGAATGAATTAGAATGAAATAGAATGGATCGTACAAATGAATTAGAATGGATCTTGCTAATGAATTAGAATGGATCGTACGAATGAATTAGAATAGATTGTGCGAATGAATTAGAATGGATCGTACGAATGAATTAGAATGGATACATTCGTGCGAATGAATTAGATTGGATCGTATGAATGAATTAGAATGGATCGTACGTATGAATTAGAATAGATACATTCATGGGAATGAATTAGAATGGATCGGACGAAGGAATTAGAATGGATCGTACGAATGAATTAGGTTGGATCATGCGAATGAATTAGAATGGATACATTCGTGCGAATGTATTAGAATAGATCGTATGAATTAATTAGAATGGATCGTGCGAATGAATTAGAATGGATCGTACGAATGAATCAGAATGGATCATATGAATGAATTAGAATGGATCGTGCGAATAAATTAGAATGGATCGTACGAATGAATTAGAATGGATACATTCGTGCGAATGAATTAGAATGGATCGTACGAATGAGTAAGAATGGATCATACGAATGAAATAGAATGGATCGTTTGAATGAATTAGAATGGATCATTCTAATGAATTAGAATGGATCGTACGAATGAAGTCGACTAGATTGTGCGAATGAATTAGAATGGATCGTATGAATGAATTGGAATGGATCGTACGAATGAATTAGAATGGGTACATTCGTGCGAATGAATTAGAATGGATCGTACGAATGAGTAAGAATGGATCGTATGAATGAAATAGAACAGATCGTACGAATGAATTAGAATGGATCGTGCTAATGAATTTGAATGGATCATACGAATGAATTAGAATAGATTGTGCGAATGAATTAGAATGGATCGTACGAATGAATTAGAATGGATCGTATGAATGAATTAGAATGGATTGTGCGAATGAATTAGAATGGATCATACGAATGAATTAGAATGGATACATTCATGCGAATGAATTAGAATGGATCGTACGAATGAGTAAGAATGGATCGTACGAATGAAATAGAATGGATCATGCTAATGAATTAGAATGGATCATACGAATAAATTAGAATAGATTGTGCGAATGAATTAGAATGGATCGTACGAATGAATTAGAATGGATTGTAGGAATGAATTAGAATGGATTGTGCGAATGAATTAGAATGGATCGTATGAATGAATTAGAATAGATCATACGAATGAATTAGAATGGATAAATTCGTGCGAATGAATTAGAATGGATCGTACGAATGAATTAGAATGGATCGTGCTAAAGAATTAAAATGGATCGTACGAATGGATTAGAATAGATCGTATGAATGAATTAGAATAGTTCGAATGAATGAATTAGAATGGATCGAACGAATGAGTAATAATGGATCGTACGAATGAAATAGAATGGATCGAACGTACGATCCATTCTAATTCATTCATTCGATCAATTCTAATTCATTCGCACGAATGTATCCATTCTAATTTAATCGTACGATCAAATCTAATTCATTCGCACAATCTATTCTAATTCATTCGTACCATCCATTCTAATTTATTTTCACGATCCATTCTAATTCTTTTGTACGATCCATTCTAATTCATTCATATAATCCATTCTAATTCTTTTGCACGATCCATTCTAATTCATTCTTACGATCCATTCTAATTCCTTCGTACGATCCATTCTAATTCATTCATACGATCCATTCTAATTCATTCGTACGATTCATTCTAATTCATACGTACGATCCATTTGAATTTATTCATACGATCCATTCTAATTCATTCATACGATCCATTCTAATTCATTCACACGAATGTATCCATTCTAATTCATTCGTACGATCCATTCTAATTCATTTGCATGATCCAATCTAATTCTTTCGCACGATCCATTCTAATACATTCGTACGATCCATTCTATTTCATTCGTACGATCCATTCTTACTCATTCGTACGATCTATTCTAATTCATTCGTACGATCCATTCCATTTCATTAGCACGATCCATTCTAATTCATTCGTACGATCCATTCTAATTCATTCGTATGATCCATTCTAATTCATTTGTACGATCCATTCTAATTCATTTGTACGATCCATTCTAATTCATTCATACAATCCATTCTAATTCTTTTGCACGAAAGTATGCATTCTAATTCATTCGTATGATCCATTCTAATTCCTTTGTATGATCCATTCTAATTCTTTCGTACGATCAATTCTAATTCCTTCATACGATCTATTCTAATTCATTCCCATGAATGTATCCATTCTAATTAATACGTACGATCCATTCTAATTCATTCATACGATCATTCATACGATCCATTCTAATTCATTCGTACGATACATTCTAATTCATTCATAAGATCCATTCTAATTCATTCGTACGATCCATTCTAATTCATTCGCACGAATGTATCCATTCAAATTCATTCGTACGATCCATTCTAATTCATTCGCACGATCCATTCTAATTCATTCATACGATCCATTCTAATTCATTCGTACTATCCAATCTATTCTAATTCATTCCCATGAATGTATCCATTCTAATTCATTCATACGATCCATTCTAATTCATTCATACGATCCATTCTAATTCATTCGCACGAATGTATCCATTCTAATTCATTCGTATGATCCATTCTAATTCATTCATACGATCCATTCTAATTCATTCGTACGATCCATTCTAATTCATTCGTACAATCTATTCTAATTCATTCATTCGCACGATCCATTCTAATTCCTAATACATTCTAATTCATTCTAATTCATACATACGATCCAATCTAATTCATTTGCACGATCCATTCTAATTCATTCATTCGATCCATTCTAATTCATTCATACAATCCATTGTAATTCTTTCGCACGAATGTATCCATTCTAATTCATTCGTACGATCCATTTTAATTCATTCGCACGATCCATTCTAATTCATTCATACGATCCATTCTAATTCATACATACGATCCATTCTAATTCATTCATATGATCCATTCTATTTCATTCATATGATCCATCCTAATTCCTTCGTACGATCCATTATAATTCATTCCCATGAATGTATCCATTCTAATTCATACTTATGTTCCATTCTAATTCATTCATACGATCCAATCTAATTCATTCATACGATCCATTCTAATTCATACGCACGAATGTATCCATTCTAATTCATTCGTACGATCCATTCTAATTCTTTCGCACAATCTATTCTAATTCATTCGTACGATCCATTCTAATTCATTAGCATGATCCGTTCTAATTCATTCGTACGATCCATTCTATTTCATTCGTACGTTCCATTCTTACTCATTCGTACGATCCATTCTAATTCATTCGCACGAATGTATCCATTCTAATTCATTCGTACGATCCATTCTAATTCATTCGCACGATCCGTTCTAATTCATTCATATGATCCAATCTAATTCATCCATACAATCCATTCTAATTCTTTCGCACGAATGTATCCATTCTAATTCTTCCGTACGATCCACCCTAATTCCTTCGTATGATCCATTCTAATTCATTCGCACGAATGTATCCATTCTAATTCATTCGTACGATCCATTCGAATTCATTCATACGATCCATTCTAATTCATTCATACAATCCATTCTAATTCATTCGTACGATCCACTCTAATTCATTCGCATGATACATTCTAATTCATTCATACGATACATTCTAATTCATTCGTACGATCCATTCTAATTTATTCATACGATCCATTCTAATTCCTTCGTATAATCCATTCTAATTCATTCGCACGAATGTATCCATTCTAATTCATTCGTACGATCCATTCGAATTCATTCATACGATCCATTCTATTTCATTCGTACGATCCATTCTAATTCATTCGCACGAATGTATCCATTCTAATTCATTCGTACGATCTATTCTAATTCATTTGCACGATCTAATCTAATTCATTCGCACGATCCATTCTAATTCATTCGTATGATCCATTCTATTTCATTAGTACGATCCATTCTTACTCATTCGTACGAACCATTCTAATTCATTCGCACGAATGTATCCATTCTAATTCATTCGTACGATCCATTCTAATTCATTCGCACGATCCATTCTAATGATCATGCGAATGAATTAGAATGGACCGTACGAATGAATTAGAATGGATCGTATGAATGAATCAGAATGGATCGTGCGAATGAGTTAGAATGGATCGTACGAATGAATTAGAATGGATACATTCATGCGAATGAATTAGAATGGATCGTATGAATGAATTAGATTGTATGAATTAGAATGGATCATACGAATGAGTAAGAATGGATCGTATGAATGAATTAGAATGGATCGTGCGAATGAATTAGAATAGATTGTGCGAATGAATTAGAATGGATACATTTGTGCGAATGAATTAGAACGGATCGTACGAATGAATTAGAATGGATCATATGAATGAATTAGATTGGATCGTGCGAATGAATTAGAATGGATCGTATGAATGAATTCGAATGGATACATTCGTGCGAATGAATTAGAATGGATCGTATGAATGAATTAGATTGGATCGTATGAATGAATTAGAATGGATCGTGCGAATGAATTAGAATGGATCGTACGAATAAATTAGAATGTATCGTACGAATGAATTAGAATGGATACATTCGTGCGAATGAATTACAATGGATTATACGAAGGAATTAGGGTGGATTGTACGAATGAATTAGAATGGATACATTCGTGCGAAAGAATTAGAATGGATCGTATGAATGAATTAGAATGGATCATACGAATGAATTAGAATGGATCGTATGAATGAATTAGAATGGATCATGTGAATGAATTAGAATGGATCGTACGAATGAGTAAGAATGGATCGTACCAATGAAATAGAATGGATCGTACGTACGATCCATTCTAATTCATTCATACGATCCATTCTAATTCATTCGCACGAATGTATCCATTCTAATTTATTCGTACGATCCATTCTAATTCATTCGCACAATCTATTCTAATTCATTCGTACGATCCGTTCTAATTCATTCGCACGATCCATTATAATTCATTTGAACAATCCATTCTAATTCATTCATACAATCCATTCTAATTCTTTTGCACGAATGTATCCATTCTAATTCATTCGTACGATCCGTTCTAATTCCTTCGTACAATCCATTCTAAATTTTTCGTACGATCTATTCTAAATCATTCATACGATCCATTCTAATTCATTCGTACGATCCATTCTAATTCATACGTACGATCCATTCGAATTCATTCATACGATCCATTCTAATTCATTCATACGATCCATTCTAATTCATTCGCACGAATGTATCCATTCTAATTCATTCGTACGATCCATTCTAATTCATTCGCATGATCCAAACTAATTCTTTCATATGATCCATTCTAATTCATTCGTATGATCCATTCTAATTTATGAATGAGTAAGATCCATTCGTGCGAATGATTAGAATGGATCACGAATGAATTAGAATGGATCGTGCTAATGAATTAGAATGGATCGCACAAAGGAATGAATTAGATTTGATATATTCGTACAATCCATTCTAATTTATTCATACGATCCATTCTAATTCATTCGTACGATCCATTCTAATTTATTCATACGATCCATTCTAATTCATTCGTACGATCCATTCTAATTCATTCGTACGATCTATTCTAATTCATTAGTTCGATCCATTCTAAATCATTCACACGATCCATTCTTGAATGGATCGTACGAATGAGTAAGAATGGATCGTACGAATGAAATAGAATTGATCGTACGAATGAATTAGAATGGATCGTGCTAATGAATTAGAATGGATCGTACGAATGAATTAGAATAGATTGTACGTATGAATTAGAATGGATCGTACGAATGAATTAGAATGGATCTTGCGAATGAATTAGAGTGGATCTTACGAATTAATTAGAATGGATCGTACGAATGAATTAGAATGGATTGTACGAATGAATATGAATTAGAATGGATCGTATGAATGAATTAGAATGGATCGTATGAATGAATTAGAATGGATCGTACAAATGAATTAGAATGGATCGTACGAATGAATTAGAATAGATTGTACGAATGTATCCATTCTAATTCATTTCTTTGTGCGGTCCATTCTAATTCATTCGTACGATCCATTCTAATTCATTCATACGATCCATTCTAATTCATTCGTACGATCCATTCTAATTCATTCTCACAATCTATTCTATTTTATTCGTACGATCCATTCTAATTCATTAGCATGATCCATTCTAATTGATTCGTACGATCCATTCTATTTCATTCGTACGATCCATTCTTATTCATTCGTACGATCATATGAATGAATTAGAATGAATTAGAACGGATCGTATGAATTAGAATGGATTCATTCGTACGATCCATTCTAATTTATTAGCACGATCCATTCTAATTCATTCGTACGATCCATTCTATTTCATTCGTACGATCCATTCTTACTCATTCATACGATCCAATCTAATTCATTCATACGATCAATTCTAATTCATTCGCACGAATGTATCCATTCTAATTCATTCGTACGATCCATTCTAATTCATTCGCACAATCTATTCTAATTCATTTATACGATCCATGCTAATTCATTAGCACGATTCATTCTAATTTATTCGTAAGATCCATTCTAATTCATTTGTACGATCCATTCTAATTCATTTCCATGAATGTATCTATTCTAATTCATACGTACGATCCATTCTAATTCATTCATACGATCCAATCTAATTCATTCATACGATCCATTCTAATTAATTCGTACGATCCATTCTAATTCATTCGCACGATCCATTCTAATTCATTCATACAATCCGTTCTAATCCATTCGTACGATCCATTGTAATTCATTTGCACGATCCATTCTAATTCATTCATACGATCTAATCTAATTCATTCGTATGATCCATTCTAATTCCTTCGTACGATCCATTCTAATTCATTCGCACGATCCATTCTAATTCATTTGCACGATCCATTCTAATTCATTCGAACAATCCATTCTAATCCTTTTGCACGAATGTATCCATTCTACTTCATTCGTACGATCCATTCTAATTCCTTCGTACGATCCATTCTAATTCCTTCGTACGATCCAATGTATTTCATTCGTATGATCCATTCTAATTCCTTCGTACGATCCATTCATTCGTACGATCCATTCTAATTCCTTCGCATAAACTATTCTAATTCATTCGTGCGATCCATTCTAATTCATTCGTACGATCCATTCTAATTCATTAGCACAATCCATTTTAATTCATTCATACGATCCATTCTAATTCGTACGATCCATTCTATTTCATTCATACGTTCCATTCTTACTCATTCGTACGATCCATTCTAATTCATTAGCACGAATGTATCCATTCAAATTCATTCGTACGATCCATTCATTCGTATGATCCATTCTAATTCTTTTGCACAATCTATTCTAATTCATTCGTACGATCCATTCTAATTCATTTATACGATCTATTCTAATTCATTAGCACGATCCATTCTAATTCATTCATACGATCCATTCTAATTCATACGATCCATTCTAATTCATTCATATGATCCATTATATTTCATTCGTATGATCCATTCTAATTCATTCGTATGATCCATTCGAATTCATTCATACGATCCATTCTAATTCATTCGCACAATCTATTCTAATTCATTCGTACGATCTATTCTAATTCATTAGCACGATTGACTCTAATTCATTCGTACGATCCATTCTATTTCATTCGTATGATCTATTCTTACTTATTCGTACGATCCATTCTAATTCATTCGCAGGAATGTATCCATTCTAATTCATTCGTACGATCCATTCTAATTCATTCACACAATCTAATTCATTCGTACGACCCATTCTAATTCATTCACTATTTCATTCGTACGATCCATTCTTACTCATTCGTACGATCCATTCTAATTCATTCGCACAATCTGTTCTAATTGATTCGTACGATCCATTCTAATTCCTTTATTCTTATTAATTTGTACGATCCATTCTAATTCCTTCATTCTTATTCATTCGTACAATCTATTCTAATTCATACGTACGATCCATTCTAATTCATTCATACGATCCAATCTAATTCATTCATACGATCCATTCTAATTCATTCGGTCATACGAATGAGTAAGAATGGATCGTACGAATGAATTAGAATGGATACATTCGTGCGAATGAATTAGAATGGATCGTATGAATGAATTAGAATGGATCGTATGAATGAATTAGAATGGATCGTGAGAATGAATTAGAATGGATCGTACGAATGAATTAGAATGGATCGTATGAATGAATTAGAATGGATTGTGCAAATGAATTAGAATTGATCGTACGAATGAATTATAATGGATACATTCGTGCGAATGAATTAGAATGGATCGTACGAATGAGTAAGAATGGATCGTAAGAATGAAATAGAATGGATCATACGAATGAATTAGAATGGATCGTGCGAATGAATTAGATTGGACCGTACGAAGGAATTAGAATGGATACATTCGTGCGAATGAATTAGAATGGATCATATGAATGAATTAGAATGGATTGTGCGTACGATCCATTCTATTTCATTTGTACGATCCATTCTTACTCATTCGTATGATCCATTCTAATTTATTCGCACGATCCATTCTAATTCATTCATACGATCCATTCTATTTCATTCTTATGATCCATTCTAATTCCTTCGTATGATCCATTCTAATTCATTCCCATGAATGCATCCATTCTAATTCATTCGTACGATCCATTCTAATTCATTCGCACGAATGTATCCATTCTAATTCATTCGTACGATCCATTCTAATTCATTCGCACAATCTATTCTAATTCATTCGTACGATCCATTCTAATTCATTAGCACGATCCATTCTAATTCATTCATACAATCCATTCTAATTCATTTGCACAATCTATTCTAATTCATTCGTACGATCCATACGAATGAATTAGAATGGATACATTCGTGCGAATGAATTCGAATGGATCGTACGAATAAGTAAAAATGTATCGTACGAATAAAATACAATGGATCGTATGAATGAATTAGAATGGATCATGCTAATGAATTAGAATGGATCGTACGAATGAATAAGAATGGATCGTGCGAATGAATTAGAATGGATCGTGCGAATGAATTAGAATGGATCGTACGAATGAATTAGAATGGATACATTCGTGCGAATGAATTAGAATGGATCGTACGAATGAGTAAGAATATATCATACGAATGAAATAGAATGGATCGTATGTATGAATTAGAATGGATCGTACGAATGAATTAGAATGGATCGTATGAATGAATTAGAATGGATCGTGCGAATGGATTAGAATGGATCGTACGAATGAATTAGAATGGATACATTCGTGCGAATGAATTAGAATGGATTGTACGAATGAGTAAGAATGGATCGTATGAATGAAATAGAATGGATCGTACGAATGAATTAGAATGGATCGTGCGAATGAATTAGATTGGATCGTGCGAATGAATTAGAATGGATCGTACGAATGAATTATAATGGATACATTCGTGCGAATGAATTAGAATGGATCGTATGAATGAATTAGAATGGATCGTATGAATGAATTTGAATGAATCGTACGTATGAATTAGAATGGATCGTATAAATGAATTAGAATGGATCATATGAATGAATTAGAATGGATCGTGCGAATGAATTAGAATGGATCGTACGAATAATTTAGAATGGATACATTCGTGCAAAAGAATTAGAATGGATTGTATGAATGAATTAGAATGGATCGTACGAATGAATTAGAATGGATCGTATGAATGAATTAGAATGGATCGTGCGAATGAATTAGAATGGATCGTACGAATGAATTAGAATGGATACATTCATGCGAATGAATTAGAATTGATCGTACGAATGAGTAAGAATGGATCGTACGAATAAAATAGAATGGATCGTACGAATGAATTAGAATGGATCGTATGAATGATTATGATTGGATCGTGCGAATAAATTAGATTGGATCGTAAGAATGAGTAAGAATGGATCGTACGAACGAAATAGAATGGATCGTATGAATGAAATAGAATGGATCATACGAATAAAATAGAATGGATCGTATGAATGAATTAGAATGGATCGTATGAATTAGAATGGATCGTATGAATAAATTAGAATGGATCGTACGAATGAATTAGAATGGATCGTACGAATGAATTAGAATGGATCGTATGAATGAATTAGAATGGATCGTGCAAGTGAATTAGAAGGGATCGTACGAATGAATTAGAATAGGTACATTCGTGCAAATGAATTAGTATGGATCGTACGAATGAGTAAGAATGGATCGTACGAATGAAATAGAATGGATCGTACGAATGAATTAGAATGGATTGTGCGAATGAATTAGATTGGATCGTGCGAATGAATTAGAATGGATTGTACGAAAGAATTAGAATGGAAACATTCATGCGAATAAATTAGAATGGATTGTGCAAATGAATTAGAATGGATCGTACGAATAAATTAGAATGGATCGTATGAATGAATTAGAATGGATCGTACGAATGAATTTGAATGGATACATTCGTGCGAAAGAATTTGAATGGATAAATTCATTCGTACGATCCATTCTAATTCATTCGCACAATCTATTCGAATTCATTCGTACGATCCATTCCAATTCATTCGCACGATCCATTCTAATTTATTTGCACGATCCATTCTAATTCATTCATATAATCCATTCTAATTCTTTCGCATGAATGTTTCCATTCTAATTCATTCGTACGATCCGCCCTAATTCCTTCGTATGATCCATTCTAATTCATTCGTACAATCCATTCTAATTCATTAGCACGATCCATTCTAATTCCTTCGCACGAATGTATCCATTCTAATTCATCGTACGATCCATTCTAATTCATTTGCACGAATGTATCCATTCTAATTCATTCGCTCGATCCATTCTAATTCATTCGCACGATCCATTCTAATTCATTCATACGATCCATTCAAATTCATTCGTATGATCCATTCTAATTCATTCGCATGATCTATTCTAATTCATTCATACGATACATTCTAATTCATTCATACAATCCTTTCTAATTCTTTCGCACGAATGTATCCATTCTAATTCCTTCGAACGATCCATTCTAATTCATTCATACGATCCATTCCAATTCATTCATACAATCCATTCTATTTCTTTCACACGAATGTATCTATCTAATTAATTTGTACGATCCACCCTAATTCCTTCGTATGATCCATTCTAATTTATTCGCATGAATATATCCATTCTAATTCATTCGTACGATCCATTCAAATTCATTAATACGATCCATTCTAATTCATTCGCACGATCCATTCTAATTCATTCATACGATCCATTCTAATTCATTCGTACGATCCATTATAATTCATTCGCAGGATCCATTATAATTCATTCGCACGATCCATTCTAATTCATTCGTACGATCCATTCTATTTCATTCATACGATCCATTCTATTTCATTCGTATGATCCATTCTTACTCATTCGTACGATCAATTCTAATTCATTCGCACAATCCATTCTAATTTATTCGCAAGATCCATTCTAATTCATTCGCACGATCCATTCTATTTCATTCGTACGATCCATTCTAATTCATTCATACGATCTATTCTAATTCATTCATACATTCCATTCTAATTCTTTCGCACGAATGTATCCATTCTAATTCATTCGTACGATCCATTCTAATTCATTCGCACAATCCAATCTAATTCATTCGCACGATCCATTCTAATTCATTCGCACAAATGTATCCATTCTATTCTAATTCATTTGTACGATCCATTCTTATTCATTCGTATGATCCATTCTAATTCATTTGTATGAATGTATCCATTCTATTCTAATTCATTCGTACGATCCATTCTAATTCATTCGCACCATCCATTCTAATTCCTTCATACGATCCATTCTAATTCATTCGCACGATCCATTCTAATTCATTCATACGATCCATTCTAATTCATTCATACAATCCATTCTAATTCTTTCGCACGAATGCATCCATTCTAATTCATTCGTACAATCCATTCTAATTCATTCGCACAATCCAATCTAATTCATTCGCACGATCCATTCTAATTCATTCGCACAAATGTATCCATTCTATTCTAATTCATTCGTACGATCCATTCTAATTCATTCGTATGATCCATTCTAATTCATTCGTACGAATGTATCCATTCTATTCTAATTCATTCGTACGATCCATTCTAATTCATTCGCACCATCCATTCTAATTCATTCATACGATCCATTCTAATTCATTCGTACGATCCATTCTAATTCATTCGCACGATCCATTCTAATTCATTCGTAATTCGTTCGCACGATCATTCTAATTCATTCGTACGATCCATTCTAATTCATTCGAACGATCATTCGTAATTCGTTCGTAATTCATGCGAATGAATTAGAATGGATCGTACGAATGAGTAAGAATGGATCGTATGAATGAAATAGAATGGATCGTACGAATAAATTAGAATGGATCGTGCTAATGAATTAGAATGGATCGTACGAATGAATTAGAATAGATTGTGCGAATGAATTAGAATTGATCGTATGAATGAATTAGAATGGATCGTACGAATGAATTAGAATGGATACATTCGTCCGAATAAATTAGATTGGATCGTACGAATGAGTAAGAATGGATCGTACAAATGAAATAGAATGGATCGTACGAATGAATTAGAATAGATCGTGCTAATGAATTAGAATGGATCGTACGAATGAATTAGAATAGATTGTGCGAATGAATTAGAATGGATCGTATGAATGAATTAGAATGGATCATATGAATGAATTAGAATGGATTGTACGAATGAATTAGAATGGATACATTCGTGCCAATGAATTCGAATGAATCGTACGAATGAGTAAGAATGGATCGTACGAATGAAATAGAATGGATCGTGCTAATGAATTAGAATGGATCGTTCGAATTAATTAGAATGGATCGTATGAATGAATTAGAATGGATCGTGCGAATGAATTAGAATGGATCATACGAATGAATTAGAATGGATACATTCGTGCGAATGAATTAGAATGGATCGTACGAATGAATTAGAATGGATACATTCGTGCGAATGAATTAGAATGCATTGTAGGAATGAATTAGAATGGATCGTATGAATGAATTAGAATGGATCATGCGAATGAATTAGAATTGATCGTACGAATGAATTAGAATGGATCGTATGAATGAATTAGAATGGATCGTGCGAATGAATTAGAATGGATCATACGAATGAATTAGAATGGATACATTCGTGCAAATGAATTAGAATAGATCGTACGAATGAGTAATAATGGATCGTATGAATAAAATAGAATGGATCGTACGAATGAATTAGAATGGATCATGCTAATGAATTATAATGGATCGTACGAATGGATTAGAATGGATCGTACGAATGAATTAGAATGGATCATACGAATGAATTAGAATGGATCGAACGAATGCGTAAGAATGGATCGTACGAATGAAATAGAATGGATCGAACGTACAATCCATTCTAATTCATTCATACGATCCATTCTAATTCATTCATACGATCCATTCTAATTCATTCGCATAATATTTTCTAATTCATTCGTACGATCCATTCTAATTCATTCGCACGATCCATTCTAATTCATTTGTACGATCCATTCTAATTCATTCATACAATCCATTCTAATTCTTTTGCACGAATGTATCCATTCTAATTCATTCGTACGATCCATTCTAATTCCTTCGTACGATCCATTCGAATTATTTCGTACGATCCATTCTAATTCATTCATACGATCCATTCTAATTCATTCGTACGATCCATTCTAATTCATACGTACAATCCATTCGAATTCATTCATACGATCCATTCTAATTCATTCATACGATCCATTCTAATTCATTCACACGAATGTATCCATTCTAATTCATTCGTACGATCCATTCTAATTCATTCGCATGATCCAATCTAATTCTTTCGCACGATCCATTCTAATTCATTCGTACGATCCATTCAATTTCATTCGTACGATCCATTCTTACTCGTTCGTACGATCCATTCTAATTCATTCGTACGATCCATTCTATTTCATTAGCACGATCCATTCTAATTCATTCGTACGATCGATTCTAATTCATTCGTATGATCAATTCTAATTCATTCGTACGATCCATTCTAATTCATTTGTATGATCAATTCTAATTCATTCATACAATCTATTCTAACTCTTTTGCACGAATGTATGCATTCTAATTCCTTCGTACGATCCATTCTAATTCCTTCGTACGATCCATTCTAATTCATTCCCATGAATGTATCCATTCTAATTCATACGTGCGATCCATTCTAACTCATTCATACGATCATTCATAAGATCTATTCTAATTCATTCATACGATCCATTCTAATTCATTCATACGATCCATTCTAATCCATTCATACGATCCATTCTAATTCATTCGCACGAATGTATCCATTCTAATTCATTCGTACGATCCATTCTTATTCATTCGCACGATCCATTCTAATTCATTCATACGACCCATTCTAATTCATTCGTATGATCCAATCTATTCTAATTCATTCCCATGAATGTATCCATTCTAATTCATTCATACGATCCATTCTAATTCATTCATACGATCCATTCTAATTCATTCGCACGAATGTATCCATTCTAATTCATTCGTATGATCCATTCTAATTCATTCATACGATCCATTCAAATTCATTCGTACGATCCATTCTAATTCATTCGTATGGATACATTCGTGCGAAGGAATTCATTCAAATTCATTCGCACAATCTATTCCAATTCATTCATTCGCATGATCCATTCTAATTAGAATCCATTCTAATCCATTCGTACGATCCGTTCTAATTCATTCTTACGAACCATCCTAATTCATTCGTATGATCCATTTTAATTCCTAATACATTCTAATTCATTCTAATAAATACATACGGTCCAATCTAATTCATTCGCACGATCCATTCTAATTCATTCTTTTGATCCATTCTAATTCATTCATACAATCCCTTCTAATTCTTTCACACGAATGTATCCATTCTAATTCATTCATACGATCCATTCTAATTCATTCGCACAATCCATTCTAATTCATTCATATGATCCATTCTAATTCATTTGTATGATCCATTCTAATTCATTCGAACAATCCATTCTAATTCCTTTGTACGATCCTTTCTAATTCCTTCGTACGATCCATTCTATTTCATTCGTATGATCCATTCTAATTCCTTCGTATGATCCATTCTAATTCATTCGCACGAATGTATCCATTCTAATTCATTCGTACGATCCATTCTATTTTATTCCCACAATCTATTCTAATTCATTCGTACGATCCATTCTAATTCATTAGCACGATCCATTCTAATTCATTCGTACGATCCATTATATTTCATTCGTACGATCCATTCTTACTCATTTGTACGATCCATTCTAATTCATTCGCATGAATGTATCCATTCTAATTCATTCGTACGATCCATTCTAATTCATTTGCACGATCCATTCTAATTCATTCATATGAGCCAATCTAATTCATTCATACAATCTATTCTAATTCTTTCGCACGAATGTATCCATTCTAATTCTTTCGTACGATCCACCCTAATTCCTTTGTATGATCCATTCTAATTCATTCGCACGAATGTATCTATTCTAATTGATTCGTACGATCCATTCGAATTCATTCATACGATCCATTCTAATTCATTCATACGATCCATTCTAATTCATTCGTACTAGCCAATCTAATACATTCGCACGAATGTATCCATTCTAATTCATTCGCACAATCCATTCTAATTCATTAGCACAATCTATTCTAATTGATTCGTACGATCCATTCTAATTCATTAGCACGATCCATTCTAATTGATTCGTACGATCCATTCTATTTCATTTGTACGATCCATTCTTACTCATTAGCACAATCCATTCTAATTCATTTGCACGATCCATTCTAATTCATTCATAGGATCCATTCTAATTCATTCATACAATCCATTCTAATTCTTTCGCACGAATGTATCCATTGTAATTCATTCGTACGATCCACCCTAATTCCTTCGTATGATCCATTCTAATTCATTCGCATGAATGTATCCATTCTAATTCATTCGTACGATCCATTCGAATTCATTCATACGATCCATTCTAATTCATTCATTCGATCCATTCTAATTCATTCGCACAAATGTATCCATTCTAATTCATTCGTACGATCCATTCTAATTCATTTGCACGATCCAATCTAATTCATTCGCACGATCCATTCTAATTCATTCGTACGATCCATTCTAATTCATTCATATGATCCTTTCTAATTCATTCGCACAAATATATCCGTTCTAATTCATTCTAATTCATCCATTCTAATTCCTTCGCACAAAAATATCCATTCTAATTCATTCGTATGATCTATTCTAATTCATTCATACGATCCATTCTAATTCATTCGTACGATCCATTCTAATTCATTCATACGATCCATTCTAATTCCTTCGTATGATCCATTCTAATTCATTCGCACGAATGTATCCATTCTAATTCATTCGTACGATCCATTCGAATTCATTCATACGATCCATTCTATTTCATTCGTACGATCCATTCTAATTCACTCGCAGGAATGTATCCATTCTAATTCATTCGTACGATCCATTCTAATTCATTCGCACGATCCAATCTAATTCATTCGCACGATCCATTCTAATTCATTCGTACGATCCATTATATTTCATTCGTACGATCCATTCTTACTCATTCGTACGAACCATTCTAATTCATTCGCACGAATGCATCCATTCTAATTTATTCGTACGATCCATTCTAATTCATTCGCACGATCCATTCTAATGATCGTGCGAATGAATTAGAATGGATCGTACGAATGAATTAGAATGGATCGTATGAATGAATAAGAATGGATCGTGCGACTGAATTAGAATTGATCGTACGAATGAATTAGAATGGACACATTCGTGCGAATGAATTAGAATGGATCGTATGAATGAACTAGATTGAATGAATTAGAATGGATCGTACGAATGAGTAAGAATGGATCGTATGAATGAATTAGAATGGATCGTGCGAATGAATTAGAATAGTTCATGAGAATGAATTAGAATGGATCGTACGAATGAATTAGAATGGATCGTATGAATGAATTAGATTGGATCATGCGAATGAATTAGAATGGATCGTATGAATGAATTAGAATGGATACATTCGTGCTAATAAATTAGAATGGATCGTATGAATGAATTAGATTGGATCGTATGAATGAATTAGAATGGATCATGCGAATGAAATAGAATGGAGCGTACGAATGAATTAGAATGGATCGTACGAATGAATTAAAAAGGATACATTCGTGCGAATGAATTAGAATGGATCAAACGAAGGAATTAGGGTGGATTGTACGAATGAATTAGAATGGATACATTCGTACGAAAGAATTAGAAGGGAATGTATGAATGAATTACAATGGAGAGTATGAATGAATTAGAATGGATCGTACGAATGAATTAGAATGGATCGTATGAATGAATTAGAATGGATCGTGTGAATGAATTAGAATGGATTGTACGAATGAGTAAGAATGGATCGTACGAATGAAATAGAATGGATCGTACGTACGATCCATTCTAATTCATTCATACGATCCATTCTAATTCATTCGCATGAATGTATCCATTCTAATTCATTCGTACGATCCATTCTAATTAATTCGCACAATCTATTCTAATTCATTCGTACGATCCATTCTAATTCATTCGCACGATCCATTCTAATTCATTTGTACGATCCATTCTAATTCATTCATACAATCCATTCTAATTCTTTTGCACGAATATATCCATTCTAATTCATTCGTACGATCCATTCTAATTCCTTCGTACAATCCATTCTAATTCCTCCGTAAGATCCATTCTAATTCATTCCTACGATCCATTCTAATTCATTCGTACGATCCATTCTAATTCATACGTATGATCCATTCGAATTCATTCATACGATCCATTCTAAGTCATTCATACGATCCATTCTAATTCATTTGCATGAATGTATCCATTCTAACTCATTCGTACGATCCATTCTAATTCATTCGCATAATCCAAACTAATTCTTTCATATGATCCATTCTAATTCATTCGTACGATCCATTCTAATTTATGAATGAGTAAGATCCATTCGTGCGAATGATTAGAATGGATCGTACGAATGAATTAGAATGGATCGTGCTAATGATTTAGAATGGATCGCACAAAGGAATGAATTAGAATGGATACATTCGTACAATCCGTTCTAATTCATTCGTACGGTCCATTCTAATTCATTCGTACGATCCATTCTAATTTATTCATACGATCTATTCTAATTCATATTCATTCGTACGATCCATTCTAATTTATTCGTACGATCCATTCTAATTCATTCCTACGATCCATTCTAATTCATTCGTACGATCCATTCTAAATCATTCGCACGATATATTCTAGAATGGATCGTACGAAGGAGTAAGAATAGATCGTACGAATGAAATGGAATGGATCGTACGAATGAATTAGAATGGATCGTGCTAATGAATTAGAATGGATCGTACGAATGAATTAGAAAAGATTGTACGTATGAATTAGAATGGATCGTACGAATGAATTAGAATGGATCGTGCGAATATATTAGAATGGATCATACGAATGATTTAGAATGGATCGTACGAATGAATTAGAATGGATCGTACGAATGAATATGAATTAGAATGGATCGTATGAATGAATTAGGATAGATCGTACGAATGAATTAGAATGGATCGTACGAATGAATTATAATGGATTGTACGAATGTATCCATTCTAATTCATTTCTTTGTGCGATCCATTCTAATTCATTAGCACAATCCATTCTAATTCATTCGTACGATCCATTCTAATTCATTCATACGATCTATTCTAATTCATTCGTACGATCCATTCTAATTCATTCGCACGATCTATTCTAATTCATTCATACGATCCATTCTAATTCTTTAGCACGATCTATTCTAATTCATTCGTACGATCCATTCTATTTCATTCGTACGATCCATTCTTATTCATTCGTACGATCATATTAATGAATTAGAATGAATTAGAATGGATCGTATGAATTAGAATGGATTCATTCGTACGATCCATTCTAATTCATTAGCACGATCCATTCTAATTCATTCGTACGATCCATTCTATTTCATTCGTACGATCCATTCTTACTCATTCGTACGATCCAATCTAATTCATTCATATGATCCATTCTAATTCATTCGCACGAATGTATCCATTCTAATTCATTTGTACGATCCATTCTATATCATTCGCACAATCTATTCTAATTTCTTTGTACGATCCATTCTAATTCATTAGAACAATCCATTCTAATTTATTTGTACGATCCATTCTAATTCATTCGTACGATCCATTCTAATTCATTCCCATGAATGTATCCATTCTAATTCATACGTGCGATCCATTCTAATTCATTCATACGATCAAATCTAATTCATTCATACGATCCATTCTAATTCATTCGTACGATCTATTCTAATTCATTCGCAAGATCCATTCTAATTCATTCATATGATCCATTCTAATCCATTCTACGATCCATTCTAATTCATTCGAACGATCCATTCTAATTCATTCATACGATCCAATCTAATTCATTCATACAATCCATTCTAATTCATTCGCACGAATGTATCCATTCTAATTCATTCGTACGATCCATTCTAAGTCATTCGCACAATCTATTCTAATTCATTCGTACGATCCATTCTAATTCATTCGCACGATCCATTCTAATTCATTTGCACGATCCATTCTAATTCATTCATACAATCCATTCTAATTCATTTGCACAAATTTATCCATTCTAATTCATTCGTACGATCCATTCTAATTCCTTCGTACGATCCATTCTAATTCCTTCGTACGATCCATTGTATTTCATTCGAATGATCCATTCTAATTCCTTCGTACGATCCATTCATTCATACGATCCATTCTAATTCATTCGCACAATCTATTCTAATTCATTCGTACGATCCATTCTAATTCATTCGTACGATCCATTCTAATTTATTAGCACAATCCATTCTAATTCATTCATACGATCCATTCTAATTCGTACGATCCATTCTATTTCATTCGTGTGATCCATTCTTACTCATTCGCACGAATATATCCATTCTAATTCATTTGCACGAATGTATCCATTCTAATTCCTTCGTACGATCCATTCATTCGTACGATCCATTCTAATTCATTCGAACAATCTATTCTAATTCATTTTACGATCCATTCTAATTCATTCATACGATCTGCTCTAATTCATTAGCACGATCTATTCTAATTCATTCATACGTCCATTCTAATTCATATGAACCATTCTAATTCATTCATACGATCCATTATATTTCATTTGTATGATCCATTCATATTCATTCGTACGATCCATTCGAATTCATTCATACGATCCACTCTAATTCATTCGCACACTCTATTCTAATTCATTCGTACGATCCATTCTAATTCATTAGCACGATCCATTCTAATTCATTCGTACGATCCATTCTATTTCATTCGTATGATCCATTCGTACTCATTCGTACGATCCCTTCTAATTCATTCGCACGAATGTATCCATTCTAATTCATTCATACGATCCATTCATTCATACGATCCATTCTAATTCATTCGCACAATCTATTCTAATTCATTCGTACGATCCATTCTAATTCATTAGCACAATCTATTCTAATTCATTCATACGATCCATTCTATTTCATTCGTACGATCAATTCTTACTCATTCGTACGATCCATTCTAATTCATTCGCACAATCTATTCTAATTCATTCGTACGATCCATTCTAATTCCTTCATTCTTATTCATTCGTATGATCCATTCTAATTCATTCGCACAATCTATTCTAATTCATTTGTACGATCCATTCAAATTCCTTTATTCTGATTCATTCGTACGATCCATTCTAATTCATACGTACGATCCATTCTAATTCATTCATACGATCCAATCTAATTCATTCATACGATCCATTCGAATTCATTCGATCATACGAATGAGTAAGAATGGATCATACGAATGAAATAGAATGGATCGTACGAATGAGTAAGAATGGATCGTACGAATGAAATAGAATGGATCGTACGAATGAATTAGAATGGATACATTCGTGCGAATGAATTAGACTGGATCGTACGAATGAATTAGAAAGGATCGTACGAATGAATTAGAATGGATCGTGCGAATGAATTAGAATGGATCATACGAATGAATTAGAATGGATACATTCGTGCGAATGAATTAGAATGGATCGTACGAATGAGTAAGAATGGATCGTACGAATGAAATAGAATGAATCATACGAATGAATTAGAATGGATCGTGCGAATAAATTAGATTGGATCGTACGAAGGAATTAGAATGGATACATTCGTGCTAATGAATTAGAATGGATCGCATGAATGAATTAGAATGGATTGTACTTATGATCCATTCTATTTCATTCGTACGATCCATTCTTACTCATTCGTACGATCCATTCTAATTCATTCGCATGATCCATTCTAATTCATTCATACGATCCATTCTATTTCATTCGTATGATCCATTCTAATTCCTTCGTCTGATCCATTCTAATTCATTCCCATGAATGTATCCATTCTAATTCATTCGTACGAACCATTCTAATTCATTCGCACGAATGTATCCATTCTAATTCATTCGTACGATCCATTCTAATTCATTCGCACAATCTATTCTAATTCATTCGTACGATCCATTCTAATTCATTAGCACGATACATTCTAATTCATTCATACGATCCATTCTAATTCATTCGCACGATCTATTTTAATTCATTCGTATGATCCATACGAAAGAATTAGAATGGATACATTCGTGCGAATAAATTAGAATGGATCATGCGAATGAGTAAGAATGGATCGTACGAATGAAATACAATAGATCATACGAATGAATTAGAATGGATCATGCTAATGAATTAGAATGGATCGTATGAATGAATTAGAATGGATCGTATGAATAAATTCGTACGTACAAATGAATTATAATAGATTGTGCGAATGAATTAGAATGGATCGTACGAATAAATTAGAATGGATACATTCGTGCGAAAGAATTAGAATGGATTGTATGAATGAATTAGAATGGATCGTATGAATGAATTAGAATGGATCGTGCGAATAAATTAGAATGGATTGTACGAATGAATTAGAATGGATCATGCTAATGAATTAGAATGGATCGTACGAATGAATTAGAATAGATTGTGCGAATGAATTAGAATGGATCGTACGAATGAATTAGAATAGATCATAAGAATGAATTAGAATGGATCGTGCGAATGAATTAGAATGGATCGTACGAATGAATTAGAATGGATACATTTGTGCGAATGTATTAGAATGGATCGTTCGAATGAGTAAGAATGGATCGTATGAATGAAATAGAATGGATCGTACGAATGAATTAGAATGGATCGTGCTAATGAATTAGAATGGATCGTACGAATGAATTAGAATAGATTGTGCGAATGAATTAGAATGGATCGTACGAATGAATTAGAATGGATACATTCTTGCGAATGAATTAGAATGGATCGTATGAATGAATTAGAATGGATCGTATGAATGAATTAGAATGGATCGTGCGAATGAATTAGAATGGATCGTACGAATGAATTAGAATGGATCGTATGAAGGAATTAGAATGGATTGTATGAATGAATTAGAATGGATCGTGCGAATGAATTAGAATTGATCGTACGAAGGAATTAGAATGGATCGTACGAAGGAATTAGAATGGATACATTCATGGGAATGAATTAGAATGGATCGTACAAAGGAATTAGAATGGATCATACGAATGAAATAGAATTAATCTTATGAAGGAATTAGAATGGATTGTACGAATGAATTAGAATGGATCGCACGAATGAATTAGAATGGATCGTACCAATGAAATAGAATGGATCGTACGAATGAATTAGATTGGATCGTATGAATGAATTTACGATTGAATTAGAATGGATCATGCGAATGAATTAGAATGGATTGTACGAATGAATTAGAATGGACCGTACGATCCATTCTATTTCATTCGTATGATCCATTCTAATTCCTTCGTACGATCCATTCTAATCCATTCTAATTCATTCGTACGATCCATTCTAATTCATTCGCACAATCTAATTTATTCGTACGTATGAATTGGATCGTATGAATGAATTAGAATGGGTCGTACGTATGAATTAGAATGGATACATTCATGGGAATGAATTTGAATGGATCGTACGAAGGAATTTGAATGGATCGTATGAAGGAATTAGAATGGATCGTACGAAGGAATTAGAATGGATTGTACGAATGAATTAGAATGGATACATTCGTGCAAAAGAATTAGAATGGATTGTATGAATGAATTAGAATGGATCGTACAAATGAATTAGAATGGATCGTACGAATGAATTAGAATGGATACATTCGTGCGAATAAATTAGAATGGATCGTATGAATGAATTAGAATGGATCGTATAAATGAATTCAAATGGATTGTATGAATGATTATAAAGGATACATTCGTGCGAATCTATTAGAATGGATCGTACGAATGAATTAGAATGGATACATTCGTACGAAAGAATTAGGATGGATCATACGAATGAATTAGAATGGATCGTATGAATAAATTCGAAGGGATCGTATGAATGAATTAGAATGGATCGTGCGAATGAATTAGAATGGATCATACGAATGAATTAGAATAGATTGTGCGAATGAATTAGAATGAATCGTACGAATGATTTAGAATGGATACATTCGTGCAAATGAACTATAATGGATCGTATGAATGAATTAGAATGGATCGTATGAATGAATTCGAATGGATACATTCGTGCGAATGAATTAGAATGGATCGTATGAATGAATTAGAATGGATCGTACGAATGAATTCGAATGGATCGTACGAAAGAATTAGAATGGATCGTACGAATAAATTAGAATGGATCATACGAAGGAATTAGGGTAGATAGTACGAATGAATTAGAGTGGATACATTCGTGCGAAAGAATTAGAATGGATCGTGCGAATGAATTAGAATGGATCGTACGAATGAATTAGAATGGATTGTACAAAGGAATTTGAGTGGATCGTACGAATGAATTAGAATGGATACATTCATGCGAAAGAATTAGAATGGATTGTATGAATGAATTAGAATGGATCGTCTGAATGAATTAGAATGGATCGTGCGAATGAATTAGAATTGATCGTACGAATGAATTAGAATGGATCGTATGAATGAATTCGAATGGATCGTACGAATGAATTAGAATGTATACATTCGTGCGAATGAATTATAATGGTTCATACGAAGGAATTAGAATGGATCGTATGAATGAATTAGAATGGATCCATTCTATTCTAATTCATTCGCACAATCCATTCTAATTCATTCATACGATCCATTCTAATTCATTCATACAATCCATTCTAATTCTTTCGCATGAATGTATCCATTCTAATTCATTCATACGATCCACCGTAATTCCTTCGTATGATCCATTCTAATTCATTCACACGAATGTATACATTCTAATTCATACGTACGATCCATTCAAATTCCTTCATACGATCCAATCTAAATCATTCGTACGATCCATTCTAATTCATTCGCACGAATGTATCCATGGGAATGAATCCATTCTAATTCATTTGTACGATCCATTCTAATATATTCGTACGATCCACTCTAATTCATTTGCATGATTCATTCATACGATTCATTCTAATTCATTTGCACAATCCATTCTAATTCATTCGCATGATTCATTCGTATGATCCATTCTAATTCATTCGCAAGAATGGAACGAATTAGAATAGATACATTCGTGCGAATGAATTAGAATGGATCATATGAATGAATTAGATTGGATCGGAATAGATCGTACGAATAAATTAGAATGGATACATTCGTGCGAATGAATTAGAATGGATCGTATGAATGAATTAGAATGGATCGTATGAAGGAATTAGAATGGATCGTACATATGAATTAGAATGGATACATTCATGCGAATGAATTAGAATGGATCGTATGAAGGAATTAGAATGGATCATACGAATGAAATAGAATGGGTCGTACGAAGGAAATAGAACAGATCGTGCGAATGAATAAGAATAGAATGGATCCATTCTAATTCATTCGTAGGATCCATTCTAATTCATTCGCACAATCTATTCTAATTCATTCGTACGATCCATTCTAATTCATTTGTACGATACATTCTAATTCCTTCATACGATCCATTCTATTTCATTCGTATGAATGAATTAGAATGAATTAGAATGGATCGTACAATCTATTCTAATCTATTCGTATGATCTATTCTAATTCATTTGCACGATCCATTCTAATTCCTTCATACGATCCATTCTAATTTATTCGTACGATCTAATTCATTCGCACGATCCATTCTAATTCATTCATATGATCCATTCTATTTCATTCGTACGATCCATTCTTACTCGTTCGTACGATCCATTCTAATTCATTCGCTTTAATTCCTTCATACGATCCATTCTAATTCTTTCGTACGATCCATTCTAATTCCTTCGTACGATCCATTCTGTTTCATTTGTATGATCCATTCTAATTCCTTCGTACGATCCATTCTAATTCATTCCCATGAATGTATCCATTCTAATTCATACGTACGATCCATTCTAATTCATTCATACGATCCAATCTAATTCATTCATACGATCCATTCTAATTCATTCGCACGAATGTATCCATTCTAATTCATTCGCACGATCCATTCTAATTCATTCGCACAGTCTATTCTAATTCATTCGTACGATCCATTCTAATTCATTAGCACGATCCATTCTAATTCATTCATACGATCCATTCTAATTCATTTGTACGATCCATTCTAATTCATTCGTACAATCCATTCTAATTCATTCATACGATCCATTCTAATTCATTCATACAATCTATTCTAATTCATTTTTATTCATTCGCATAATCTATTCGTATTCATTCGTTCAATCCATTCAATCTAATTCATTCGCACGATCCAATTAATTCATTCGCACGATCCATTCTAATTCATTCGTACGATCCATTCTATATCATTCGTACGATCCATTCATACTCATTCGTACGATCATACGAAGGAATTAGAATGGATCATATGAATGAATTAGAATGGATCGTGTGAATGAATTAGAATGGATCGTACGAATGAATTAGAATGGATCATATGAATTAATTAGAATGGATCGTACATTTGAATTAGAATGGATACATTCATGGGAATGAATTAGAATGGATTGTATGAATGAATTAGAATGGATCGTATGAATGAATTCGAATGGATCGTACGAATCAATTAGAATGGATACATTCGGATTGTACGAAGGAATTAGAATGGTTCGTATGAAAAAATCAGAATAGATTGTGCGAATGAATTAGAATGGATCGTACGAATGAATTAGAATGGATCGTGCTAATAAATTAGAAGGATCGTATGAATGAATTAGAATAGATTGTGCGAATTAATTAGAATGGATCGTACGAATGAATTAGAATGGATCGTATGAATGAATTAGAATGGATACATTCATGGGAATGAATTAGAATGGATCGTACGAAGGAATTAGAATGGATCGTGCGAATGAATTAGTATGGATCGTACGAAGGAATTTAGAATGGATCGTATGAATGAATTAGATTGGATCGTATGAATAAATTAGAATGGATCATATGAATGAATTAGAATGGATCATGCGAACGAATTAGAATGAATCGTATGAATGAATTAGATTGGATCGTATGAATGAATTAGAATGGATCGTATGAATGAATTAGAATGGATCGTACGATCCAATCTAATTCATACAATCCAATCTAATTCATTCATATGATCCATTCTAATTCATTCTAATTCATTCGTACGATCCATTCTAATTTATTCATACGATCCATTCTAATTCATTCATACGATCCATTCTAATTCATTCGCACGAATGTATTCATTCTAATTCATTCGTACGATCCATTCTAATTCATTCGCACGATCCATTCTATCGTACGATCCATTCTAATTCTAATTCATTCTAATTCATTAGAATAGATCGTACGAATGAATTAGAATGTATACATTCGTGCGAATGAATTAGAATGGATTAGAATGGATACATTCGTGCGAAAGAATTAGAATGGATTAGATAGGATTAGAATGGATTAGAAAGAATTAGAATGGATCGTACGAATTAATTAGAATGGATCATGCTAATAAATTAGAATTGATCGTACCAATGAATTAGAATAGATTGTGCGAATGAATTAGAATGGATCATGCGAATGAATTACAATGGATACATTCGTGCGAATGAATTAGAATGGATCGTACGAATGAATCCATTCTAAGTAGAATGGATCCATTCTAATTCATTCGTACGATCCATTCTAATTCATTCGCACGATCCATTCTAATTCATTCATACGATCCATTCTAATTCATTCGTATGATCCATTCTAATTCATTCGCACGATCCATTCTAATTCATTCGTACGATCCATTCAAATTCATTCATACGATCCATTCTAATTCATTCATACGATCCATTCTAATTCATTCGCACAATCTATTCTAATTCATTCGTACGATCAATTCAAATTCATTCGCACGATCCATTATAATTCATTAGCGAATGATGAATCGTACGAATGAATTAGAATGGATCGTACGAAGGAATTAGGGTGGATCGTACGAATGAATTAGAATGGATACATTCGTGCGAAAGACTTAGAATGGATTGTATGAATGAATTAGAATGGATCGTGCGAATGAATTAGAATAGATACATTCGTGCGAATGAATTAGAATGGATCATACAAAGGAATTAGGGTGGATCGTATGAATGAATAAGAATGGACCGTACGATCCATTCTAATTCATTTGTAAGATCCATTCTAATTCATTCGCATGAATGTATCCATTCTAATTCATTCGCACGATCCATTCTAATTCATTCATGCGATCCATTCTAATTAATTCATACGATCCATTCTAATTCATTCGCATGAATGTATCCATTCTAATTCATTCGTAGATCCATTCTAATTCATTCATACGATCCATTCAAATTCATTCGTACGATCCATTCTAATTCATTCGCACGAATGTATCCATTCTAATTCATTCGTACGATCGATTCTAATTCATTCTAATTCATTCACACGATCCATTCTAATTCATTCATACGATCCATTATAATTCATTAGCACGACCCATTCTAATTCATTCTAATTCATTCATACGATCGTACGAATGAATAAGAATGGATCGTACGAATGAAATAGAATGGATCGTTGAAATGAATTAGAATGGATCGTGCTAATGAATTAGAATGGATCGTACGAATGAATTAGAATAGATCGTGCGAATGAATTAGAATGGATCGTACGAATGAATTAGAATGGATCGTATGAATGAATTAGAATCGATCGTGCGAATGAATTAGAATGGATCATACGAATGAATTAGAATGGATCGTATGAATGAATTAGAATAGATCGTGCGAATGAATTAGAATAGATTGTGCGAATGATGAATTAGAATGGATTAGAATGGATCGTGCGAATGAATTAGAATGGATCGTACGAATGAATTAGAGTGGATACATTTGTCCGAATGAATTAGAATGGATCGTATGAATGAATTAGAATGGATCGTACGAAGGAATTAGAATGGATCATGCGAATGAATTAGAATGGATCGTACGAATGAATTAGAATGTATACATTCGTGTGAATGAATTAGAATGGATCATTCTAATCCATTCTAATTCATTCATACGATCCATTCTAATTCATACGTACGATCCATTCTAATTCATTCATACGATCCAATCTAGTTCATTCATACGATCCATTATAATTCATTCGCACGAATGTATCCATTCTAATTCATTCTAATTCCTTCATACGATCCATTCTAATTCCTTCACACGAATGTATCCATGCACGAATGTATCCATTCTAATTCATTCGTATGATCCATTCTAATTCCTTCGTACAATATATTCTAATTCATTCGCAAGATCCATTCTAATTCATTCATACGATCCATTCTAATACATTCGTATGATCCATTCTAATTCATTCGCACAATCTATTCTAATTTATTCGTACGATCCATTCTAATTCATTAGCACGAATGTATCCATTCTAATTCTAATCCATTCTAATTCCTTCGTACGATCCACCCTAATTCCTTCGTACGATCCATTCGCATTACTTCATACGATCCATTCTAATTCCTTCGTACGATCAATTCTATTTCATTCGAATGATCCATTCTAATTCCTTCGTACGATCCATTCTAATTCATTCCCATGAATGTATCCATTCTAATTCATACATACGATCCATTCTAATTAATTCATACGATCCAATCTAATTCATTCATACGATCCATTCTAATTCATTCGTACGATCCATTCTAATTCATTCGCACAATCTATTCAAATTCATTCGTACGATCCATTCTAATTCATTAGCACGATCCATTCTAATTCATTCGTACGATCCATTCTATTTCATTCGTACAATCCATTCCTACTCATTCATACAATCAAGTCTAATTAGAATGGATCGTACGTATGAATTAGAATGGATCGTACGAAGAAATTAGAATGGATCATACGAATGAAATAGAATGGATCGTACGAAGGAATTAGAATGGATCATACGACAAATGAATTAGAATGAATTAGAATGTATCGTGCGAATGTAATTAGAATGGATCTTATGAATGAATTAGAATAAATTAGAATGGATCATATGAATGAATTAGAATGGATTAGAATGGATCGTATGAATGAATTAGAATGGATTAGAATGGATCGTACGAAGGAATTAGAATGGAACGTACGAATGAATTAGAATGAATACATTCGTGCGAATGAATTAGAATGGATCGTATGAATGAATTAGATTGGATCGTATGAATGGATTATAATGGATCGTATGAATGAATTAGAATGGATAGTACGAATGAATTAGAATGGATCGTACGAAGGAATTAGAATGGATACATTCGTACGATTCTTTCTAATTCATTCATACAATCCATTCTAATTCTTTCGCACGAATGTATCCATTCTAATTCATTCGTACGATCCACCCTAATTGCTTCGTATGATCCATTCTAATTCTTTTGCACGAATGTATCCATTCTAATTCATTCGTACGATCCATTCTAATTAATTCACACGATCGTATGAATGAATTAGAAAGGATCGTATGAATGAATTAGAATGGATCGTGCAAATGAATTAGAATGGATCGTATGAATGAATTCGAATGGATCGTACGAATGGATTAGAATGGATACATTCGTGCGTATGAATTAGAATGGATCATACGAAGGAATTAGGGTGGATCGTACGATAGAATTAGAATGGATACATTCGTGCGAAAAAATTAGAATGGATTGTATGAATGAATTAGAATAGATCGTACAAATGTATCCATTCTAATTCCTTCGTACGATCCATTCTAATTCATTCGTACGATCCATTCTAATTCATTCCCATTCTAATTCATTCATACGATGCAATCTAATTTATTTATACGATCCATTCTAATTCATTCGCACAAATGTATCCATTCTAATTCATTCGTACGATCCATTCTAATTCATTCATACGATCCATTCTAATTCATTCGCACGAATGTATCAATCTAATTCATTAGCACGAATTCATTAGAATGGATCGTACGAATGAATTAGAATGGATTAGAATGGATCGTATGAATGACTTCGAATGGATCGTACGAATGAATTAGAATGGATCGTACGAATGAGTAAGAATGGTTCGTACGAATGAATTAGAATGGATCATACGAATGAATTAGAATGGATCTTACAAATGAATTAGAATGGATCGTACGAATGAATTAGAATAATCCATTCTCATTCATTCGTACAATCCATTCTAATTCATTCATACGATCCATTCTGATTCATTCATACAATCCATTCTAATTCTTTCGCAAGAATGTATCCATTCTAATTCATTCGTACGTTCCATCCTAATTCCTTCGTATGATCCATTCTAATTCATTCGCACGAATGTATCTATTCTAATTCATTCGTATGATCCATTCTAATTCATTCGCACGATCCATTCTAATTCATTCATACGATCCATTCTATTTCATTCATACGATCCATTCTAATTCATTCGCACGATCCATTCTATTTCATTCATACGATCCATTCTTACTCATTCGTACGATCCATTCTAATTCATTAGCACGAATGTATCCATTCTAATTCATTCGTACGATCCATTCTAATTCATTCGCACGATCCATTCTAATTCATTCATACGATATATTCTAATTCATTCGTACGATCCATTCTAATTCATTCGCACAATCTATTCTAATTTTTTCGTACGATCCTTTCTAATTCATTAGCACGATCCATTCTAATTCATTCGTATGATCCATTCTATTTCATTCGTACGATCTATTCTTACTCATTCTTACGATCCATTGTAATTCATTCGCACGAATGTATACATTCTAATTCATTCGTACGATCCATTCTAATTCCTTCGTACAATCCATTCTATTTCATTCGTACGATCCATTCTAATTCATTCATACAATCAATTCTAATTCTTTCACACGAATCTATCCATTCTAATACATTCGTACGTATGATCCATTCTAATTCATTCATTTGTACGATCCATTCTAATTCCTTCGTGCGAATGAATTAGAATGGATCATATGAATGAATTTGAAAGGATCGTACGAATGAATTAGAATGGATATATTCGTGCGAATGAATTAGAATAGATCAAATGAAGGAATTAGGGTGGATTGTACGAATGAATTAGAATGGATACATTCGTGCGAAAGAATTAGAATTGATTTTATGAATGAATTAGAATGGATCGTATGAATGAAATAGAATGGATCGTACGAAGGATTTAGAATGGATCGTACGAATGAATTAAAATGGATACATTCGTGCGAATGAATTAGAATGGATCGTACGAATGAGTAAGAATGGATTGTACGAATGGATTAGAATGGATCGTGCGAATGAATTAGAATTGATCGTATGAATGAATTAGAATGGATCAATGAATGAATTAGAATGGATCGTACGTATGAATTAGAATGAAATGTGTGAATGAATTAGAATGGATCGTACGAATGAATTAGAATGGATACATTCGTGCGAATGAATTAGAATTGATTGTACGAATGAGTAAGAATGGATCGTACGAATGAAATAGAATGGATCGTACGAATGAATTAGAATGGATCGTGCTAATGAATTAGAATAGAGCGTACGAATGAATTAGAATAGATTGTGCGAATGATGAATTAGAATGGATCGGGCGAATGAATTAGATTGGATCGTGCGAATGAATTATAATGGATCGTAAGAATGAATTAGAATGGATACATTCGTGCGAATGAATTAGAATGGATCGTATGAATGAATTAGAATGGATCGTATGAATGAATTCGAATGGATCATACGAAGGAATTAGAATGGATCGTACGAATGGATCGTATGAAGGAATTAGAGTACGATCCACCCTAATTCCTTCGTATGATCCAAACTAATTCATTCGCATGAAGTATCCATTCTAATTCATTCGTACGATCCGTTCAAATTCATTCATACAATCCATTCTAATTCATTCATACGATCCATTCTAATTCATTCGTACGAATGTATCCATTCTAATTCATTCTTATGATCCTTTCTAATTCATTCGCACAATCTATTCTAGTTCATTCGTATGATCCATTCTAATTCATTCACACGATCCATTCAAATTCATTTGCACGATCCATTCTAATTCATTTATACAATCTATTCTAATTCTTTTACACGAATGTATCCATTCTAATTCATTCGTATGGTCCATTCTAATTCCTTTGTACGATCCATTCTAATTCCTTCGTACGATCCATTCTAATTCCTTCGTATGATCCATTCTATTTCTTCATATGCTCCATTCTAATTCCTTCGTACGATCCATTCTAATTCATTCCCATGAATATATCCATTCTAATTCATACGTATGATCCATTCTAATTCATTCATACGATCCAATCTAACTCATTCATACGATCCATTCTAATTCATTCGCACGAATGTATCCATTCTAATTCATTCGTACGATCTATTCTAATTCATTCGCACAATCTATTCTAATTCATTCGTACGGTCCATTCTAATTCATTAGCACGATCCATTCTAATTCATTCGTACGATCCATTCTATTTCATTCGTACGATCCTTTCTTACTCATTCGTATGATCCATTCTACTTCATTAGTACGATCCATTCTTACTCATTCGTACGATCCATGCTAATTGATTCGCACGAATGTATCCATTCTAATTCATTCGCACGATCCATTCTAATTCATTCGCACGATCCATTCTAATTCATTCATACGATCCATTCTAATTCATTCGTATGATCCATTCTAATTAATTCGCATGATCCATTCTAATTCATTCATACAATCCATTCTAATTCATTCATACAATCCATTCTAATTCTTTCGCACGAATGTATCCAGTCTAATTCATTCGTACGATCCACCCTAATTCTTTCATATGATCCTTTCTAATTCATTCGCACGACTGTATCCATTCTAACTCATTCGTACGATCCGTTCGAATTCATTCATACGATCCATTCTAATTCATTCATACGATCCATTCTAATTCATTCTTACGATCCATTCTAATTCATTCATACGATCCATTCTATTTCATTTGTATGATCCATTCTTACTCATTCGTACGATCCATTCTAATTCATTCGCTCTAATTCCTTCGTACGATCCATTCTAATTCCTTCGTACGATCCATTCTAATTCATTCCCATGAATGTATCCATTCTAATTCATACGTACGATCCATTCTAATTCATTCATACGATCCAATCTAATTCATTCATACAATCTATTCTAATTCATTCGCACGAATGTATCCATTCTAATTCATTCGTACGATTCATTCTAATTCATTCGCACAATCCATTCTTATTCATTCGTACGATCCATTCTAATTCATTAGCACGATCCATTCTAATTAATTCGTACGATCCATTCTATTTCATTAGTACGATCTATTCTTACTCATTCGTACGATGCATTCTAATTCATTCGCACGAATATATCCATTCTAATTCATTCGCACGATCCATTCTAATTCATTCATACGATCCATTCTAATTCATTCGTATGATCCATTCTAATTCATTCGCACGATCCATTCTAATTCATTTGTATGATCCATTCTAATTCATTCATACAATACATTCTAATTCTTTCGCACGAATGTATCCATTCTAAATCATTCGTACGATCCACCCTAATTCCATCATATGATCCATTCTAATTTATTCGTACGATCCATTCTAATTCATTAGCACGATCCATTCTAATTTATTCGTACGATCCATTCTATTTCATTCTTATGATCCATTCTAATTCATTAGCACGATCCATTCTAATTCATTCGTACGATCCGTTCGAATTCATTCATACGATCCATTCTAATTCATTCGTATGATCCATTCTAATTCATCACACGATCCATTCTAATTCATTCGCACAATCCATTCTAATTCTTTCGCACGAATGTATCCATTCTAATTCATTCGTACGATCCACCCTAATTCCTTTGTATGATCTATTCTAATTTATTTGTACAAAGGAATTAGAATGGATTAGAATGGATCATATGAATTAGAATGGATCGTATGAATGAGTAAGAATGGATCGTGCGAATGAATTAGAATGGATCATGCTAATGAATTAGAATGGATCGTACAAATGAATTAGAATGGATCGTATGAATGAATTAGAATAGATCGTGCGAATGAATTAGAATGGATCGTACGAATGAATTAGAATGGATATATTCGTGCGAATGAATTAGAATGGATCGCACGAATGAGTAAGAATGGATCGTACGAACTAATGGATCGTATGAATGAATTAGAATGGATACATTCGTACGAATGAATTAGAATGGATCGAACGAATGAGTAAGAATGAATCGTACGAATGAAATAGAATGGATCGTACGAATGAATTACAATGGATCGTGCTAATGAATTAGAATGGATCGTACAAATGAATTAGAATAGATTGTGCGATCGAATTTGAATGGATCGTACGAATGAATTAGAATGGATACATTCGTGCGAATGAATTAGAATGAATTGTATGAATGAATTAGATTGGATCGTATGAATGAATTAGAATGGCTCGTACCTATGAATTAGAATGGATACATTCATGGGAATGAATTAGAATGGATCGTACGAAGGAATTAGAATGGATCATACGAATGAATTAGAATAGATAGATTCGTGCAAAAGAATTAGAATGGATTGTATGAATGAATTACAATGGATCGTGCAAATGAATTAGAATGGATCGTACGAAGGATTTAGAATGGATCGTACGAAGGAATTAGAATGGATCGTACGAATGAATTAGAATCAATCCATTCTAATTTATACGTACGATCCATTCTAATTCATTCTAATATCCATTCTAATTCATTCGCACAATCTATTCTAATTCATTCATACGATCCATTCGAATTCATTCGCACGAATGTATCCATTCAAATTCATTCGTACGATCCATTCTAATTCATTCGTACGAATGAATTAGAATGGATTCATTCGTGTGAATGAATTTGAATGGATCGTACGAATGAGTTAGAATAGATCATACGAATGAAATAGAATGGATCATACGAATGAATTAGAATGGATCGTGCTAATGAATTAGAATGGATCGTACGAATGAATTAGAATAGATTGTGCGAATGAATACATTTATGCGAATGAATTAGAATAGATCGTATGAATGAATTAGAATGGATCGTATGAATGAATTAGAATGGATCGTAGGAATGTATTCGAATGGACCGTACGAATGAATTAGAATGGATACATTCGTGCGAATGAATTAGAATGGTTCATACGAAGGAATTTGGGTGGATCGTACAAATGAATTTGAATGGATACATTCGTGAGAAAGAATTAGAATGGATTGTATGAATGAATTAGAATGGATCGTGCGAATGAATTAGAATGGATCGTATGAATGAATTAGAATGGATTGTATGAATGAATTAGAATGGATCGTGCGAATGAATTAGAATAGATCGTACGAATGAATTAGAATAGAATAGATACATTCGTGCGAATGAATTAGAATTGATCGTACGAATAGGTAAGAATGGATCGTACGAATGAATTAGAATGGATCGTACGAATGAATTAGAATGGATCGTGCTAATGAATTAGAATGGATCGTACAAATGAATTAGAATAGATTGTCTGAATGAATTAGAATGGATCATATGAATGAATTAGAATGGATAGATTCGTGCGAATGAATTAGAATGGATCGTATGAATGAATTAGAATGGATCGTATGAATGAATTCGAATGGATCGTGCGAATGAATTAGAATGGATCGTACGAACGAATTAGAATGGATACATTCGTGCGAATGAATTAGAATGGATCGTACGAATCAGTAAGAATGGATCGTACGAAAGAAATAGAATGGATCGTACGAATGAATTAGAATGGATCGTGCTAATGAATTAGAATGGATCGTACGAATGAATTAGAATAAATTGTGCGAATGAATTAGAATGGATCGTACGAATGAATTAGAATGGATCGTATGATTTAATAAGAATGGATTGTGCGAATGAATTAGAATGGATCGTACGAATGAATTAGAATGGATACATTCGTGCGAATGAATTAGAATGGATCGTATGAATGAGTAAGAATGGATCGTACGAATGAAATAGAATGGATCGTATGAATGAATTAGAATGGATCGTACGAATGAATTAGAATGGATCGTATGAATGAATTAGAATGGATCATGCGAATGAATTAGAATGGATCGTACGAATGAATTAGAATGGATACATTCATGCGAATGAATTAGAATGGTGAGTAAGAATGGATTGTACGAATGAAATAGAATGGATCGTACGAATGAATTAGAATGGATCGTGCGAATGAATTAGATTGGATCATGCGAATGAATTAGAATGGATCATACGAATGATTTAGAATGGATACATTCGTGCGAATGAATTAGAATGGATCGCATGAATGAATTAGAATGGATCGTATGAATGAATTCGAATGAATCGTACGTATGAATTAGAATGGATCGTACAAATGAATTAGAATGGATCGTATGAATGAATTAGAATGGATCGTGCGATTGAATTAGAATGGATCGTACGAATGAATTAGAATGGATACATTCGTGCGAAAGATTTAGAATGGTTTGTATGAATGAATTAGAATGGATCGTACAAATGAATTAGAATGGATCGAATGAATGAATTAGAATGGATCGTGCGAATGAATTTGAATGGATCGTACGAATGAATTAGAATGGATACATTCGTGCGAATGAATTAGAATAGATCGTACGAATGAGTAAGAATGGATCGTATGAATGAAATAGAATGGATCGTACGAATGAATTAGAATGGATCATACGAATGAATATGATTGGATCGTGCGAATGAATTAGATTGGATCGTACGAATAAGTAAGAATGGATCGTACGAATGAAATAGAATGGATCATATGAGTGAATTAGAATGGATCATACGAATGAAATAGAATGGATCGTATGAATGGATTAGAATGGATCGTATAAATTAGAATAGATCGTATGAATGAATTAGAATGGATAGTGCTAATGAATTAGAATGGATTGTACGAATGAATTAGAATGGATCGTACGAATGAATTAGAATGGATCGTGCGATTAGAATGGATCGTACGAATGAATTAGAATGGATCGTACGAATGAATTAGAATGGATCGTGCGATTAGAATGGATCGTACGAATGAATTAGAATGGATCGTACGAATGAATTAGAATGGATACATTCGTGCAAATGAATTAGAATGGATCGTACGAATAAGTAAGAATGGATCGTACGAATGAAATAGAACGGATCATACGAATGAATTAGAATGGATCGTGCTAATGAATTAGAATAGATCGTACGAATGAATTAGAATAGACTGTGCGAATGAATTAGAATGGATCGTACGAATGAATTAGAATGGATTAGAATGGATCGTACGAATGAATGGATCGTACGAATGAATTAGAATGGTTCGTGCGAATGAATTAGAATGGATCGTACGAATGAATTAGAATGGATTCATTCATGTGAATGAATTTGAATGGATCGTACAAATGAGTTAGAATAGATCATACGAATGAAATAGAATGGATCTTACGAATGAATTAGAATGGATCGTGCTAATGAATTAGAATGGATCGTACGAATGAATTAGAATAGATTGTACGAATGAATACAATCGTGCGAATGAATTAGAATAGATCGTATGAATGAATTAGAATTGATCGTATGAATGAATTAGAATGGATCGTAGGAATGAATTCGAATGGACCGTACAAATGAATTAGAATGGATACATTCGTGCGAATGAATTAGAATGGATCATACGAAGGAATTAGGGTGGATCGTACAAATGAATTAGAATGGATACATTCGTGCGAAAGAATTAGAATGGATTGTATCAATGAATTAGAATGGATCGTATGAATGAATTAGAATGGATCGTGCGAATGAATTAGAATGGATCGTATGAATGAATTAGAATAGATTGTATAAATGAATTACAATGGATCGTGCGAATGAATTAGAATGGATCGTACGAATGAATTAGAATAGAATGGATACATTCGTGCGAATGAATTAGAATGGATCGTACGAATAGGTAAGAATGGATCGTACGAATGAAATAGAATGGATCGTACGAATGAAATAGAATGGATCGTGCTAATGAATTAGAATGGATCGTACGAATGAATTAGAATAGATTGTGTGAATGAATTAGAATGGATCGTACGAATGAATTAGAATGGATACATTCGTGCGAATGAATTAGAATAGATCGTATGAATGAATTAGAATGGATCGTATGAATGAATTCGAATGGATCGTGCGAATGAATTAGAATGGATCGTACGAACGAATTAGAATGGATACATTCATGCGAATGAATTAGAATGGATCATACGAATCAGTAAGAATGGATCGTACGAAAGAAATAGATTGGATCGTACGAATGAATTAGAATGGATCGTGCTAATGAATTAGAATGGATCGTATGAATGAATTAGAATAGATTGTGCGAATGAATTAGAATGGATCGTACAAATGAATTAGAATGGATCGTATGATTTAATTAGAATGGATCGTGCGAATGAATTAGAATGGATCGTACGAATGAATTAGAATGGATACATTCGTGCGAATGAATTAGAATGGATCGTATGAATGAGTAAGAATGGTTCGTACGAATGAAATAGAATGGATCGTATGAATTAATTAGAATGGATCGTACGAATGAATTAGAATGGATCGTATGAATGAATTAGAATGGTTTGTATGAACGAATTAGAATGGATCGTACGAATGAATTAGAATGGATCGTATGAATGAATTAGAATGGATCGTGCAAATGAATTAGAATGGATCGTACGAATGAATTAGAATGGATACATTCGTGCGAATGAATTAGAATGGATTGTACGAATGAGTAAGAATGGATCGTATGAATGAAATAGAATGGATCGTACGAATGAATTAGAATGGATCGTATGAATGAATATGATTGGATCGTGCGAATGAATTAGATTGGATCGTACGAATAAGTAAGAATGGATCGTACGAATGAAATAGAATGGATCATATGAATGAATTAGAATGGATCATACGAATGAAATAGAAAGGATCGTATGAATGAATTAGAATGGATCGTATAAATTAGAATAGATTGTATGAATGAATTAGAATGGATAGTGCTAATGAATTAGAATGGATTGTACGAATGAATTAGAATGGATCGTACGAATGAATTAGAATGGATCGTGCGAATGAATTTGAATGGATCGTGCGAATGAATTAGAATGGATCGTACGAATGAATTAGAATGGATCGTACGAATGAATTAGAATGGAAACATCCGTGCGAATGAATTAGAATGGATCGTACGAATGAGTAAGAATGGATCGTACGAATGAAATAGAACGGTTCATACGAATGAATTAGAATGGATCGTGCTAATGAATTAGAATGGATCGTACGAATGAATTAGAAAAGATTGTGCGAATGAATTAGAATGGATCGTACGAATGAATTAGAATGGATCGTACGAATGAATTAGAATGGTTCGTGCGAATGAATTAGAATGGATCGTTCGAATGAATTAGAATGGATTCATTCGTGTGAAAGAATTTGAATGGATTGTACGAATGAGTTAGACTAGATCATACGAATGAAATAGAATGGATCGTACGAATGAATTAGAATGGATCATGCTAATGAATTAGAATGGATCGTACGAATGAATTAGAATAGATTGTGCGAATGAATACATTCGTGCGAATGAATTAGAATAGATCGTATGAATGAATTAGAATGGATCGTAGGAATGAATTCGAATGGACCGTACGAATGAATTAGAATGGATACATTCGTGCGAATGAATTAGACTGGATAATACGAAGGAATTAGGGTGGATCGTACAAATGAATTAGAATGGATACATTCGTGCGAAAGAATTAGAATGGATTGTATGAATGAATTAGAATGGATCGTATGAATGAATTAGAATGGATCATGCGAATGAATTAGAAAGGATCGTATAAATGAATTAGAATGGATTGTATGAATGAATTAGAATGGATCGTGCGAATGAATTAGAATGGATCGTACGAATGAATTAGAATAGAATAGATATATTCGTGCGAATGAATTAGAATGGATCGTACGAATAGGTAAGAATGGATCGTACGAATGAAATAGAATGGATCGTACGAATGAATTAGAATGGATCGTGCTAATGAATTAGAATGGATCGTACGAATGAATTAGAATAGATTGTGTGAATGAATTAGAATGGATCGTACGAATGAATCAGAATTGATACATTCGTGCGAATGAATTAGAATGGATCGTATGAATGAATTAGAATGGATCGTGCGAATGAATTAGACTGGATCGTACGAACGAATTAGAATGGATACATTCGTGCGAATGAATTAGAATGGATTGTACGAATCAGTAAGAATGGATCGTACGAAAGAAATAGAATGGATCGTACGAATAAATTAGAATGGATCGTGCTAATGAATTAGAATGGATCGTACGAATGAATTAGAATAGATTGTGCGAATGAATTAGAATGGATCGTACGAATGAATTAGAATGGATCGTATGATTTAATTAGAATGGATCGTGCGAATGAATTAGAATGGATCGTATGAATGAATTAGAATGGATACATTCGTGCGAATGAATTAGAATGGATCGTATGAATGAGTAAGAATGGTTCGTACGAATGAAATAGAATGGTTTGTATGAATGAATTAGAATGGATCGTACGAATGAATTAGAATGGATCGTACGAATGAATTAGAATGGATCGTATGAATGAATTAGAATGGATCGTGCGAATGAATTAGAATGGATCGTACGAATGAATTAGAATGGATACATTCGTGCGAATGAATTAGAATGGTGAGTAAGAATGGATTGTACGAATGAAATACAGTGGATCGTACGAATGAATTAGAATGGATCGTGCGAATGAATTAGATTGGATCGTGCGAATGAATTAGAATGGATCATACGAGTGATTTAGAATGGATACATTCGTGCAAATGAATAAGAATGGATCGTATGAATGAATTAGAATGGATCGTATGAATGAATTCGAATGAATCGTACATATGAATTAGAATGGATCGTACAAATGAATTAGAATGGATCGTATGAATGAATTAGAATGGATCGTGCGAATGAATTAGAATGGATCGTACGAATGAATTAGAATGGATACATTCGTGCGAAAGATTTAGAATGGTCTGTATGAATGAATTAGAATGGATCGTACGAATGAATTAGAATGGATCGTATGAATGAATTAGAATGGATCGTGCGAATGAATTAGAATGGATCGTACGAATTAATTAGAATGGATACATTCGTGCGAATGAATTAGAATGGATCGTACGAATGAGTAAGAATGGATCGTACGAATGAAATAGAATGGATCGTACGAATGAATTAGAATAGATCGTACGATGAATATGATTAGATCGTGCGAATGAATTAGATATTATCGTACGAATGAGTAAGAATGGATCGTACGAATGAAATAGAATGGATCGTATGAATGAATTAGAATGGATCATACGAATAAAATAGAATGGATCGTACGAATGAAATAGAATGGATCGTATGAATTAGAATGGATCGTATGAATGAATTAGAATGGATCGTGCTAATGAATTAGAATGGATCGTATGAATGAATTAGAATGGATCGTACAAATGAATTAGAATGGATCGTATGAATGAATTAGAATGGATCGTGCGAATCAATTAGAAGGGATCGTACGAATGAATTAGAATGGGTACATTCGTGCGAAAGAATTAGAATGGATCGTACGAATAAGTAAGAATGGATCGTATGAATGAAATAGAATGGATCGTACGAATGAATTAGAATGGATTGTGCGAATAAATTAGATTGGATCGTGCGAATGAATTAGAATGGATCGTACGAATGAATTAGAATGGTTACATTCGTGCGAATGAATTAGAATGGAAACATTCATGCGAATGAATTAGAATAGATCATGCAAATGAATTAGAATGGATCATAGGAATGAATTAGAATGGATCGTATGAATGAATTAGAATTGATCGTATGAATGAATTAAAATGGATACATTCGTGCGAAAGAATTAGAATGGATCGTGCTAATTCATTCATACGATCCATTCTAATTCATTCGCACAATCTATTCTAATTCATTCGTACGATCCATTCTAATTCATTCGCACGATCCATTCTAATTCATTTGCACGATCCATTCTAATTCATTCATATAATCTATTCTAATGCTTTCGCACGAATGTTTCCATTCTAACTCATTCGTACGATCCACCCTAATTCCTTCGTATGATCCCTTCTAATTCATTCGTACGATCCATTCTAATTCATTAGCACGATCCATTCTAATTCATTCGCACAAATGTATCCATTCTAATTGATCGTACGATCCATTCTAATTCATTCGCACGAATGTATCCATTCTAATTCATTCGTACGATCCATTCTAATTCATTCGCACGATCCATTCTAATTCATTCATACGATCCATTAAAATTCATTCGTACGATCCATTCTAATTCACTCGCATGATCCATTCTAATTCATTCATACGATCCATTCTAATTCATTCATACAATCCTTTCTAATTCTTTCGCACGAATGTATCCATTCTAATTCCTTTGTATGATCCATTCTAATTCATTCATACGATCCATTCTAATTTATTCATACGATCCATTCTAATTCATTCATACAGTCCATTCTATTTCTTTCGCACGAATGTATCTATTCTAATTCATTTGTACGATTCACCCTAATTCCTTCGTATGATCTATTCTAATTCATTCGCACGAATGTATCTATTCTAATTCATTCGTACGATCCATTCAAATTCATTCATACAATCCATTCTAATTCATTCGCATGATCCATTCTAATTCATTCATACGATCCATTCTAATTCATTCGTACGACCCATTATAATTCATTCGCACGATCCATTCTAATTCATTCGCACGATCCATTCTAATTCATTCGTACGATCCATTCGAATTCATTCATACGATCCATTCTATTTCATTCGTATGATCCATTCTTACTCATTCGTACGATCCATTCTAATTCATTCGCACGATCCATTCTAATTCATTCGCACGATCCATTCTAATTCATTCGTATGATCCATTCTATTTCATTCGTATAAATGAATTATAATGGATCGTATAAATGAATTAGAATGGAACGTATGAATGAATTAGAATGGATCGTATGAATGAATTCGAATGGATCGTACGAATGAATTAGAATGGATACATTCGTGCGAATGAATTAGAATGGATCATACGAAGGAATTAGGGTGGATCGTACGAATGAATTAGAATGGATACATTCGTGTGAAAGAATTAGAATGGATTGTATAAATGAATTAGAATGGATCGTATGAATGAATTAGAATGGATGGTGCGAATGAATTAGAATGGATTATACGAATGAATTAGAATGAATCGTACGAAGGAATTAGAATGGATCGTGCGAAAGAATTAGAATAGATTGTATGAATTAATTAGAATGGATACATTCGTACGAAAGAATTAGAATGGATTGTATGAATGAATTAGAATGGATCGTATGAATGAATTAGAATAGATCGTGCGAATGAATTAGAATGTATCGTACGTACGAATGAATTAGAATGGATATTTTCGTGCGAAGGAATTAGAATGGATCGTATGAATGAATCATACGAATGAATTATAATGAATTAGAATGGATACATTCGTGCGAATGAATTAGAATGGATCGTACGAATGAATTAGAATGGATATATTCGTGCGAATGAATTAGAATGGATCGTATGAATGAATTAGAATGGATCGTACGTATGAAATTAGAATGGATCGTACGAATGAATTAGAATGGATTAGAATGAATTAGAATGGATCGCACGAATGAATTAGAATGGATACATTCGTGCGAATGAATTAGTATGGATCGTATGAATGAATCAGAATGGATCGTATGAATGAATTAGAATGGATCGTGCGAATGAATTAGAATGGATCGTATGAATGAATTAGAATGGATATATTCGTGCGAATGAATTAGAATAGATCGTATGAATGAATTAGAATGGATCGTACGTACGAATTAGAATGGATACATTCATGGTAATGAATTAGAATGGATCGTACGAAGGAATTAGAATGGATCATACGAATGAAATAGAACGGATCGTACGAAGGAATTAGAATGGATCATATGAAGGAATTAGAATGGATCGTACGAATGAATTTGAATGGATACATTCGTGCAAAAGAATTAGAATAGATTGTATGAATGAATTAGAATGGATTGTGCGAATGAAGTAGAATGGATCGTGCGAATGAATTAGAATGGATCGTACGAATGAATTAGAATAGATTATGCGAATGAATTAGAATGGATCGTATGAATGAATTAGAATGGATACATTCGTGCGAATAAATTAGAATGGATCGTATGAATGAATTAGAATGCATCCTATGAATGAATTCGAATGGATCGTACGAATGAATTAGAATGGATACATTCGTGCGAATGAATTAGAATGGATCATACGAAGAAATTAGGGTGGATCGTACGAATGAATTAGAATGGATACATTGGTGCGAAAGAATTAGAATGGATTGTATGAATGAATTAGAATGGATCGTGCAAATGAATTAGAATGGATCGTGCGAATGAGGATATATTCGTGTGAATGAATCAGAATGGATCGTACGAATGAGTAAGAATGGATCGTACGAATGAAATAAAATAGATCGTACGAATGAATTAGAATGGATCGTGCAAATGAATTAAATTGGATCGTGCGAATTAATTAGAATGGATCGTACGAATGAATTAGAATGGATACATTCGTGCGAATGAATTAGAGTGGATCGTATGAATGAATTAGAATGGATCGTATGAATGAATTCGAATGGATCGTACGAATGAATTAGAATGGATACATTCGTGCGAATGAATTAGAATGGATCATACGAAGGAATTAGGGTGGATAGTACGAATGAATTAGAATGGATCGTACGAATGAATTAGAATGGATACATTCGAGCGAATGAATTAGAATGGATCATACGAAGGAATTAGGGTTGATCGTATCAATGAATTAGAATGGATACATTCGTGCGAAAGAATTAGAATAGATTGTATGAATGAATTAGAATGGATCGTATGAATGAATTAGAATGGATCGTACGAATAAATTAGAATGGATCATACGAAGGAATTAGTGTGGATCGTACGAATGAATTAGAATGGATACAATCTTGCGAAAGAATTAGAATGGATTGTATGAATGAATTAGAATGGATCGTTCAAATGAATTAGAATCGATCGTGCGAATGAATTAGAATGGATCATACGAATGAATTAGAATAGATTGTTCGAATGAATTAGAATAGATCGTACGAATGAATTAGAATGGATCATTTGAATGAATTAGCACGATCCATTCTAATTCTTTCGCACGAATGTATCCATTCTAATTCATTCGTACGATCCATTCTAATTCATTCATACGATCCATTCTAATTCATTCGTACGATCCATTCTAATTCATTCGTACGATACATTCTAAATCATTCCCACAATCTATTCTAATTCATTCGTACAATACATTCTAATTCATTCGTACAATCCATTCTAATTCATTCGTACGATCCATTTGCACGATCCAATCTAATTCATTCGCACGATCCATTCTAATTCATTCGTATGATTCATTCCATTTTATTCATACGATCCATTCTAATTCATTCGCACGATCCATTCTAATTCATTCATACGATCCATTCTAATTCATTCATACAATCCATTCTAATTCTTTCGCACGAATGTATCCATTCTAATTCATTTGTACGATCCATTCTAATTCATTCGCACGATCCATTCTAATTCATTCATACAATCCATTCTAATTCATTCGTACGATCCATACTAATTAGAATGGATCGTACGAATAAGTAAGAATTGATCTTACTCATTAGCACAATGCATTCTAATTCATTCATATGATCAATTCTAATTCATTCGCACAATCTATTCTAATTCATTCGTACGATCCTTTCTAATTCTTTCGTATGATCCATTCTAATTCATTCCCATGAATGGATCATACGAATGAGTAAGAATGGATCGTACGAATGAAATAGAATGGATCGTATGAATGAATTAGAATGGATCGTGCGAATGAATTAGAATGGATCGTACGAATGAGTAAGAATGGATCGTACGAATAAAATAGAATGGATCGTATGAATAAATTAGAATCGATCGTGCTAATGAATTAGAATGGATCGTACGAATGAATTAGAATAGATTGTGCGAATGAATTAGAATTGATCATACGAAAGAATTAGAATGGATCGTAAGAATGAATTAGAATGGATTGTGTGAATGAATTAGAATGGATCGTACGAATGAATTAGAATGGATCTTAAGAATGAATTAGAATGGTTCATGCGAATGAATTAGAATGGATCGTACGAATAAATTAGAATGGATACATACAAAAGAATGGATCGTACGAATGAATTAGAATGAATCGTACAAAGTAATTAGAATGGATACATTCATGGGAATGAATTAGAATGGATCGTAAGGAATTAGAATGGATCATGCGAATGAAATAGAATGGATCGTACAAAGGAATTAGAATGGATCGTACGAAGGAATTATAATGGATCGTACGAAGGAATTAGAATGGATCGTACGAATGAATTAGAATGGATACATTCGTGCAAAAGAATTAGAATGGATTGTATGAATGAATTAGAAATGATCGTGCAAATGAATTAGAATGGATCGTGCGAATGAATTAGAGTGGATAGTACGAATGAGTAAGAATGGATCGTACGTATGAATTAGAATGGATAAATTCATGGGAATGAATTAGAATGGATCGCACGAAGGAATTAGAATAGATCATACAAATGAAATAGAATGGATCGTACGAAGGAATTAGAATGGATCATGCGAATGAATTAGAATGGATCGTACCGATGAATTAGAATGGTTCGTGCGAATGAATTAGAATGGATCGTACGAATGAATTAGAATGGATTCATTCGTGTGAATGAATTTGAATGGATCGTACGAATGAGTAAGAATGGATCGTACGAATGAAATAGAATGGATCGTTCGAATGAATTAGAAAGGATCGTGCTAATGAATTAGAATGGATCATACGAATGAATTAGAATAGATTGTGCGAATGAATTAGAATGGATCGTACGAATGAATTAGAATGGATCGTGCGAATGAATTAGAATGGATCGTATGACTGAATTAGAATGGATACATTCGTGCGAATGAATTAGAATGGATCGTACGAATGAGTAAGGATGGATCGTACGAATGAAATAGAATGGATCGTACGAATGAATTAGAATGGATCGTGCTAATGAGTTAGAATGGATCGTACGAATGAGTTAGAATAGATTGTCCGAATGAATACATTTCGTGCGAATGAATTAGAATGGATCATATGAATGAATTAGAATGGATCGTATGAATGAATTCGAAAGGATCATACAAATGAATTAGAATGGATACATTCGTCCGAATGAATTAGAATGGATCATACGAAGGAATTAGGGTGGATCGTACGAATGAATTAGAATGGATACATTCGTGCGAAAGAATTAGAATGAATTAGAATGGATTGTATGAATGAATTAGAATGGATCGTGCCAATGAATTAGAATGGATCATACGAATGAATTAGAATGGATCGTATCAATGAATTAGAATGGATCGTGCGAATGAATTAGAAAGGATCGTACGAATGAATTAGAATAGAATGGATACATTCGTGCGAATGAATTAGAATGGATCGTACGAATGAGTAAGAATGGATCATACGAATAAAATAGAATGGATCGTACGAATTAATTAGAATGGTTCGTGCTAATGAATTAGAATGGATCGTACGAATGAATAAGAATAAGTTGTGCGAATGAATTAGAATGGATCGTACGAATGAATTAGAATTGATACATTCGTGCGAATGAATTAGAATGGATCGTATGAATGAATTTGAATGGATCGTGCAAATGAATTAGAATGGATCGTACGAATGAATTAGAATGGATACATTCGTGCGAACGAATTAGAATGGATCGTACGAATCAGTAAGAATGGATCGTACGAATGAAATAGAATGGATCGTACGAATGAATTAGAATGGATCGTGCGAATAAATTAGATTGGATCGTGTGAATGAATTAGAATGGATCGTACGAATGAATTAGAATGGATACATTCATGCGAATGAATTAGTATGGATCGTATGAATGAATTAGACTGGATCTTATGAATGAATTTGAATTGATCATACGTATGAATTAGAATGGATCGTACGAATGAATTAGAGTGGATCGTATGAATGAATTAGAATGGATCGTACGAATGAATTAGAATGGATCGTACGAATGAATTAGATTGGATACATTCGTGCAAAAGAATTAGAATGGATTGTATGAATGAATTAGAATGGATCGTACGAATGAATTAGAATGGATCGTATGAATGAATTAGAAAGGATCGTGCGAAGGAATTAGATTGGATCGTACGAATGAATTAGAATGGATACATTCGTGCGAATGAATTAGAATGGATCGTACTAATGAGTAAGAATGGAACGTATGAATGAAATAGAATGGATCGTACGAATGAATTAGAATGGATCGTACGAATGAATATGATTGGATCGTGTGAATGAATTAGATTGGATCGTACGAATGAGTAAGAATGGATCGTACGAATGAAATAGAATGGATCGTATGAATGAATTAGAATGGATTATACGAATGAAATAGAATGGATCGTATGAATGAATTAGAATGGATCGTATAAATTAGAATAGATCGTATGAATGAATTAGAATGGATAGTACTAATGAATTAGAATGGATCGAACGAATGAATTAGAATGGATCGTACGAATGCATTAGAATGGATCGTATGAATGAATTAGAATGGATCGTGCGAATGAATTAGAATGGATCGTACGAATGAATTAGAATAGATACATTCGTGCGAATGAATTAGAATGGATCGTACGAATGAGTAAGAATGGATCGTATGAATGAAATAGAATGTATCGTACGAAGGAATTAGAATAGATCGTGCTAATGAATTAGAATGGATCGTACGATTGAATTAGAATACATTGTGCGAATGAATTAGAATGGATCGTACGAATGAATTAGAATGGATCGTATGAATAAATTAGAATGGTTCGTGCGAATGAACTAGAATGGATCGTACGAATGAATTAGAATGGATTCATTCGTGCGAATGTATTAGAATGGATCGTATGAATGAGTTAGAATAGATCATACGAATGAAATAGAATGGATCATACGAATGAATTAGAATGGATCGTGCTAATGAATTAGAATGGATCGTACGAATGAATTTGAATAGATTGTGCGAATGAATACATTCGTGCGAATGAATTAGAATGGATCGTATGAATGAATTAGAATGGATCGTATGAATGAATTAGAATGGAATGTATGAATGAATTCGAATGGATCGTACGAATGAATTAGAATGGATACATTCGTGCAAATGAATTAGAATGGATCATACGAAGGAATTAGGGTGGATCGTACAAATGAATTAGAATGGATACATTCGTGCGAATGAATTAGAATGGATTATATGAATGAATTAGAATGGATCGTGCGAATAAATTAGAATGGATCGTACGAATGAATTAGAATAGAATGGATACATTCGTGCGAATGAATTAGAATGGATCGTTCGAATAGGTAAGAATGGATCGTACGAATGAAATAGAATGGATCGTACGAATGAATTAGAACGGATCGTGCTAATGAATTAGAATGGATCGTACGAATGAATTATAATAGATTGTGCGAATGAATTAGAATGGATCGTACGAATGAATTAGAATGGATACATTCGTGCGAATGAATTAGAATGGATCGTATGAATGAATTAGAATGGATCGTATGAATGAATTAGAATGGATCGTGCGAATGAATTAGAATGGATCGTACGAATGAATTAGAATGGATACATTCGTGCGAATGAATTAGAATGGATCGAACAAATCAGTAAGAATAGATCGTACGAAAGAAATAGAATGGATCGTACGAATGAATTAGAATGGATCATGCTAATGAATTAGAATGGATCGTACGAATGAATTAGAATAGATTGTGCGAATGAATTAGAATGGATCGTACGAATGAATTAGAATGGATCGTATGAATGAATTAGAATGGATCATGTGAATGAATTAGAATGGATCTTACGAATGAATTATAATGGATACATTCGTGCGAATGAATTAGAATGGATCGTACGAATGAGTAAGAATTGATCGTACGAATGAAATAGAATGGATCGTATGAATGAATTAGAATGGATCGTACGAATGAATTAGAATGGATCCTATGAATGAATTAGAATGGATCGTGCGAATGAATTAGAATGGATTATACGAATGAATTAGAATGGATACATTCGTGCAAATGAATTAGAATGGATCGTATAAATGAGTAAGAATGGATTGTACCAATGAAATAGAATGGATCGTACGAATGAATTAGAATGGATCGTGCGAATGAATTAGATTGGATTGTGCGAATGAATTAGAATGGATCGTATAAATGAATTAGAATGGACACATTCGTGCGAATGAATTAGAATGGATCGTTTGAATGAATTAGAATGGATCGTACGAATGAATTAGAATAGATTGTGCGAATGAATTAGAATGGATCGTATGAATGAATTAGAATGGATCGTATGAATGAATTAGAATGGATCGTGCGAATGAATTAGAATGGATCGTACGAGTGAATTATAATAGATACATTCGTGCGAATGAATTAGAATGGATCGTACAAATGAGTAAGAATGGATCGTACGAATGAAATAGAATGGATCGTATGAATGAATTAGAATGGATCGTACGAATGAATTAGAATGGATCGTATGAATGAATTAGAATGGATCTTGCGAATGAATTAGAATGGATTGTACGAATGAATTAGAATGGATACATTCATGCGAATGAATTAGAATGGATCGTATGAATGAGTAAGAATGGATTGTACGAATGAAATAGAATGGATCGTATGAATGAATTAGAATGTATCGTTCGAATGAATTATAATGGATCGTACGTATGAATTAGAATGGATACATTCGTGCGAAAGAATTAGAATGGATTGTATGAATGAATTAGAATGGATCGTACGAATGAATTAGAATAGATCGTATGAATGAATTAGAATGGATCATGCGAATGAATTAGAATGGATCGTACGAATGAATTAGAATAGATACATTCGTGCAAATGAATTAGAATGGATCGTACGAATGAGTAAGAATGGATTGTACGAATGAAATAGAATGGATCGTACGAATGAATTAGAATGGATCGTACGAATGAATATGATTGGATTGTGCGAATGAATTAGATTGGATCGTACGAATAAGTAAGAATGGATCGTACGAATGAAATAGAACGGATCGTATGAATGAATTAGAATGGATCATACGAATAAAATAGAATGGATCGTATGAATGAATTAGAATGGATCGTATGAATGAATTAGAATGGATCGTGCTAATGAATTAGAATGGAACGTACGAATGAATTAGAATGGATTGTACAAATGAATTAGAATGGATCGTATGAATGAATTAGAATGGATCGTGTGAATGAATTAGATGGGATTGTACGAATGAATTATAATGGGTACATTCGTGCGAATGAATTAGAATGGATCGTACGAATGAGTAAGAATGGATCGTACGAATGAAATAGAATGGATCGTACGAATGAATTAGAATGGATTGTGCGAATGAAATAGATTGGATCGTGCGAATGAATTAGAATGGATCGTACGAATGAATTAGAATGGATACATTCGTGCGAATGAATTAGAATGGAAACATTTATGCGAATGAATTAGAATGGATCGTGCAAAAGAATTAGAATGGATCGTAGGAATGAATTAGAATGGATCGTATGAATGAATTAGAATGGATCGTACGAATGAATTAGAATGGATACATTCGTGCGAAAGAATTAGAATGGATTGTGCTAATTCATTCATACGATCCATTCTAATTCATTCGTACGATCCATTCTAATTCATTCGCACAATCTATTCTAATTCATTCGTACGATCCATTCTATTTCATTCGCATGATCCATTCTAATTCATTTGCACAATCCATTCTAATTCATTCATACAATCCATTCTAATTCTTTCGCATGAATGTTTCCATTCTAATTTATTCGTACGATCCACCCTAATTCCTTCGGATGATCCATTCTAATTCATTCGTACGATCAATTCTAATTCATTAGCACGATCCATTCTAATTCATTCACACGAATGTATCCATTCTAATTCATCGTATGATGAATTCTAATTCATTCGCACGAATGTATCCATTCTAATTCATTCGTACTATCCATTCTAATTCATTCGCACGATCCATTCTAATTCATTCATACGATCCATTCAAATTCATTCGTACGATCCATTCTTATTCATTCGCATGATCCATTCTAATTCATTCATACGATCCATTCTAATTTATTCGCACGATCCATTCTAATTCATTCGTACGATCCATTCTATTTCATTCGTACGATCCATTCTAATTCATTCGTATGATCCATTCTAATTCATTCGTACCATCCATTCTAATTCATTCATACGATCCATTCTAATTTATTCATACGATCCATTCTAATTCATTCATACAATCCATTCTATTTCTTTTGCACGAATGTATCTATTCTAATTCATTTGTACGATTCACCCTAATTCCTTTGTATGATCCATTCTAATTCATTTGCACGAATGTATCCATTCTAATTCATTCGTACGATCCATTAAAATTCATTCATACGATTCATTCTAATTCATTCGCACGATCCATTCTAATTCATTCATACGATCCATTCTAATTCATTCGTACGATCCATTATAATTCATTTGCACGATCCATTCTAATTCATTCGCATGATCCGTTCTAATTCATTCGCACGATCCATTCTAATTCATTCATACGATCCATTCTATTTCATTCGTATGATCCATTCTTACTCATTCGTACGATCCATTATAATTCATTCGCACGATCCATTCTAATTCATTCGCACGATCCATTCTAATTCATTCGTACGATCCATTCTATTTCATTCGCACGATCCATTCTTACGCATTCGTACGATCCATTCTAATTCATTCGCATGAATGTATCCGTTCTAATTCATTCGTACAATCCATTCTAATTCATTCGCATGATCCATTCTACTTCATTCATACGATCCATTCTAATTCATTCGTACGATCCATTCAAATTCATTCATACAATCCATTCTAATTCTTTCGCACGAATGTATCCATTCTAATTCATTCGTACGATCCATTCTAATTCATTCGCACGATCCATTCTAATTCATTCATACGATCCATTCTAATTCATTCATACAATCCATTCTAATTCTTTCGCACGAATGTATCCATTCTAATTCAATCGTACGATCCATTCTAATTCATTCGCACGATCCAATCTAATTCATTCGCATGATCCATTCTAATTCGTTCGCACGAATGTATCCAGTCAATTCTAATTCATTTGTACGATCCATTCTAATTCATTCATGCGATCCATTCTAATTCATTACTACGAATGTATCCATTCTATTCTAATTCATTCGTACGATCCATTCTAATTCATTCGCACGATCCATTCTAATTCATTCGTACGATCCATTCTAATTCATTCGCACGATCCATTCTAATTCATTCATACGATCCATTCCAATTCATTCATACAATCCATTCTAATTCTTTTGCACGAATGTATCCATTCTAATTCATTCGTACGATCCACCCTAATTCCTTCGTATGATCCATTCTAATTCATTCGCACGAATGTTTCCATTCTAATTCATTCGTACGATCCATTCGACTTCATTCATACGATCCATTCTAATTCATTCATACGATCCATTCTAATTCATTTGCACGAATGTATTCATTCGCACAATCTATTCTAATTCATTCGGACGATCCATTCTAATTCATTCGTACGATCCATTCTAATTCATTCGCACAATCTATTCTAATTTATTCGTACGATCCATTCTAATTCATTAGCACGATCCATTCTAATTCATTCGTACGATCCATTCTATTTCATTCGTACGATCCATTCTTACTCATTCGTACGATCCATTCTAATTCATTCGCACGAATGTATCCATTCTAATTCATTCGTATGATCCATTCTAATTCATTCGCACGATCCATTCAAATTCATTCATACGATCCATTCTTATTCATTCGTACGATTCGTTGTAATTCATTCGCACGATCCTTTCTAATTAATTCATACGATCCATTCTAATTCATTCATACAATCCATTCTAATTCTTTCACATGAATGTATCCATTCTAATTCATTCGTATGATCCACCCTAATTTTTTTGTATGATCCATTCTAATTCATTCGCACGAATGTATCCATTCTAATACATTCGTACATCCATTCTAATTCATTCATACGATCTATTCTAATTCATTCGTACGATCCATTCTAATTCATTCGTACGATCCATTCTAATTCATTCGCACGATCTATTCCAATTCATTCGCACGTTCCATCCTAATTCCTTCGTACGATCCATTCTATTTCATTCGTATGATCCATTCTAATTCCTTCATATGATCCATTCTAATTCATTCCCATGAATGTATCCATTCTAATTCATACATACGATCCATTCTTACTCATTCGTACGATCCATTCTAATTCCTACGATCGTGCGAATAAAATAGAATGGATCGTATGAATGAATTAGAATAGTTTGTGCGAATGAATTAGAGTGGATACATTCATGGGAATGAATTAGAATGGATCGTACGAAGGAATTAGAATGGATCATACGAATAAAATAGAATGGATCGTACGAAGGAATTAGAATGGATCGTACGAAGGAATTAGAATGGATCGTACGAATGAATTAGAATAGTTTGTGCGAATGAATTAGAATGGATACATTCGTGCGAAAGAATTAGAATGGATTGTACGAATGAATTAGAATGGATACATTCGTACGAAGGAATTAGAATGGATCGTATGAATGAATTAGAATGGATCGTACGAATGAATTAGAATGGATCGTATGAATGAATTCGAATGGATCGTACGAATGAATTAGAATGGATACATTCGTGCGAATGAATTAGAATGGATCATACGAAGGAATTAGGGTGGATCGTACAAATGAATTAGAATGGATACATTTGTGCGAAAGAATTAGAATGGATTGTATGAATGAACTAGAATGAATCGTATGAAAGAATTAGAATGGATCGTGCGAATGAATTAGAATGGATCGTACGAATGAATTAGAATAGATTGTATGAATGAATTAGAATGGATCGTGCGAATGAATTAGAATGGATCATACGAATGAATTAGAATAGAATGGATACATTCGTGCGAATGAATTAGAATGGATCGTACGAATAAGTAAGAATGGATCGTACGAATGAAATAGAATGGATCGTACGAATGAATTAGAAAGGATCGTGCTAATGAATTAGAATGGATCGTACGAATGAATTAGAATAGATTGTGCGAATGAATTAGAATGGATCGTATGAATGAATTATAATGGATACATTCGTGCGAATGAATTAGAATGGATCGTATGAATGAATTAGAATAGATCGTGCGAATGAATTAGAATGGATCGTACGAATGAATTAGAATGGATACATTCGTGCGAATGAATTAGAATGGATAGTACGAATCAGTAAGAATGGATCGTACGAAAGAAATAGAATGGATCGTACGAATGAATTAGAATCGATCGTGCTAATGAATTAGAATGGATCGTACGAATGAATTAGAATAGATTGTGCGAATGAAATAGAATGGATCGTACGAACGAATTAGAATGGATCGTATGAATGAATTAGAATGGATCGTGCGAATGAATTAGAATGGATCGTACGAATGAATTAGAATGGATACATTCGTGCGAATGAATTAGAATGGATCGTACGAATGAGTAAGAATGGATCGTAGAATGAAATAGAATGGATCGTATGAATGAATTAGAATGGATCGTACGAATGAATTAGAATGGATCGTATGAATGAATTAGAATGGATCGTGCGAATGAATTAGAATGGATCGTACGAATGAATTAGAATGGATACATTCGTGCGAACGAATTAGAATGGATCATACGAATGAGTAAGAATGGATCGTACGAATGAAATAGAATGGATCGTACGAATGAATTAGAATGGATCGTGCGAATGAATTAGATTGGATCGTCCGAATGAATTAGAATGGATCGTACTAATGAATTAGAATGGATACATTCGTGTGAATGAATTAGAATGGATCGTATGAATGAATTAGAATGGATCGTATGAATGAATTCGAATGAATCGTACGTATGAATTAGAATGGATCGTACAAATGAATTAGAATGGATCGTATGAATGAATTAGAATGGATCGTGCGAATGAATTAGAATGGATCGTATGAATAAATTAGAATGGATACATTCGTGCGAAAGAATTAGAATGGATTGTATGAATGAATTAGAATGGATCGTACGAATGAATTAGAATGGATCGTATGAATGAATTAGAATGGATCGTGCGAATGAATTAGAATGGATCGTACGAATGAATTAGAATGGATACATTTGTGCGAATGAATTAGAATGGATCGTACGAATGAGTAAGAATGGATCGTACGAATGAAATTGAATGGATCATACGAATGAATTAGAATGGATCGGACGAATGAATATGATTGGATCGTGCGAATGAATTAGATTGGATCGTACGAATGAGTAAGAATGGATCGTACGAATGAAATAGAATGGATCGTATGAATGAATTATAATGGATCATACGAATAAAATAGAATGGATCGTATGAATGAATTAGAACGGATCATATGAATTAGAATGGATCGTATGAATGAATTAGAATGGATCGTGCTAATGTATTAGAATGGATCGTACGAATGAATTAGAATGGATCATACAAATGAATTAGAGTGGATAATATGAATGAATTAGAATGGATCGTGCGAATGAATTAGAAGGGATCGTACGAATGAATTAGAATGGGTACATTCGTGCGAATGAATTTGAATGGATCGTACGAATGAGTAAGAATGGATCGTACGAATGAAATAGAATGGATCGTACGAAGGAATTAGAATAGATTGTGCGAATGAATTAGATTGGATCGTGCGAATGAATTAGAAGGGATCGTACAAATGAATTAGAATGGATACATTCGTGCGAATGAATTAGAATAGAAACATTCATGCGAATGAATTAGAATGGATCGTGCAAATGAATTAGAATGGATCGTAGGAATGAATTAGAATGGATCGTTTGAATGAATTAGAATGGATCATACGAATGAATTAGAATAGATACATTCGTGCGAAAGAATTAGAATAGATCATGGTAATTCATTCATACGATCCATTCTAATTCATTCGTACGATCCATTCTAATTCATTCGCACAATCTATTCTAATTCATTCGTATGATCCATTCTAATTCATTCGCATGATCCATTCTAATTCATTTGCACGATCCATTCTAATTCATTTATACAATCCATTCTAATTCTTTCGCATGAATGTTTCCATTCAAATTCATTCGTACGATTCACCCTAATTCCTTCGTATGATCCATTCTAATTCATTCGTATGATCCATTCTAATTCATTAGCATGATCCATTCTAATTCATTCGCACGAACGTATCCATTCTAATTCATTGTACGATCCATTCTAATTCATTCGCACTAATGTATCCATTCTAATTCATTCGTATGATCCATTCTAATTAATTCGCACGATTCATTCTAATTCATTCGTACGCTCCATTCAAATTCATCTGTATGATCCATTCTAATTCATTCGCATGATCCATTCTAATTCGTTCATACGATCCGTTCTAATTCATTCGTACAATCCTTTCTAATTCTTTTGCACGAATATATCCATTCTAATTCCTTCGTACGATCCATTCTAATTCATTCATACACTCTATTCTAATTTATTCATACGATCCATTCTAATTCATTCATACAATCTATTCTATTTCTTTCGCACGAATGTATCTATTCTAATTCATTTGTACGATCCACCCTAATTCCTTCGTTTGATCCATTCTAATTCATTCGCACGAATGTATCCATTCTAATTCATTCGTACGATCCATTAAAATTCATTCATACGATCCATTCTAATTCATTCGCACGATCCATTCTAATTCATTCATACGATCCATTCTAATTCATTCGCATGATCCATTCTAATTCATTCGTACCATCCATTCTATTTCATTCGTACGATCCATTCTTACTCATTCGTACGATCCATTCTAATTCATTCGCATGAATGAATCCGTTCTAATTCATTCGTACGATCCATTCTAATTCATTCGCACGACCCATTCTAATTTATTCATACGATCCACTCTAATTCATTCGTACGATCCATTCAAATTCATTCATACAATCTATTCTAATTCTTTCGCACGAATGTATCCATTCTAATTCATTAGTACGATCCATTCTAATTCATTCGCACGATCCATTCTAATTCATTCATACGATCCATTCTAATTCATTCATACAATCCATTCTAATTCTTTCGCACGAATGTATCCATTCTAATTCATTCGTACAATCTATTCTAATTCATTCGCACGATCCAATCTAATTCATTCGCACAATCCATTCAAATTCATTCGCACGAATGTATCCAGTCTATTCTAATTCATTCGTACGATCCATTCTAATTCATTTGTACGATCCATTCTAATTCATTCGTACGAATGTATCCATTCTATTCTAATTCATTCGTACGATCCATTCTAATTCATTCGCACGATCCATTTTAATTCATTCGCACGATCCATTCTAATTCATTCGTACGATCCATTCTAATTCATTCGCACAATCCATTCTAATTCATTCATACTATCCATTCTAATTTATTCATACGATCCATTATAATTCGTTTGCACAAATGTATCCATTCTAATTCATTCGTACGATCCACCCTAATTCCTTCGTATGATCCAATCTAATTTATTCGCACGAATGTATCCATTCTAATTCATTTGTACGATCTATTCGAATTCATTCATACTATCCATTCTAATTCATTCATATGATCTATTCTAATTCATTCATATGATCCATTCTAATTCATTCGCACGAATGTATTCATTCGCACAATCTATTCTAATTCATTCGTACGATCCATTCTAATTCATTAGCACGATCCATTCTAATTCATTCGTACGGTCCATTCTATTTGATTCGTACGATCCATTCTTACTCATTCCTACAATCCATTCTAATTCATTCGCATGAATGTATCCATTCTATTTCATTCGTACGATCCATTCTAATTCATTCATACGATCCATTCTAATTCATTCGTATGATCCATTCTAATTCATTCACACAATCTATTCTAATTCATTCGTACGATCCATTCTAATTCATCAGCACGATCCATTCTAATTTATTCGTACGATCCATTCTAATTCATTAGCATGATCCATTCTAATTTATTCGTACGATCCATTCTATTTCATTCGTACGATCCATTCTTACTCATTCGTACGATCCATTCTAATTCATTCGCACGAATGTATCCATTCTAATTTATTCGTACGATCCATTCTAATTCATTGGAACGGTCCATTCTAATTCATTCATACGATCCATTCTTATTTATTCGTACGATCCATTGTAATTCATTCGCACGATACATTCTAATTCATTCATACGATCCATGCTAATTCATTCATACAATCCATTCTAATTCTTTCACATGAATGTATCCATTCTAATTCATTCGTACGATCCACCCTAATTTCTTCGTATGATCCATTCTAATTCATTCGCACGAATGTATCCATTCTAATTCATTCATCCATCCATTCTAATTCATTCATACGATCCATTCTAATTCATTTGCACGATCCATTATAATTCATTCGTATGATCCATTCTAATTCATTCGTACGATCCATTCTAATTCATTCGCACATTCCATTCTAATTACTTCGTATGATCCATTCTATTTCATTCGTATGATCCATTCTAATTCCTACGATCGTGCGAATGAAATAGAATAGATCGTATGAATGAATTAGAATAGATTGTGCGAAGGAATTATAGTGGATACATTCATGGGAATGAATTAGAATGGATCGTATGAAGGAATTAGAATGGATCATACGAATGAAATAGAATGGATCGTACGAAGGAATTACAATGGATCGTACGAAGGAATTAGAATGGATCGTAAGAATGAATTAGAATAGATTGTGCGAATGAATTAGAATGGATGGTACGAATGAATTAGAATAGATACATTCGTGCGAAAGAATTAGAATGGATTGTATGAATGAATTAGAATGGATACATTCGTGCGAAGGAATTAGAATGGATCGTACGAATGGATCATACGAATGAATTAGAATGAAATAGAATGGATCGTACAAATGAATTAGAATGGATCTTGCTAATGAATTAGAAGGGATCGTACGAATGAATTAGAATAGATTGTGCGAATGAATTAGAATGGATCGTACGAATGAATTAGAATGGATACATTCGTACGAATGAATTAGATTGGATCGTATGAATGAATTAGAATGGATCGTACGTATGAATTAGAATAGATACATTCATGGGAATGAATTAGAATGGATCGGACGAAGGAATTAGAATGGATCGTACGAATGAATTAGGTTGGATCGTGCGAATGAATTAGATTGGATACATTCGTGTGAATGAATTAGGTTGGATTGTGCGAATGAATTAGAATGGATACATTCGTGCGAATGAATTAGAATAGATCGTATGAATTAATTAGAATGGATCGTGCGAATGAATTAGAATGGATCGTACGAATGAATTAGAATAGATTGTGCGAAGGAATTATAGTGGATACATTCATGGGAATGAATTAGAATGGATCGTATGAAGGAATTAGAATGGATCATACGAATGAAATAGAATGGATCGTACGAAGGAATTACAATGGATCGTACGAAGGAATTAGAATGGATCGTAAGAATGAATTAGAATAGATTGTGCGAATGAATTAGAATAGATGGTACGAATGAATTAGAATAGATACATTCGTGCGAAAGAATTAGAATGGATTGTATGAATGAATTAGAATGGATACATTCGTGCGAAGGAATTAGAATGGATCGTACGAATGGATCATACGAATGAATTAGAATGAAATAGAATGGATCGTACAAATGAATTAGAATGGATCTTGCTAAAGAATTAGAATGGATCGTACGAATGAATTAGAATAGATTGTGCGAATGAATTAGAATGGATCGTACGAATGAATTAGAATGGATACATTCGTGCGAATGAATTAGATTGGATCGTATGAATGAATTAGAATGGATCGTACGTATGAATTAGAATAGATACATTCATGGGAATGAATTAGAATGGATCGGACGAAGGAATTAGAATGGATCGTACGAATGAATTAGGTTGGATCGTGCGAATGAATTAGAATGGATACATTCGTGCGAATGAATTAGGTTAGATCGTGCGAATGAATTAGAATGGATACATTCGTGCGAATGAATTAGAATAGATCGTATGAATTAATTAGAATGGATCGTGCGAATGAATTAGAATGGATCGTACGAATGAATTAGAATGGATCATATGAATGAATTAGAATGGATCGTGCGAATAAATTAGAATGGATCGTACGAATGAATTAGAATGGATACATTCGTGCGAATGAATTAGAATGGATCGCACGAATGAGTAAGAATGGATCATACAAATGAAATAGAATGGATCGTTTGAATGAATTAGAATGGATCATTCTAATGAATTAGAATGGATCGTACGAATGAATTCGACTAGATTGTGCGAATGAATTAGAATGGATCGTATGAATGAATTAGAATGGATCGTACGAATGAATTAGAATGGGTACATTCGTGCGAATGAATTAGAATGGATCGTACGAATGAGTAAGAATGGATCGTATGAATGAAATAGAATAGATCGTACGAATGAATTAGAATGGATCGTGCTAATGAATTAGAGTGGATCATACGAATGAATTAGAATAGATTGTGCGAATGAATTAGAATGGATCGTACGAATGAATTAGAATGGATCGTATGAATGAATTAGAATGGATTGTGCGAATGAATTAGAATGGATCATACGAATGAATTAGAATGGATACATTCATGCGAATGAATTAGAATGGATCGTACGAATGAGTAAGAATAGATCGTACGAATGAAATAGAATGGATCATGCTAATGAATTAGAATGGATCGTACGAATAAATTAGAATAGATTGTGCGAATGAATTAGAATGGATCGTACGAATGAATTAGAATGGATTGTAGGAATGAATTAGAATGGATCGTGCGAATGAATTAGAATGGATCGTATGAATGAATTAGAATGGATCATACGAATGAATTAGAATGGATAAATTCGTGCGAATGAATTAGAATGGATTGTACGAATGAATTAGAATGGATCGTATGAATGAATTAGAATGGATCGTGCTAAAGAATTAGAATGGATCGTATGAATGAATTAGAATAGATCGTATGAATGAATTAGAATAGTTCGAATGAATGAATTAGAATGGATCGAACGAATGAGTAATAATGGATCGTACGAATGAAATAGAATGGATCGAACGTACGATCCATTCTAATTCATTCATTCGATCCATTCTAATTCATTCGCACGAATATATCCATTCTAATTTAATCGTACGATCAAATCTAATTCATTCGCACAATCTATTCTAATTCATTCGTACCATCCATTCTAATTTATTCGCACGATCCATTCTAATTCTTTTGTACGATCCATTCTAATTCATTCATATAATCCATTCTAATTCTTTTGTACGATCCATTCTAATTCATTCCTACGATCCATTCTAATTCCTTCGTACGATCCATTCTAATTCATTCATACGATCCATTCTAATTCATTCGTACGATTCATTCTAATTCATACGTATGATCCATTTGAATTTATTCATACGATCCATTCTAATTCATTCATACGATCCATTCTAATTCATTCACACGAATGTATCCATTCTAATTCATTCGTACGATCCATTCTAATTCATTCGCATGATCCAATCTAATTCTTTCGCACGATCCATTCTAATTCATTCGTACGATCCATTCTATTTCATTCGTACGATCCATTCTTACTCATTCGTACGATCTATTCTAATTCATTCGTACGATCCATTCCATTTCATTAGCACGATCCATTCTAATTCATTCGTACGATCCATTCTAATTCATTCGTATGATCCATTCTAATTCATTTGTACGATCCATTCTAATTCATTTGTACGATCCATTCTAATTCATTCATACAATCCATTCTAATTCTTTTGCACGAATGTATGCATTCTAATTCATTCGTATGATCCATTCTAATTCCTTTGTATGATCCATTCTAATTCTTTCATACGATCAATTCTAATTCCTTCGTACGATCTATTCTAATTCATTCCCATGAATGTATCCATTCTAATTCATACGTACGATCCATTCTAATTCATTCATACGATTATTCATACGATCCATTCTAATTCATTCGTACGATACATTCTAATTCATTCATAAGATCCATTCTAATTCATTCGTACGATCCATTCTAATTCATTCGCACGAATGTATCCATTCAAATTCATTCGTACGATCCATTCTAATTCATTCGCACGATCCATTCTAATTCATTCATACGATCCATTCTAATTCATTCGTACTATCCAATCTATTCTAATTCATTCCCATGAATGTATCCATTCTAATTCATTCATACGATCCATTCTAATTCATTAATACGATCCATTCTAATTCATTCGCACGAATGTATCCATTCTAATTCATTCGTATGATCCTTTCTAATTCATTTATACGATCCATTCTAATTCATTCGTACGATCCATTCTAATTCATTCGTACAATCTATTCTAATTCATTCATTCGCACGATCCATTCTAATTAGAATACATTCTAATCCATTCGTACGATCCATTCTAATTCATTCATATGGTCCATTCTAATTCATTTGTATGATCCATTCTAATTCCTAATACATTCTAATTCATTCTAATTCATACATACGATCCAATCTAATTCATTTGCACGATCCATTCTAATTCATTCATTCGATCCATTCTAATTCATTCATACAATCCACTCTAATTCTTTCGCACGAATGTATCCATTCTAATTCATTCGTACGATCCATTTTAATTCATTCGCACGATCCATTCTAATTCATTCATACGATCCATTCTAATTCATACATACGATCCATTCTAATTCATTCATATGATCCATTCTATTTCATTCGTATGATCCATTCTAATTCCTTCGTACGATCCATTATAATTCATTCCCATGAATGTATCCATTCTAATTCATACGTATGATCCATTCTAATTCATTCATACGATCCAATCTAATTCATTCATACGATCCATTCTAATTCATTCGCACGAATGTATCCATTCTAATTCATTCGTACGATCCATTCTAATTCTTTCGCACAATCTATTCTAATTCATTCGTACGATCCATTCTAATTCATTAGCATGATCCATTCTAATTCATTCGTACGATCCATTCTATTTCATTCGTACGTTCCATTCTTACTCATTCGTACGATCCATTCTAATTCATTCGCACGAATGTATCCATTCTAATTCATTCGTACGATCCATTCTAATTCATTCGCACGATCCATTCTAATTCATTCATATGATCCAATCTAATTCATCCATACAATCCATTATAATCCTTTCGCACGAATGTATCCATTCTAATTCTTCCGTACGATCCACCCTAATTCCTTCATATGATCCATTCTAATTCATTCGCACGAATGTATCCATTCTAATTCATTCGTACGATCCATTCGAATTCATTCATACGATCCATTCTAATTCATTCATACGATCCATTCTAATTCATTCGTACGATCCATTCTAATTCATTCGAATGATACATTCTAATTCATTCATACGATACATTCTAATTCATTCGTACGATCCATTCTAATTCATTCATACGATCCATTCTAATTCCTTCGTATGATCCATTCTAATTCATTCGCACGAATGTATCCATTCTAATTCATTCGTACGATCCATTCGAATTCATTCATACGATCCATTCTATTGCATTCGTACGATCCATTCTAATTCATTCGCACGAATGTATCCATTCTAATTCATTCGTACGATCTATTCTAATTCATTTGCACGATCAAATCTAATTCATTCGCACGATCCATTCTAATTCATTCGTACGATCCATTCTATTTCATTAGTACGATCCATTCTTTCTCATTCGTACGAACCATTCTAATTCATTCGCACGAATGTTTCCATTCTAATTAATTCGTACGATCCATTCTAATTCATTCACACGATCCATTCTAATGATCATGCGAATGAATTAGAATGGACCGTATGAATGAATTAGAATGGATAATATGAATGAATCAGAATGGATCGTGCGAATGAATTAGAATGGATCGTACGAATGAATTAGAATGGATACATTCATGCGAATGAATTAGAATGGATCGTATGAATGAATTAGATTGTATGAATTAGAATGGATCATACGAATGAGTAAGAATGGATCGTATGAATGAATTAGAATGGATCGTGCGAATGAATTAGAATGGATACATTTGTGCGAATGAATTAGAATGGATCGTACGAATGAATTAGAATGGATCGTATGAATGAATTAGATTGGATCGTGCGAATGAATTAGAATGGATCGTATGAATGAATTCGAATGGATACATTCGTGCGAATGAATTAGAATGGATCGTATGCATGAATTAGATTGGATCGTATGAATGAATTAGAATGGATCGTGCGAATGAATTAGAATGGATCGTACGAATAAATTAGAATGTATCGTACGAATGAATTAGAATGGATACATTCGTGCGAATGAATTCGAATGGATCATACGAAAGAATTAGGGTGGATTGTACGAATGAATTAGAATGGATACATTCGTGCGAAAGAATTAGAATGGATCGTATGAATGAATTAGAATGGATCATACGAATGAATTAGAATGGATCGTATGAATGAATTAGAATGGATCATGTGAATGAATTAGAATGGATCGTACGAATGAGTAAGAATGGATCGTACAAATGAAATAGAATGGATCGTACGTACGATCCATTCTAATTCATTCGCACGAATGTATCCATTCTAATTCATTCGTACGATCCATTCTAATTCATTCGCACAATCTATTCTAATTCATTCGTACGATCCATTCTAGTTCATTCGCACGATCCATTCTAATTCATTTAAACAATCCATTCAAATTCATTCATACAATCCATTCTAATTCTTTTGCACGAATGTATCCATTCTAATTCATTCGTACGATCCGTTCTAATTCCTTCGTACAATCCATTCTAATTTTTTCGTACGATCTATTCTAAATCATTCATACGATCCATTCTAATTCATTCGTACGATCCATTCTAATTCATACATACGATCCATTCGAATTTATTCATACGATCCATTCTAATTCATTCATACGATCCATTCTAAATCATTCGCACAAATGTATCCATTCTAATTCATTCGTACGATCCATTCTAATTCATTCGCATGATCCAAACTAATTCTTTCATATGATCCATTCTAATTCATTCGTATGATCCATTCTAATTTATGAATGAGTAAGATCCATTCGTGCGAATGATTAGAATGGATCACGAATGAATTAGAATGGATCGTGCTAATGAATTAGAATGGATCGCACAAAGGAATGAATTAGAATTGATATATTCGTACAATCCATTCTAATTTATTCATACGATCCATTCTAATTCATTCGTACGATCCATTCTAATTTATTCATACGATCCATTCTAATTCATATTCATTCGTACGATCCATTCTAATTCATTCGTACGATCCATTCTAATTCATTCGTACGATCTATTCTAATTCATTCGTTCGATCCATTCTAAATCATTCACACGATCCATTCTTGAATGGATCGTACGAATGAGTAAGAATGGATCGTACGAATGAAATAGAATTGATCGTACGAATGAATTAGAATGGATCGTGCTAATGAATTAGAATGGATCGTACGAATGAATTAGAATAGATTGTACGTATGAATTAGAATGGATCGTACGAATGAATTAGAATGAATCTTGCGAATGAATTAGAGTGGATCTTACGAATGAATTAGAATGGATCGTACGAATGAATTAGAATGGATCGTACGAATGAATATGAATTAGAATGGATCGTATGAATGAATTAGAATGGATCGTATGAATGAATTAGAATGGATCGTACAAATGAATTAGAATGGATCGTACGAATGAATTAGAATGGATTGTACGAATGTATCCATTCTAATTCATTTCTTTGTGCGGTCCATTCTAATTCATTCGTACGATCCATTCTAATTCATTCATACGATCCATTCTAATTCATTCGTACGATCCATTCTAATTCATTCTCACAATCTATTCTATTTTATTCGTACGATCCATTCTAATTCATTAGCATGATCCATTCTAATTGATTCGTACGATCCATTCTATTTCATTCGTACGATCCATTCTTATTCATTCGTACGATCATATGAATGAATTAGAATAAATTAGAACGGATCGTATGAATTAGAATGGATTCATTCGTACGATCCATTCTAATTCATTAGCACGATCCATTCTAATTCATTCGTACGATCCATTCTATTTCATTCGTACGATCCATTCTTACTCATTCATACGATCCAATCTAATTCATTCATACGATCCATTCTAATTCATTCGCACGAATGTATCCATTCTAATTCATTCGTAAGATCCATTCTAATTCATTCGCACAATCTATTCTAATTCATTTATACGATCCATTCTAATTCATTAGCACGATTCATTCTAATTTATTCGTACGATCCATTCTAATTCATTTGTACGATCCATTCTAATTCATTTCCATGAATGTATCTATTCTAATTCATACGTACGATCCATTCTAATTCATTCATACGATCCAATCTAATTCATTCATACGATCCATTCTAATTAATTCATACGATCCATTCTAATTCATTCGCATGATCCATTCTAATTCATTCATACAATCCATTCTAATCCATTAGTACGATCCATTGTAATTCATTTGCACGATCCATTCTAATTCATTCATACGATCTAATCTAATTCATTCGTATGATCCATTCTAATTCCTTCGTACGATCCATTCTAATTCATTCGCACGATCCATTCTAATTCATTTGCACGATCCATTCTAATTCATTCATACAATCCATTCTAATCCTTTTGCACGAATGTATCCATTCTACTTCATTCGTACGATCCATTCTAATTCCTTCGTACGATCCATTCTAATTCCTTCGTACGATCCAATGTATTTCATTCGTATGATCCATTCTAATTCCTTCGAACGATCCATTCATTCGTACGATCCATTCTAATTCCTTCGCACAAACTATTCTAATTCATTCGTGCGATCCATTCTAATTCATTCGTACGATCCATTCTAATTCATTAGCACAATCCATTCTAATTCATTCATACGATCCATTCTAATTCGTACGATCCATTCTATTTCATTCATACGTTCCATTCTTACTCATTCGTACGATCCATTCTAATTCATTAGCACGAATGTATCCATTCAAATTCATTCGTACGATCCATTCATTCGTATGATCCATTCTAATTCTTTTGCACAATCTATTCTAATTCATTCGTACGATCCATTCTAATTCATTCATACGATCTATTCTAATTCATTAGCACGATCCATTCTAATTCATTCATACGATCCATTCTAATTCATACGATCCATTCTAATTCATTCATACGATCCATTATATTTCATTCGTATGATCCATTCTAATTCATTCGTACGATCCATTCGAATTCATTCATACGATCCATTCTAATTCATTCGCACAATCTATTCTAATTCATTCGTACGATCTATTCTAATTCATTAGCACGATTGACTCTAATTCATTCGTACGATCCATTCTATTTCATTCGTATGATCTATTCTTACTTATTCGTACGATCCATTCTAATTCATTCGCAGGAATGTATCCATTCTAATTCATTCGTACGATCCATTCTAATTCATTCACACAATCTAATTCATTCGTACGATCCATTCTAATTCATTAGCACGATCTATTCTAATTCATTCACTATTTCATTCGTACAATCCATTCTTACTCATTCATACGATCCATTCTAATTCATTCGCACAATCTATTCTAATTCATTCGTACGATCCATTCTAATTCCTTTATTCTTATTAATTCGTACGATCCATTCTAATTCCTTCATTCTTATTCATTCGTACAATCTATTCTAATTCATATGTACGATCCATTCTAATTCATTCATACGATCCAATCTAATTCATTCATACGATCCATTCTAATTCATTCGGTCATACGAATGAATTAGAATGGATACATTCGTGCGAATGAATTAGAATGGATCGTATGAATGAATTAGAATGGATCGTATGAATGAATTAGAATGGATCGTGCGAATGAATTAGAATGGATCGTACGAATGAATTAGAATGGATCGTATGAATGAATTAGAATGGATCGTGCAAATGAATTAGAATAGATCGTACGAATGAATTATAATGGATACATTCGTGCGAATGAATTAGAATGGATTGTACGAATGAGGAAGAATGGATCGTAAGAATGAAATAGAATGGATCATACGAATGAATTAGAATGGATCGTGCGAATGAATTAGAATGGATTGTACGTACGATCCATTCTATTTCATTCGTACGATCCATTCTTACTCATTCGTATGATCCATTCTAATTTATTCGCACGATCCATTCTAATTCATTCATACGATCCATTCTATTTCATTCGTATGATCCATTCTAATTCCTTCGTATTATCCATTCTAATTCATTCCCATGAATGCATCCATTCTAATTCATTTGTACGATCCATTCTAATTCATTCGCACAAATGTATCCATTCTAATTCATTCGTACGATCCATTCTAATTCATTCGCACAATCTATTCTAATTAATTCGTACGATCCATTCTAATTCATTAGCACGATCCATTCTAATTCATTCATACAATCCATTCTAATTCATTCGCACAATCTATTCTAATTCATTCGTACGATCCATACGAATGAATTAGAATGGATACATTCGTGCGAATGAATTCGAATGGATCGTACGAATGAGTAAAAATGTATCGTACGAATAAAATACAATGGATCGTACGAATGAATTAGAATGGATCATGCTAATGAATTAGAATGGATCGTACGAATGAATAAGAATGGATCGTGCGAATGAATTAGAATGGATCGTGCGAATGAATTAGAATGGATCGTATGAATGAATTAGAATGGAAACATTCGAGCGAATGAATTAGAATGGATCGTACGAATGAGTAAGAATAGATCGTACGAATGAAATAGAATGGATCGTATGAATGAATTAGAATGGATCGTACAAATGAATTAGAATGGATTGTATGAATGAATTAGAATGGATCGTGCGAATGGATTAGAATGGATCGTACGAATGAATTAGAATGGATACATTCGTGCGAATGAATTAGAATGGATTGTACGAATGAGTAAGAATTGATCGTACGAATGAAATAGAATGGATCGTACGAATGAATTAGAATGGATCGTGCGAATGAATTAGATTGGATCGTGCGAATGAATTAGAATGGATCGTACGAATGAATTAGAATGGATACATTCGTGCGAATGAATTAGAATGGATCGTATGAATGAATTAGAATGGATCGTATGAATGAATTGGAATGAATCGTACGTATGAATTAGAATGGATCGTATAAATGAATTAGAATGGATCATATGAATGAATTAGAATGGATCGTGTGAATGAATTAGAATGGATCGTACGAATAAATTAGAAAGGATAGATTCGTGCAAAAGAATTAGAATGGATTGTATGAATGAATTAGAATGGATCATACGAATGAATTAGAATGCATCGTATGAATGAATTAGAATGGATCGTGCGAATGAATTAGAATGGATCGTACGAATGAATTAGAATGGATAAATTCGTGCGAATGAATTAGAATTGATGGTATGAATGAGTAAGAATGGATCGTACGAATAAAATAGAATGGATCGTACGAATGAATTAGAATGGATCGTACGAATGATTATGATTGGATCGTGCGAATAAATTAGATTGGATCGTACGAATGAGTAAGAATGGATCGTACGAACGAAATAGAATGGATCGTATGAATGAAATAGAATGGATCATACGAATAAAATAGAATGGATCGTATGAATGAATTAGAATGGATCGTATGAATTAGAATGGATCGTATGAATGAATTAGAATGGATCGTACGAATGAATTAGAATGGATCGTACGAATGAATTAGAATGGATCGTATGAATGAATTAGAATGGATCGTGCAAGTGAATTAGAAGGGATCGTATGAATGAATTAGAATAGGTACATTCGTGCAAATGAATTAGTATGGATCGTACGAATGAGTAAGAATGGATCGTACGAATGAAATAGAATGGATCGTACGAATGAATTAGAATGGATTATGCAAATGAATTAGATTGGATCGTGCGAATGAATTAGAATGGATTGTACAAAAAAATTAGAATGGAAACATTCATGCGAATGAATTAGAATGGATTGTGCAAATGAATTAGAATGGATCGAACGAATAAATTAGAATGGATCGTATGAATGAATTAGAATGGATCGTACGAATGAATTTGAATGGATACATTCGTGCGAAAGAATTTGAATGGATAAATTCATTCGTACGATCCATTCTAATTCATTCGCACAATCTATTCGAATTCATTCGTACGATCCATTCTAATTCATTCGCACGATCCATTCTAATTCATTTGCACGATCCATTCTAATTCATTCATATAATCCATTCTAATTCTTTCGCACAAATGTTTCCATTCCAATTCATTTATACGATCCACCCTAATTCCTTCGTATGATCTATTCTAATTCATTCTTACAATCCATTCTAATTCATTAGCACGATCCATTCTAATTCATTCGCACGAATGTATCCATTCTAATTCATCGTACGATCCATTCTAATTCATTCATACAATCCTTTCTAATTCTTTCGCACGAATGTATCCATTCTAATTCCTTCGAACGATCCATTCTAATTCATTCATACGATCCATTCCAATTCATTCATACAATCCATTCTATTTCTTTCACACGAATGTATCTATTCTAATTAATTTGTATGATCCACCCTAATTCCTTCGTATGATCCATTCTAATTCATTCGCACGAATATATCCATTCTAATTCATTCGTACGATCCATTCAAATTCATTAATACGATCCATTCTAATTCATTCGCACGATCCATTCTAATTCATTCATACGATCCATTCTAATTCATTCGTACGATCTATTATAATTCATTCGCACGATCCATTATAATTCATTCGCACGATCCATTCTAATTCATTCGTACGATCCATTCTATTTCATTCATACGATCCATTCTATTTCATTCGTATGATCCATTCTTACTCATTCGTACGATCAATTCTAATTCATTCGCACAATCCATTCTAATTTATTCGCAAGATCCATTCTAATTCATTCGCACAATCTATTCTATTTCATTCGTACGATCCATTCTAATTCATTCATACGATCTATTCTAATTCATTCATACAATCCATTCTAATTCTTTCACACGAATGTATCCATTCTAATTCATTCGTACGATCCATTCTAATTCATTCGCACGATCCAATCTAATTAATTCGTATGAATGTATCCATTCTATTCTAATTCATTCGTACGATCCATTTTAATTCATTCGCACCATCCATTCTAATTCCTTCATACAATCCATTCTAATTCATTCGCACGATCCATTCTAATTCATTCATACGATCCATTCTAATTCATTCATACAATCCATTCTAATTCTTTCGCACGAATGTATCCATTCTAATTCATTCATACGATCCATTCTAATTCATTCGCACGATCCAATCTACTTCATTCGCACGATCCATTCTAATTCATTCGCACAAATGTATCCATTCTATTCTAATTCATTCGTACGATCCATTCTAATTCATTCGTATGATCCATTCTAATTCATTTGTACGAATGTATCCATTCTATTCTAATTCATTCGTACGATCCATTCTAATTCATTCGCACCATCCATTCTAATTCATTCATACGATCCATTCTAATTCATTCGTACGATCCATTCTAATTCATTCGCACGATCCATTCTAATTCATTCGTAATTCGTTCGCACGATCATTCTAATTCATTCGTACGATCCATTCTAATTCATTCGCACGATCATTCGTAATTCGTTCGTAATTCATGCGAATGAATTAGAATGGATCGTACGAATGACTAAGAATGGATCGTATGAATGAAATAGAATGGATCGTACGAATAAATTAGAAGGGATCGTGCTAATGAATTAGAATGGATCGTACGAATGAATTAGAATAGATTGTGCGAATGAATTAGAATGGATCGTATGAATGAATTAGAATGGATCGTACGAATGAATTAGAATGGATATATTCGTGCGAATAAATTAGATTGGATCGTACGAATGAGTAAGAATAGATCGTACAAATGAAATAGAATGGATCGTACGAATGAATTAGAATGGATCGTGCTAATGAATTAGAATGGATCGTACGAATGAATTAGAAAAGATTGTGCGAATGAATTAGAATGGATCGTACGAATGAATTAGAATGGATCGTATGAATGAATTAGAATGGATCATACGAATGAATTAGAATGGATCGTACAAATGAATTAGAATGGATACATTCGTGCCAATGAATTCGAATGAATCGTACGAATGAGTAAGAATGGATCGTACGAATGAAATAGAATGGATCGTGCTAATGAATTAGAATGGATCGTACGAATTAATTAGAAAGGATCGTATGAATGAATTAGAATGAATCGTGCGAATGAATTAGAATGGATCGTACGAATGAATTAGAATGGATACATTCGTGCGAATGAATTAGAATGCATTGTAGGAATAAATTAGAATGAATCGTATGAATGAATTAGAATGGATCATGCGAATGAATTAGAATTGATCGTACGAATGAATTAGAATGGATCATATGAATGAATTAGAATGGATCGTGCGAATGAATTAGAATGGATCGTACGAATGAATTCGAATGGATACATTCGTGCGAATGAATTAGAATAGATCGTACGAATGAGTAATAATGGATCGTATGAATGAAATAGAATGGATCGTACGAATGAATTAGAATGGATCGTGCTAATGAATTATAATGGATCGTACGAATGGATTAGAATGGATCGTACGAATGAATTAGAATGGATCATACGAATGAATTAGAATGGATCGAACGAATGAGTAAGAATGGATCGTACGAATGAAATAGAATGGATCGAACGTACGATCCATTCTAATTTATTCATACGATCCATTCTAATTCATTCATACGATCCATTCTAATTCATTCGCAGAATCTTTTCTAATTCATTCGTACGATCCATTCTAATTCATTCGCACGATCCATTCTAATTCATTTGTAAGATCCATTCTAATTCATTCATACAATCCATTCTAATTCTTTTGCACGAATGTATCCATTCTAATTCATTCGTACGATCCATTCTAATTCCTTCGTACGATCCATTCGAATTATTTTGTACGATCCATTCTAATTCATTCATACGATCCATTCTAATTCATTCATACGATCCATTCTAATTCATACGTACGATCCATTCGAATTCATTCATACGATCCATTCTAATTCATTCATACAATCCATTCTAATTCATTCACACGAATGTATCCATTCTAATTCATTCGTACGATCCATTCTAATTCATTCGCATGATCCAATCTAATTCTTTCGCACGATCCATTCTAATTCATTCGTACGATCCATTCAATTTCATTCGTACGATCCATTCTTACTCGTTCGTACGATCCATTCTAATTCATTCGTACGATCCATTCTATTTCATTAGCACGATCCATTCTAATTCATTCGTACGATCCATTCTAATTCATTCGTATGATCAATTCTAATTTATTCGTACTATCCATTCTAATTCATTTGTATGATCAATTCTAATTCATTCATACAATCTATTCTAACTCTTTTGCACGAATGTATGCATTCTAATTCCTTCGTACGATCCATTCTAATTCCTTCGTACGATCCATTCTAATTCATTCCCATGAATGTATCCATTCTAATTCATACGTGCGATCCATTCTAACTCATTCATACGATCATTCATAAGATCCATTCTAATTCATTTGTACGATCCATTCTAATTCATTCATACGATCCATTCTAATCCATTCATACGATCCATTCTAATTCATTCGCACGAATGTATCCATTCTAATTCATTCGTACGATCCATTCTTATTCATTCGCACGATCCATTCTAATTCATTCATACGATCCATTCTAATTCATTCGTATGATCCAATCTATTCTAATTCATTCCCATGAATGTATCCATTCTAATTCATTCATACGATCCATTCTAATTCATTCATACGATCCATTCTAATTCATTCGCACGAATGTATCCATTCTAATTCATTCGTATGATCCATTCTAATTCATTCATACGATCCATTCAAATTCATTCGTACGATCCATTCTAATTCATTCGTATGGATACATTCGTGCGAAGGAATTCATTCTAATTCATTCGCACAATCTATTCCAATTCATTCATTCGCATGAATACATACGGTCCAATTCTTTCACACGAATGTATCCATTCTAATTCATTCGTACGATCCATTCTAATTCATTCGCACAATCCATTCTAATTCATTCATACGATCCATTCTAATTCATTTGTACGATCCATTCTAATTCATTCGAACAATCCATTCTAATTCCTTTGTACGATCCATTCTAATTCCTTCGTACGATCCATTCTATTTCATTCGTATGATCCATTCTAATTCCTTCGTACGATCCATTATAATTCATTCGCACGAATGTATCCATTCTAATTCATTCGTACGATCCATTCTAATTCATTCGCACAATCTATTCTAATTCATTCGTACGATCCATTCTAATTCATTAGCACGATCCATTCTAATTCATTCGTACGATCCATTATATTTCATTCGTACGATCCATTCTTACTCATTTGTACGATCCATTCTAATTCATTCGCATGAATGTATCCATTCTAATTCATTCGTACGATCCATTCTAATTCATTTGCACGATCCATTCAAATTCATTCATATGATCCAATCTAAATCATTCATACAATCTATTCTAATTCTTTCGCACGAATGTATCCATTCTAATTCTTTCGTACGATCCACCCTAATTCCTTTGTATGATCCATTCTAATTCATTCGCACGAATGTATCTATTCTAATTGATTCGTACGATCCATTCGAATTCATTCATACGATCCATTCTAATTCATTCATATGATCCATTCTAATTCATTCGTACGATCAAATCTAATACATTCGCACGAATGTATCCATTCTAATTCATTCGCACGATCCATTCTAATTCATTCGCACAATCTATTCTAATTGATTCGTACGATCCATTCTAATTCATTAGCACGATCCATTCTAATTGATTCGTACGATCCATTCTATTTCATTCGTACGATCCATTCTTACTCATTAGCACAATCCATTCTAATTCATTTGCACGATCCATTCTAATTCATTCATAGGATCCATTCTAATTCATTCATACGATCCATTCTAATTCATTCATACAATCCATTCTAATTCTTTCGCACGAATGTATCCATTGTAATTCATTCGTACGATCCACCCTAATTGCTTCGTATGATCCATTCTAATTCATTCGCATGAATGTATCCCTTCTAATTCATTCGTACGATCCATTAGAATTCATTCATACGATCCATTCTAATTCATTCATTCGATCCATTCTAATTCATTCGCACAAATGTATCCATTCTAATTCATTCGTACGATCCATTCTAATTCATTTGCACGATCCAATCTAATTCATTCGCACGATCCATTCTAATTCATTCGTACGATCCATTCTAATTCATTCATATGATCCTTTCTAATTCATTCGCACAAATATATCCATTCTAATTCATTCTAATTCATCCATTCTAATTCCTTCTCACAAAAATATCCATTCTAATTCATTCGTATGATCTATTCTAATTCATTCATACGATCCATTCTAATTCATTCGTACGATCCATTCTAATTCATTCATACGATCCATTCTAATTCCTTCGTATGATCCATTCTAATTCATTCGCACGAATGTATCCATTCTAATTCATTCGTACGATCCATTCGAATTCATTCATACGATCCATTCTATTTCATTCGTACGATCCATTCTAATTCACTCGCAGGAATGTATCCATTCTAATTCATTCGTACGATCCATTCTAATTCATTCGCACGATCCAAACAAATTCATTCGCACGATCCATTCTAATTCATTCGTACGATCCATTATATTTCATTCGTACGATCCATTCTTACTCATTCGTACGAACCATTCTAATTCATTCGCACGAATGTATCCATTCTAATTTATTCGTACGATCCATTCTAATTCATTCGCACGATCCATTCTAATAATCGTGCGAATGAATTAGAATGGATCGTACGAATGAATTAGAATGGATCGTATGAATGAATCAGAATGGATCGTGCGAATGAATTAGAATTGATCGTACGAATGAATTAGAATGGACACATTCGTGCGAATGAATTAGAATGGATCGTATGAATGAACTAGATTGAATGAATTAGAATGGATCGTACGAATGAGTAAGAATGGATCGTATGAATGAATTAGAATGGATCGTGCGAATGAATTAGAATAGTTCATGAGAATGAATTAGAATGGATCGTACGAATGAATTAGAATGGATCGTATGAATGAATTAGATTGGATCATGCGAATGAATTAGAATGGATCGTATGAATGAATTAGAATGGATACATTCGTGCTAATGAATTAGAATGGATCGTATGAATGAATTAGATTGGATCGTATGAATGAATTAGAATGGATCATGCGAATGAATTAGAATGGATCGTACGAATGAATTAGAATGGATCGTACGAATGAATTAAAAAGGATACATTCGTGCGAATGAATTAGAATGGATCAAACGAAGGAATTATGGTGGATTGTACGAATGAATTAGAATGGATACATTCGTACGAAAGAATTAGAAGGGATTGTATGAATGAATTACAATGGATCGTATGAATGAATTAGAATGGATCGTACGAATGAATTAGAATGGATCGTATGAATGAATTAGAATGGATCGTGTGAATGAATTAGAATGGATCGTACGAATGAGTAAGAATGGATCGTACGAATGAAATAGAATGGATCGTACGTACGATCCATTCTAATTCATTCATACGATCCATTCAAATTCATTCGCATGAATGTATCCATTCTAATTCATTCGTACGATCCATTCTAATTAATTCGCACAATCTATTCTAATTCATTCGTACGATCCATTCTAATTCATTCGCACGATCCATTCTAATTCATTTGTACGATCCATTCTAATTCATTCATACAATCCATTCTAATTCTTTTGCGCGAATGTATCCATTCTAATTCATTCGTACGATCCATTCTAATTCCTTCGTACAATCCATTCTAATTCCTTCGTACGATCCATTCTAATTCATTCCTACGATCCATTCTAATTCATTCGTACGATCCATTCTAATTCACACGTACGATCCATTCGAATTCATTCATACGATCCATTCTAAGTCATTCATACGATCCATTCTAATTCATTTGCATGAATGTATCCATTCTAATTCATTCGTACGATCCATTCTAATTCATTCGCATAATCCAAACTAATTCTTTCATATGATCCATTCTAATTCATTCGTACGATCCATTCTAATTTATGAATGAGTAAGATCCATTCGTGCGAATGATTAGAATGGATCGTACGAATGAATTAGAATGGATCGTGCTAATGATTTAGAATGGATCGCACAAAGGATTGAATTAGAATGGATACATTCGTACAATCCATTCTAATTCATTCGTACGGTCCATTCTAATTCATTCGTACGATCCATTCTAATTTATTCATACGATCCATTCTAATTCATATTCATTCGTACGATCCATTCTAATTTATTCGTACGATCCATTCTAATTCATTCCTACGATCCATTCTAATTCATTCGTACGATCCTTTCTAAATCATTCGCACGATCTATTCTAGAATGGATCGTACGAAGGAGTAAGAATAGATCGTACGAATGAAATGGAATGGATCGTACGAATGAATTAGAATGGATCGTGCTAATGAATTAGAATGGATCGTACGAATGAATTAGAAAAGATTGTACGTATGAATTAGAATGGATCGTACGAATGAATTAGAATGGATCGTGCGAATATATTAGAATGGATCTTACGAATGATTTAGAATGGATCGTACGAATGAATTAGAATGGATCGTACGAATGAATATGAATTAGAATGGATCGTATGAATGAATTAGGATGGATCGTACGAATGAATTAGAATGGATCGTACGAATGAATTAGAATGGATTGTACGAATGTATCCATTCTAATTCATTTCTTTGTGCGATCCATTCAAATTCATTAGCACAATCCATTCTAATTCATTCGTACGATCCATTCTAATTCATTCATACGATCCATTCTAATTCATTCGTACGATCCATTCTAATTCATTCGCACGATCTATTCTAATTCATTCATACGATCCATTCTAATTCATTAGCACGATCTATTCTAATTCATTCGTACGATCCATTCTATTTCATTCGTACGATCCATTCTTATTCATTCGTACGATCATATGAATTAATTAGAATGAATTAGAATGGATCGTATGAATTAGAATGGATTCATTCGTACGATCCATTCTAATTCATTAGCACGATCCATTCTAATTCATTCATACGATCCATTCTATTTCATTCGTACGATCCATTCTTACTCATTCGTACGATCCAATCTAAAAAATTCATACGATCCATTCTAATTCATTCGCACGAATGTATCCATTCTAATTCATTCGTACGATCCATTCTATATCATTCGCACAATCTATTCTAATTTCTTTGTACGATCCATTCTAATTCATTAGAACAATCCATTCTAATTTATTTGTACGATCCATTCTAATTCATTCGTACGATCCATTCTAATTCATTCCCATGAATGTATCCATTCTAATTCATACGTGCGATCCATTCTAATTCATTCATACGATCAAATCTAATTCATTCATACGATCCATTCTAATTCATTCGTACGATCTATTCTAATTCATTCGCAAGATCCATTCTAATCCATTCATATGATCCATTCTAATCCATTCGTACGATCCATTCTAATTCATTCGAATGATCCATTCTAATTCATTCATACGATCCAATCTAATTCATTCATACGATCCATTCTAATTCATTCGCACGAATGTATCCATTCTAATTCATTCGTACGATCCATTCTAAGTCATTCGCACAATCTATTCTAATTCATTCGTACGATCCATTCTAATTCATTCGCACGATCCATTCTAATTCATTTGCACGATCCATTCTAATTCATTCATACAATCCATTCTAATTCATTTGCACAAATGTATCCATTCTAATTCATTCGTACGATCCATTCTAATTCCTTCGTACGATCCATTCTAATTCCTTCGTACGATCCATTGTATTTCATTCGTATGATCCATTCTAATTCCTTCGTACGATCCATTCATTCATACGATCCATTCTAATTCATTCGCACAATCTATTCTAATTAATTCGTACGATCCATTCTAATTCATTCGTACGATCCATTCTAATTTATTAGCACAATCCATTCTAATTCATTCATACTTTCCATTCTAATTCGTACGATCCATTCTATTTCATTCGTGCGATCCATTCTTACTCATTCGCACGAATATATCCATTCTAATTCATTTGCACGAATGTATCCATTCTAATTCCTTTGTACGATCCATTCATTCGTACGATCCATTCTAATTCATTCGGACAATCTATTCTAATTCATTGTACGATCCATTCTATTTAATTCATACGATCTACTCTAATTCATTAGCACGATCTATTCTAATTCATTCATACGTCCATTCTAATTCATCTGAACCATTCTAATTCATTCATACGATCCATTATATTTCATTTGTATGATCCATTCATATTCATTCGTACGATCCATTCGAATTCATTCATACGATCCACTCTAATTCATTCGCACAATCTATTCTAATTCATTCGTACGATCCATTCTAATTCATTAGCACAATCCATTCTAATTCATTCGTACGATCCATTCTATTTCATTCGTATGATCCATTCGTACTCATTCGTACGATCCCTTCTAATTCATTCGCACGAATGTATCCATTCTAATTCATTCATACGATCCATTCTAATTCATTCGCACAATCTATTCTAATTCATTCGTACGATCCATTCTAATTCATTAGCACAATATATTCTAATTCATTCATACGATCCATTCTATTTCATTCATACGATCCATTCTTACTCATTCGTACGATCCATTCTAATTCATTCACACAATCTATTCTAATTCATTCGTACGATCCATTCTAATTCCTTCATTCTTATTCATTCGTATGATCCATTCTAATTCATTCGCACAATCTATTCTAATTCATTCGTACGATCCATTCAAATTCCTTCATTCTTATTCATTCGTACGATCCTTTCTAATTCATACGTACGATCCATTCTAATTCATTCATACGATCCAATCTAATTCATTCATACGATCCATTCGAATTCATTCGATCATACGAATGAGTAAGAATGGATCATACGAATGAAATAGAATGGATCGTACGAATGAGTAAGAATGGATCGTACGAATGAAATAGAATGGATCGTACAAATGAATTAGAATGGATACATTCGTGCGAATGAATTAGAATGGATCGTACGAATGAATTAGAATGGATCGTACGAATGAATTAGAATGGATCGTGCGAATGAATTAGAATGGATCGTACGAATGAATTAGAATGGACACATTCGTGCGAATGAATTAGAATGGATCGTACGAATGAGTAAGAATGGATCGTACGAATGAAATAGAATGGATCATACGAATGAATTAGAATGGATCGTGCGAATAAATTAGATTGGATCGTACGAAGGAATTAGAATGGATACATTCGTGCGAATGAATTAGAATGGATCACATGAATGAATTAGAATGGATTGTACGTATGATCCATTCTATTTCATTCGTACGATCCATTCTTACTCATTCGTACGATCCATTCTAATTCATTCGCACGATCCATTCTAATTCATTCATACGATCCATTCTATTTCATTCGTATGATCCATTCTAATTCCTTCGTCTGATCCATTCTAATTCATTCCGATGAATGTATCCATTCTAATTCATTCGTACGAACCATTCTAATTCATTCGCACGAATGTATCCATTCTAATTCATTCGTACGATCCATTCTAATTCATTCGCGCAATCTATTCTAATTCATTCGTACGATCCATTCTAATTCGTTAGCACGATACATTCTAATTCATTCATATGATCCATTCTAATTCATTCGCACGATCTATTCTAATTCATTTGTATGATCCATACGAATGAATTAGAATGGATACATTCGTGCGAATAAACTAGAATGGATCATGCGAATGAGTAAGAATGGATCGTACGAATGAAATACAATAGATCATACGAATGAATTAGAATGGATCATGCTAATGAATTAGAATGGATCGTACGAATGAATTAGAATGGATCGTATGAATAAATTCGTACGTACAAATGAATTATAATAGATTGTGCGAATGAATTAGAATGGATCGTACGAATAAATTAGAATGGATACATTTGTGTGAAAGAATTAGAATGGATTGTATGAATGAATTAGAATGGATCGTATGAATGAATTAGAATGGATCGTGCGAATGAATTAGAATGGATTGTACGAATGAATTAGAATGGATCATGCTAATGAATTAGAATGGATCGTACGAATGAATTAGAATAGATTGTGCGAATGAATTAGAATGGATCGTACGAATGAATTAGAATGGATCGTAAGAATGAATTAGAATGGATCGTGCGAATGAATTAGAATGGATCGTACGAATGAATTAGAATGGATACATTTGTGCGAATGTATTAGAATGGATCGTTCGAATGAGTAAGAATGGATCGTATGAATGAAATAGATTGGATCGTACGAATGAATTAGAATGGATCGTGCTAATGAATTAGAATGGATCGTACGAATGAATAAGAATAGATTGTGCGAATGAATTAGAATGGATCGTACGAATGAATTAGAATGGATACATTCTTGCGAATGAATTAGAATGGATCGTATGAATGAATTAGAATGGATCATGCGAATGAATTAGAATGGATCGTACGAATGAATTAGAATGGATCGTATGAAGGAATTAGAATGGATTGTATGAATGAATTAGAATGGATCGTGCGAATGAGTTAGAATTGATCGTACGAAGGAATTAGAATGGATCGTACGAAGGAATTAGAATGGATACATTCATGGGAATGAATTAGAATGGATCGTACAAAGGAATTAGAATGGATCATACGAATGAAATAGAATTAATCTTATGAAGGAATTAGAATGGATCGTACGAATGAATTAGAATGGATCGCACGAATGAATTAGATGGGATCGTACCAATGAAATAGAATGGATCGTACGAATGAATTAGATTGGATCGTATGAATGAATTAGAATGGATCATATGATTGAATTAGAATGGATCGTGCGAATGAATTAGAATGGATTGTACGAATGAATTAGAATGGATCGTACGATCCATTCTATTTCATTCGTATGATCCATTCTAATTCCTTCGTACGATCCATTGTAATCCATTCTAATTCATTCGTACGATCCATTCTAATTCATTCGCACAATCTAATTTATTCGTACGTATGAATTGGATCGTATGAATGAATTAGAATGGATCGTATGTATGAATTAGAATGGATACATTCATGGGAATGAATTAGAATGGATCGTACGAAGGAATTTGAATGGATCGTACGAAGGAATTAGAATGGATCGTACGAAGGAATTAGAATGGATTGTACGAATGAATTAGAATGGATACATTCGTGCAAAAGAATTAGAATGGATTGTATGAATGAATTAGAATGGATCGTACAAATGAATTAGAATGGATCGTACGAATGAATTAGAATGGATACATTCGTGCGAATAAATTAGAATGGATCGTATGAATGAATTAGAATGGATCGTATTAATGAATTCGAATGGATTGTACGAATGAATTATAATGGATACATTCATGCGAATCTATTAGAATGGATCGTATGAATGAATTAGAATGGATACATTCGTACGAAAGAATTAGAATGGATCGTACGAATGAATTAGAATGGATCGTATGAATAAATTCGAAGGGATCGTATGAATGAATTAGAATGGATCGTGCGAATGAATTAGAATGGATCATACGAATGAATTAGAATAGATTGTGCGAATGAATTAGAATGAATCGTACGAATGATTTAGAATGGATACATTCATGCAAATAAATTATAATGGATCGTATGAATGAATTAGAATGGATCGTATGAATGAATTCGAATGGATACATTCGTGCGAATGAATTAGAATGGATCGTATGAATGAATTAGAATGGATCGTACGAATGAATTCGAATGGATCGTACGAATGAATTAGAATGGATCGTACGAATAAATTAGAATGGATCATACGAAAGAATTAGGGTAGATCGTACGAATGAATTAGAGTGGATACATTCGTGCAAAAGAATTAGAATGGATCGTGCGAATGAATTAGAATGGATCGTACGAATGAATTAGAATGGATTGTACAAAGGAATTTGAGTGGATCGTACGAATGAATTAGAATGGATACATTCGTGCGAAAGAATTAGAATGGATTGTATGAATGAATTAGAATGGATCATCTGAATGAATTAGAATGGATCGTGCGAATGAATTAGAATTGATCGTACGAATGAATTAGAATGGATCGTATGAATGAATTCGAATGGATCGTACGAATGAATTAGAATATATACATTCGTGCGAATGAATTATAATGGTTCATACGAAGGAATTAGAATGGGTCGTATGAATGAATTAGAGTGGATCCATTCTATTCTAATTCATTCGCACGATCCTTTCTAATTCATTCATACGGTCCATTCTAATTCATTCATACAATCCATTCTAATTCTTTCGCACGAATGTATCCATTCAAATTCATTCATACGATCCACCGTAATTCCTTCGTATGATCCATTCTAATTCATTCGCACGAATGTATCCATTCTAATTCATACGTACGATCCATTCAAATTCATTCATACGATCCAATCTAAATCATTCATACGATCCATTCTAATTCATTCGCACGAATGTATCCATGGGAATGAATCCATTCTAATTCATTTGTACGATCCATTCTAATTCATTCGTACGATCCACTCTAATTCATTTGCATGATTCATTCATACGATTCATTCTAATTCATTTGCACAATCCATTCTAATTCATTCGCACGATTAATTCTTATGATCCATTCTAATTCATTCGCAAGAATGGAACGAATTAGAATAGATACATTCGTGCAAATGAATTAGAATGGATCATATGAATGAATTAGATTGGATCGTATGAAGGAATTAGAATGGATCGTACATATGAATTAGAATGGATACATTCATGCGAATGAATTAGAATGGATCGTACGAAGGAATTAGAATGGATCATACGAATGAAATAGAATGGGTCATACGAAGGAAATAGAACGGATCGTGCGAATGAATAAGAATAGAATGGATCCATTCTAATTCATTCGTAGGATCCATTCTAATTAATTCGCACAATCTATTCTAATTCATTTGTACGATCCATTCTAATTCATTTGTATGATCCATTCTAATTCCTTCATACGATCCATTCTATTTCATTCGTATGAATGAATTAGAATGAATTAGAATGGATCGTACAATCTATTCTAATCTATTCGTATGATCTATTCTAATTCATTTGCACGATCCATTCTAATTCCTTCATACAATCAATTCTAATTTATTCGTACGATCTAATTCATTCGCACGATCCATTCTAATTCATTCATATGATCCATTCTATTTCATTCGTACGATCCATTCTTACTCGTTCGTACGATCCATTCTAATTCATTCGCTTTAATTCCTTCATACGATCCATTCTAATTCTTTCGTACGATCCATTCTAATTCCTTCGTACGATCCATTCTGTTTCATTTGTATGATCCATTCTAATTCCTTCGTACGATCCATTCTAATTCATTCCCATGAATGTATCCATTCTAATTCATACGTACGATCCATTCTAATTCATTCATACGATCCAATCTAATTCATTCATACGATCCATTCTAATTCATTCGCACGAATGTATCCATTCTAATTCATTAGCACGATCCATTCTAATTCATTAGCACGATCCATACTAATTCATTCGTACGATCCATTCTAATTCATTTGTACGATCCATTCTAATTCATTCGTACAATCCATTCTAATTCATTCATACGATCCATTCTAATTCATTCATACAATCTATTCTAATTCATTTTTATTCATTCGCATAATCTATTCTTATTCATTCGTTCAATCCATTCAATCTAATTCATTCGCACGATCCAATCTAATTCATTCGCACGATCCATTCTAATTCATTCGTACGATCCATTCTATATCATTCGTACGATCCATTCATACTCATTCGTACGATCATACGAAGGAATTAGAATGGATCATATGAATGAATTAGAATGGATCGTGTGAATGAATTAGAATGGATCGTACGAATGAATTAGAATTGATCATTTGAATGAATTAGAATGGATCGTACATTTGAATTAGAATGGATACATTCATGGGAATGAATTAGAATGGATTGTATGAATGAATTAGAATGGATCGTATGAATGAATTCGAATGGATCGTACGAATCAATTAGAATGGATACATTCGGATTGTACGAAGGAATTAGAATGGTTCGTACGAAAAAATCAGAATAGATTGTGCGAATGAATTAGAATGGATCGTACGAATGAATTAGAATGGATCGTGCTAATAAATTAGAAGGATCGTATGAATGAATTAGAATAGATTGTGCGAATTAATTAGAATGGATCGTACGAATGAATTAGAATGGATCGTATGAATGAATTAGAATGGATACATTCATGGGAATGAATTAGAATGGATCGTACGAAGGAATTAGAATGGATCGTGCGAATGAATTAGAATGGATCGTACGAAGGAATTTAGAATGGATCGTATGAATGAATTAGATTGGATCGTATGAATAAACTAGAATGGATCATATGAATGAATTAGAATGGATTGTGCGAACGAATTAGAATGAATCGTATGAATGAATTAGATTGGATCGTATGAATGAATTAGAATGGATTGTATGAATGAATTAGAATGGATCGTACGATCCAATCTAATTCATACAATCCAATCTAATTCATTCATATGATCCATTCTAATTCATTCTAATTCATTCGTACGATCCATTCTAATTTATTCATACGATCCATTCTAATTCATTCATACGATCCATTCTAATTCATTCGCACGAATGTATTCATTCTAAGTCATTCGTACGATCCATTCTAATTCATTCGCACGATCCATTCTAATTCATTCGTACGATCCATTCTAATTCTAATTCATTCTAATTCATTAGAATATATCGTACGAATGAATTAGAATGTATACATTCGTGCGAATGAATTAGAATGGATTGTATGAATGAATTAGAATGGATTAGAATGGATACATTCGTGCGAAAGAATTAGAATGGATTAGATAGGATTAGAATGGATTAGAAAGAATTAGAATGGATCGTACAAATTAATTAGAATGGATCGTGCTAATAAATTAGAATGGATCGTACCAATGAATTAGAATAGATTGTGCGAATGAATTAGAATGGATCATGCGAATGAATTAGAATGGATACATTTGTGCGAATGAATTAGAATGGATCGTACGAATGAATCCATTGTAAGTAGAATGGATCCATTCTAATTCATTCGTACGATCCATTCTAATTCATTCGCACGATCCATTCTAATTCATTCATACGATCCATTCTAATTCATTCGTATGATCCATTCTAATTCATTCGCACGATCCATTCTAATTCATTCCTACGATCCATTCAAATTTATTCATACGATCCATTCTAATTCATTCATACGATCCATTCTAATTCATTCGCACAATCTATTCTAATTCATTCGTACGATCAATTCAAATTCATTCGCACGATCCATTATAATTCATTAGCGAATGATGAATCATACGAATGAATTAGAATGGATCGTACGAACGAATTAGGGTGGATCGTACGAATGAATTAGAATGGATACATTCGTGCGAAAGACTTAGAATGGATTGTATGAATGAATTAGAATGGATCGTGCGAATGAATTAGAATAGATACATTCGTGCGAATGAATTAGAATGGATCATACGAAGGAATTAGGGTGGATCGTACGAATGAATAAGAATGGACCGTACGATCCATTCTAATTCATTTGTAAGATCCATTCTAATTCATTCGCATGAATGTATCCATTCTAATTCATTCGCACGATCCATTCTAATTCATTCATGCGATCCATTCTAATTAATTCATACGATCCATTCTAATTCATTCGCATGAATGTATCCATTCTAATTCATTCGTAGATCCATTCTAATTCATTCATACGATCCATTCAAATTCATTCGTACGATCCATTCTAATTCATTCGCACGAATGTATCCATTCTAATTCATTCGTACGATCGATTCTAATTCATTCACACGATCCATTCTAATTCATTCATACGATCCATTATAATTCATTCGCACGATCCATTCTAATTCATTCATACGATCGTACGAATGAATAAGAATGGATCGTACGAATGAAATAGAATGGATCGTTGAAATGAATTAGAATGGATCGTGCTAATGAATTAGAATGGATCGTACGAATGAATTAGAATAGATCGTGCGAATGAACTAGAATGGATCGTACGAATGAATTAGAATGGATCGTATGAATGAATTAGAATCGATCGTGCGAATGAATTAGAATGGATCATACGAATGAATTAGAATGGATCGTATGAATGAATTAGAATAGATCATGTGAATGAATTAGAATAGATTGTGCGAATGATGAATTAGAATGGATAAGAATGGATCGTGCGAATGAATTAGAATGGATCGTACGAATGAATTAGAGTGGATACATTTGTCCGAATGAATTAGAATGGATCGAATTAATGAATTAGAATGGATCGTACGAAGGAATTAGAATGGATCATGCGAATGAATTAGAATGGATCGTACGAATGAATTAGAATGTATCTATTCGTGTGAATGAATTAGAATGGATCATTCTAATCCATTCTAATTCATTCATACGATCCATTCTAATTCATACGTACGATCCATTCTAATTCATTCATACGATCCAATCTAGTTCATTCATACGATCCATTCTAATTCATTCGCACGAATATATCCATTCTAATTCATTCTAATTCCTTCGTACGATCCATTCCTACGATCCATTCTAATTCCTTCGCACGAATGTATCCATGCACGAATGTATCCATTCTAATTCATTCGTACGATCCATTCTAATTCCTTCGTACAATATATTCTAATTCATTCGCAAGATCCATTCTAATTCATTCATACGATCCATTCTAATACATTCGTATGATCCATTCTAATTCATTCGCACAATCTATTCTAATTTATTCATACGATCCATTTTAATTCATTAGCACGAATGTATCCATTCTAATTCTAATCCATTCTAATTCCTTCGTACGATCCACCCTAATTCCTTCGTACGATCCATTCGCATTACTTCGTACGATCCATTCTAATTCCTTCGTACGATCAATTCTATTTCATTCGAATGATCCATTCTAATTCCTTCGTACGATCCATTCTAATTCACTCCCATGAATGTATCCATTCTAATTCATACATACGATCCATTCTAATTCATTCATACGATCCAATCTAATTCATTCATACGATCTATTCTAATTCATTCGTACGATCCATTCTAATTCATTCGCACAATCTATTCAAATTCATTTGTACGATCCATTCTAATTCATTGGCACGATCCATTCTAATTCATTCGTACGATCCATTCTATTTCATTCGTACAATCCATTCTTACTCATTCATACAATCAAGTCTAATTAGAATGGATCGTACGTATGAATTAGAATGGATCGTACAAAGGAATTAGAATGTATCATACGAATGAAATAGAATGGATCGTACGAAGGAATTAGAATGGATCATACGACAAATGAATTAGAATGAATTAGAATGTATCGTGCGAATGTAATTAGAATGGATCTTATGAATGAATTAGAATAAATTAGAATGGATCGTATGAATGAATTAGAATGGATTAGAATGGATCGTATGAATGAATTAGAATGGATTAGAATGGATCGTACGAAGGAATTAGAATGGATCGTACGAATGAATTAGAATGAATACATTCGTGCGAATGAATTAGAATGGATCGTATGAATGAATTAGATTGGATCGTATGAATGCATTATAATGGATCGTATGAATGAATTAGAATGGATAGTACGAATGAATTAGAATGGATCGTACGAAGGAATTAGAATGGATACATTCGTACGATTCTTTCTAATTCATTCATACAATCCATTCTAATTCTTTCGCACGAATGTATCCATTCTAATTCATTCGTACGATCCACCCTAATTGCTTCGTATGATCCATTCTAATTCTTTTGCACGAATGTATCCATTCTAATTCATTCGTACGATCCATTCTAATTAATTCACATGATCGTATGAATGAATTAGAAAGGATCGTATGAATGAATTAGAAAGGATCGTGCGAAAGAATTAGAATGGATCGTATGAATGAATTCGAATGGATCGTACGAATGGATTAGAATGGATACATTCGTGCGTATGAATTAGAATGGATCATACGAAGGAATTAGGGTGGATCGTACGAAAGAATTAGAATGGATACATTCGTGCGAAAAAATTAGAATGGATTGTATGAATGAATTAGAATAGATCGTACAAATGTATCCATTCTAATTCCTTCGTACGATCCATTCTAATTCATTCGTACGATCCATTCTAATTCATTCCCATTCTAATTTATTCATACGATGCAATCTAATTTATTCATACGATCCATTCTAATTCATTCGCACAAATGTATCCATTCTAATTCATTCGTACGATCCATTCTAATTCATTCGTACGATCCATTCTAATTCATTCATACGATCCATTCTAATTCATTCGCATGAATGTATCAATCTAATTCATTAGCACGAATTCATTAGAATGGATCGTACGAATGAATTAGAATAGATTAGAATGGATCGTATGAATGACTTCGAATGGATCGTACGAATGAATTAGAATGGATCGTACGAATGAGTAAGAATGGTTCGTACGAATGAATTAGAATGGATCATATGAATGAATTAGAATGGATCGTACAAATGAATTAGAATGGATCGTACGAATGAATTAGAATAATCCATTCTAATTCATTCGTACAATCCATTCTAATTCATTCATACGATCCATTCTGATTCATTCATACAATCCATTCTAATTCTTTCGCAAGAATGTATCCATTCTAATTCATTCGTACGTTCCATCATAATTCCTTCGTATGATCCATTCTAATTCATTCGCACGAATGTATCTATTCTAATTCATTCGTATGATCCATTCTAATTCATTCGCACGATCCATTCTAATTCATTCATACGATCCATTCTATTTCATTCATACGATCCATTCTAATTCATTCGCACGATCCATTCTATTTCATTCATACGATCCATTCTTACTCATTCGTACGATCCATTCAAATTCATTAGCACGAATGTATCCATTCTAATTCATTCGTACAATCCATTCTAATTCATTCGCACGATCCATTCTAATTCATTCATACGATCTATTCTAATTCATTCGTACGATCCATTCTAATTCATTCGCACAATCTATTCTAATTCTTTCGTACGATCCTTTCTAATTCATTAGCACGATCCATTCTAATTCATTCGTATGATCCATTCTATTTCATTCGTACGATCTATTCTTACTCATTCTTACGATCCATTGTAATTCATTCGCACGAATGTATCCATTCTAATTCATTCGTACGATCCATTCTAATTCCTTCGTACAATACATTCTATTTCATTTATACGATCCATTCTAATTCATTCATACAATCAATTCTAATTCTTTCACACGAATCTATCCATTCTAATACATTCGTACGTATGATCCATTCTAATTCATTCATTTGTACGATCCATTCTAATTCCTTCGTGCGAACGAATTAGAATGGATCATATGAATGAATTTGAAAGGATCGTACGAATGAATTAGAATGGATATATTCGTGTGAATGAATTAGAATGGGTCAAATGAAGGAATTAGGGTGGATTGTACGAATGAATTAGAATGGATACATTCGTGCGAAAGAATTAGAATAGATTTTATGAATGAATTAGAATGGATCATATGAATGAAATAGAATGGATCGTATGAATGAAATAGAATGGATCGTACGAAGGATTTAGAATGGATCGTACGAATGAATTAGAATGGATACATTCGTGCGAATGAATTAGAATGGATCGTACGAATGACTAAGAATGGATCGTACGAATGGATTAGAATGGATCGTGCGAATGAATTAGAATTGATCGTATGAATGAATTAGAATGGATCATATGAATGAATTAGAATGGATCGTACGTATGAATTAGAATGAAATGTGTGAATGAATTAGAATGGATTGTGCGAATGAATTAGAATGGATCGTACGAATGAATTAGAATGGATACATTCGTGCGAATGAATTAGAATTGATCGTACGAATGAGTAAGAATGGATCGTACGAATGAAATAGAATGGATCGTACGAATGAATTAGAATGGATCGTGCTAATGAATTAGAATAGAGCATACGAATGAATTAGAATAGATTGTGCGAATGATGAATTAGAATGGATCGGGCGAATGAATTAGATTGGATCGTGCGAATGAATTATAATGGATCGTAAGAATGAATTAGAATGGATACATTCGTGCGAATGAATTAGAATGGATCGTATGAATGAATTAGAATGGATCGTATGAATGAATTCGAATGGATCATACGAAGGAATTAGAATGGATCGTACGAATGGATCGTATGAAGGAATTAGAGTACGATCCACCCTAATTCCTTCGTATGATCCAAACTAATTCATTCGCATGAAGTATCCATTCTAATTCATTCGTACGATCCATTCAAATTCATTCATACAATCCATTCTAATTCATTCATACGATCCATTCTAATTCATTCGCACGAATGTATCCATTCTAATTCATTCTTATGATCCTTTCTAATTCATTCGCACAATCTATTCTAGTTCATTCGTATGATCCATTCTAATTCATTCACACGATCCATTCAAATTCATTTGCACGATCCATTCTAATTCATTTATACAATCTATTCTAATTCTTTTACACGAATGTATCCATTCTAATTCATTCGTATGGTCCATTCTAATTCCTTTGTACGATCCATTCTAATTCCTTCGTACGATCCATTCTAATTCCTTCGTATGATCCATTCTATTTCTTCATATGCTCCATTCTAATTCCTTCGTACGATCCATTCTAATTCATTCCCATGAATATATCTATTCTAATTTATACGTATGATCCATTCTAATTCATTCATACGATCCAATCTAACTCATTCATACGATCCATTCTAATTCATTCGCACGAATGTATCCATTCTAATTCATTCGTACGATCTATTCTAATTCATTCGCACAATCTATTCTAATTCATTCGTATGGTCCATTCTAATTCATTAGCACGATCCATTCTAATTCATTCGTACGATCCATTCTATTTCATTCGTACGATCCATTCTTACTCATTCGTATGATCCATTCTATTTCATTCGTACGATCCATTCTTACTCATTCGTACGATCCATGCTAATTGATTCGCACGAATATATCCATTCTAATTCATTCGTACAATCCATTCTAATTCATTCGCACGATCCATTCTAATTCATTCATACGATCCATTCTAATTCATTCGTATGATCCATTCTAATTAATTCGCATAATCCATTCTAATTCATTCATACAATCCATTCTAATTCATTCATACAATCCATTCTAATTCTTTTGCACGAATGTATCCAGTCTAATTCATTCGTACGATCCACCCTAATTCTTTTATATGATCCTTTCTAATTCATTCGCACGACTGTATCCATTCTAACTCATTCGTACGATCCGTTCGAATTCATTCATACGATCCATTCTAATTCATGCATACGATCCATTCTAATTCATTCTTACGATCCATTCTAATTCATTCATACGATCCATTCTATTTCATTTGTACGATCCATTCTTACTCATTCGTACGATCCATTCTAATTCATTCGCTCTAATTCCTTCGTACGATCCATTCTAATTCCTTTGTACGATCCATTCTAATTCATTCCCATGAATGTATCGATTCTAATTCATACGTACGATCCATTCTAATTCATTCATACGATCCAATCTAATTCATTCATACAATCTATTCTAATTCATTCGCACGAATGTATCAATTCTAATTCATTCGTACGATTCATTCTAATTCATTCGCACAATCCATTCTTATTCATTCGTACGATCCATTCTAATTCATTAGCACGATCCATTCTAATTAATTCGTACGATCAATTCTATTTCATTAGTACGATCTATTCTTACTCATTCGTACGATCCATTCTAATTCATTCGCACGAATATATCCATTCTAATTCATTCGCACGATCCATTCTAATTCATTCGTACGATCCATTCTAATTCATTCGCACGATCCATTCTAATTCATTTGTATGATCCATTCTAATTCATTCATATAATACATTCTAATTCTTTCGCACGAATGTATCCATTCTAAATCATTCGTACGATCCACCCTAATTCCATCATATGATCCATTCTAATTTATTCGTACAATCCATTCTAATTCATTAGCACGATCCATTCTAATTTATTCGTACGATCCATTCTATTTCATTCTTATGATCCATTCTAATTCATTAGCACGATCCATTCTAATTCATTCGTACGATCCGTTCGAATTCCTTCATACGATCCATTCTAATTCATTCGTATGATCCATTCTAATTCATCACACGATCCATTCTAATTCATTCGCACAATCCATTCTAATTCTTTCGCACGAATGTATCCATTCTAATTCATTCGTACGATCCACCCTAATTCCTTCGTATGATCTATTCTAATTTATTTGTACAAAGGAATTAGAATGGATTAGAATGGATCATATGAATTAGAATGGATCGTATGAATGAGTAAGAATGGATCGTGCGAATGAATTAGAATGGATCATGCTAATGAATTAGAATGGATCGTACAAATGAATTAGAATGGATCGTATGAATGAATTAGAATAGATCGTGCGAATGAATTAGAATGGATCGTACGAATGAATTAGAATGGATACATTCGTGCGAATGAATTAGAATGGATCGCACGAATGAGTAAGAATGGATCGTACGAACTAATGGATCGTATGCATGAATTAGAATGGATACATTCGTACGAATGAATTAGAATGGATCGAACGAATGAGTAAGAATGAATCGTACGAATGAAATAGAATGGATCGTACGAATGAATTACAATGGATCGTGCTAATGAATTAGAATGGATCGTACAAATGAATTAGAATAGATTGTGCGATTGAATTAGAATGGATCGTACGAATGAATTAGAATGGATACATTCGTGCGAATGAATTAGAATGAATTGTATGAATGAATTAGATTGGATCGTATGAATGAATTAGAATGGCTCGTACCTATGAATTAGAATGGATCGTACGAAGGAATTAGAATGGATCATACGAATGAATTAGAATAGATAGATTCGTGCAAAAGAATTAGAATGGATTGTATGAATGAATTACAATGGATCGTGCAAATGAATTAGAATGGATCGTACGAAGGATTTAGAATGGATCGTACGAATGAATTAGAATCAATCCATTCTAATTTATACGTACGATCCATTCTAATTCATTCTAATATCCATTCTAATTCATTCGCACAATCTATTCTAATTCATTCATACGATCCATTCGAATTCATTCGCACGAATGTATCCATTCAAATTCATTCGTACGATCCATTCTAATTCATTCATACGATCCATTCTAATTCATTCGCACGATCCATTCTAATTCATTCATACGATCCATTCTAATTCATTCATACAATCCATTCTAATTCTTTCGCACGAATGTATCCATTCTAATTCATTCGTACGATCCACCCTAATTCCTTCGTATGATCCATTATAATTCATTCGCATGAATGTATCCATTCTAATTCATTCGTACGATCCATTCGAATTCATTCAAACGATCAATCTAATTCATTCGCACGAATGTATCCATTCTAATTCATTCGTACGATCCATTCTAATTCATTCGCGCAATCTATTCTAATTCATTCGTACGATCCATTCTAATTCATTCGCACGATCCATTCTAATTCATTTGCACGAACCATTCTAATTCATTCATACAATCCATTCTAATTGTTTTGCACGAATGTATCCTTTCTAATTCAGTCATACGATCCATTCTAATTCCTTCGAACGATCCATTCTAATTCTTTCAAATGATCCATTCTATTTCATTCGTATGATCCATTCTAATTCCTTCGTACGATCCATTCTAATTCATTCCCATGAATGTATCCATTCTAACTCATACGTACGATCCATTCTAATTCATTCATACGATCCAATCTAATTCATTCATACGATCCATTCTAATTCATTCGCACGAATGTATACATTCTAATTCATTCGTATGATCCATTCTACTTCATTCGCACTATCTATTCTAATTCAATTGTACGATCCACTCTAATTCATTTGTACGATCCATTCTAATTAATTCATTCGATCCATTCTAATTCATTCGTACGATCCATTCTTACTCATTCGTACGATCCATTCTAATTCATTCGCACGAATGTATCCATTCTAATTCATTCGTACGATCCATTCTAATTCATTTGCATGATCCATTCTAATTCAATCGTACAATCCATTCTAATTCATTCGTACGATCCATTCTAGTTCATTCGCACGATCCATTCTAATTTATTCATACGATCCATTCTAATTCATTCATACAATCCATTCTAATTCTTTTGCATGAATGAATCCATTCTAATTCATTCGTACGATCCATTCTAATTCATTCGCACAATCTATTCTAATTCATTCGTACGATCAATTCTAATTCATTAGCACGATCCATTCTAATTCATTTGTACGATCCATTCTATTTCATTCATACGATCCATTCTAACTCATTCGTACGATACATTCTAATTCATTCGCACAAATGTATCCATTCTAATTCATTCGTACGATCCATTCTAATTCATTCGCATGATCCATTCTAATTCATTCATACGATCCATTCTAATTCATTCGTACTATCCATTCTAATTCATTCACACGATCCATTCTAATTCATTCATACAATCCATTCTAATTCATTCGCACGAATGTATCCATTCTAATTCATTCGTATGATCCATTCTAATTCATTCGCATGATCCATTCTAATTCATTCATACGATCCATTCTAATTCATTCGTACGATCCATTCTAATTCATTCATACGATCCATTCTAATTTATTAGCACGATCCATTCTAATTCATTCATACGATCCATTCTAATTCATACGATCCATTCTAATTCATTCATACGTTCCATTCTATTTCATTCGTATGATCCATTCAAATTAATTCATACGATCCATTCTATTTCATTCGTACGATCCATTCTTACTCATTCGTACGATCCATTCTAATTCATTCGCACGATCAAATCTAATTCATTCGAACGATCCATTCTAATTCATTCGTACGATCCATTCCATTTCATTCGTACGATCCATTCTTACTCATTCGTACGATCCATTCTAATTCATTTGCCCGAAGGTATCTATCCTAATTCATTCGTACGATCCATTCTAATTCATTCGCACGATCCATTCTAATTTATTCATACGATCCATTCTAATTCATTAGAATGGATCGTACGAATGAGTAAGAATGGATCGTATAAATGAAATAGAATGGATCGTACGAATGAATTTGAATGGATCGTGCGAAAAAATTAGATTGGATCGTGCGAATGAATTAGAATGGATCGCACGAATTAATTAGAATGGATACATTCATGCGAATGAATTAGAATGGATCGTATGAATGAATTAGAATGGATCGTATGAATGAATTCGAATGGATCGTACGTATGAATTAGAATGGATCGTACGAATGAATTAGAATGGATCGTATGAATGAATTAGAATGGATCGTGCGAACGAATTAGAATGGATCGTACGAATGAATTAGAATGGATACATTCGTGCGAAAGAATTAGAATGGATTGTATGAATGACATACGATCCATTCTAATTCATTCGTACGATCCATTCTAATTCATTCACACGATCCATTCTAATTCATTCATACGATCCATTCTAATTCATTCATACAATCCATTCTAATTCTTTCGCACGAATGTATCCATTCTAATTCATTCGTACAATCCACCCTAATTCCTTCGTATGATCCATTCTAATTAGAATGGATCATTCGAACAATTTATTCTAATTCATTCGTACGATCCATTCTAATTCATTCGCCTAATCCATTCCAATTCATTCGTACGATCTATTCTATTTCATTCGTACGATCCATTCTTACTCATTCATACGATCCATTCTAATTCATTCGCACGAATGTATCCATTCTAATTCATTCGTACGATCCATTCTAATTCATTCGCACGATCCATTCTAATTCAGTCATATGATCCATTCTAATTCATTTGTACGATCCATTCTAATTCATTCGCACAATCTATTCTAATTCATTCGTACGATCCATTCTAATTCGTTAGCACGATCAATTCTAATTCATTCGTACGATCCATTCTATTTCATTCGTACGATCCATTCTTACTAATTCATACGATCCATTCTAATTCATTCGCACGAATGTATCCATTCTAATACATTCGTATGATCCATTCTAATTCATTTGCACGATCTATTCTAATTCATTCATACGATCCATTCTAATTCATTCTTATGATCTATACTAATTCATTTGCACGATCCATTCTAATTCATTCATATGATCCATTCTAATTCATTCGTACAATCCATTCTAATTCTTTCGCACGAATGTATCCATTCTAATTCATTCATACGATCCACCGTAATTCCTTCGTAAGATCCATTCTAATTCATTCGAACGAATGTATCCATTCTAATTCATTCGTACGATCCATTATAATTCATTCATACGATCCATTCTAATTCATTCGCACGAATGTATCCATTCTAATTCATTCGTATGATCCATTCTAATTCATTTGCACAATCTATTCTAATTCATTCGTACGATCCATTCTAATTCATTTGCACGATCCATTCTAATTCATTCATACAATCCATTCTAATTCTTATGCATAAATGTATCCATTCTTATTTATTCGTACGATCCATTCTAATTCCTTCGTACGATCCATTATAATTCCTTCGTATGATCCATTCTATTTCCTTCGTACAATCCATTCTATTTCATTCGTATGATCCATTCTAATTCCTTCGTACGATCCATTCTAATTCATTCCCATGAATGTATCCATTCTAATTCATACGTACGATCCATTCTAATTCATTCATACGATCCAATCTAATTCATTCATAAGATCCATTCTAATTCATTCGCACGAATGTATCCATTCTAATTTATTCGTACGATCCATTCTAATTCATTCGCACAATCTATTCTAATTCATTCGTACGATCCATTCTAATTCATTAGCACGATCCATTCTAATTCTTTCGTACGATCCATTCTATTTCATTCGTACGATCCATTCTTACTCATTCGTACGATCCATTCTAATTCATTCGCACAAATGTATCCTTTCTAATTCATTCGTACGACCCATTCTAATTCATTCGCATGGTCCATTCTAATTCATTCATACGATCCATTCTAATTAATTCGTACGATCCATTCTAACTCTTTCGCACGATCCATTCTAATTCATTCATACGATCCATTCTAATTCATTCATACGATCCATTCTAATTCATTCACACGAATGTATCCATTCTAATTCATTCGTACGATCCATTCTAATTCATTCGCACAATCTATTAAAATTCATTCGTACGATCCATTCTAATTCAGTAGCACGATCCATTCTAATTCATTCGTACGATCCATTCTATTTCAATCGTACGATCCATTTTTACTCATTCGTATGATCCATTCTAATTCATTCGCACGAATGTATCTATTCTAATTCATTCGTACGATCCATTCTAATTCATTCGCACGATCCATTCTAATTCATTCATACGATCCATTCTAATTCATTCGTACGATCCATTCTAATTCATTCGCAAAATCTATTCTAATTTATTCGTACGATCCATTCTAATTCATTAGCACGATCCATTCTAATTTATTCGTACGATCCATTCTATTTTATTCATACGATCCATTCGTACTTATTCGTATGATCCATTCTAATTCATTCGCAAGAATGTATCCAATCTAATTCATTCGTACGATCCATTCTAATTCATTCGCACGATCCATTCTAATTCATTCATACGATCCATTCTAATTCATTCGTACGATCCATTCTAATTCATTCGCACGATCCATTCTAATTCATTCATACGATCCATTCTAATTCATTCATACAATCCATTCTAATTCTTTCGCACGAATGTATCCATTCTAATTCATTCGTACAATCCACCCTAATTCCTTCGTATGATCCATTCTAATTCATTCGCACGAATGTATCCATTCTAATTCATTCGTACGATCCATTCGAATTCATTCATATGATCAATTCCAATTCATTCATACGATCCATTCTAATTCATTCGCATGAATGTATCCATTCTAATTCATTCGTACGATCCATTCTAATTCATTCGCACAATCTATTCTAATTCATTCGTACGATCCGTTCTAATTCATTCGCACGATCCATTCTGATTCATTTGTACGATCCACTCTAATTCATTCATACAATCCATTCTAATTCTTTTGCACGAATGTATCCATTCTAATTCATTCGTACGATCCATTCTAATTCCTTCATATGATCCATTCTAATTCCTTTGTATGATCCATTCTAATTCCTTCGTTCGATCATTCTAATTCATTCCCATGAATGTATCCATTCTAATTCATACGTACGATCCATTCTAATTCATTCATACGATCTAATCTAATTCATTCATATGATCCATTCTAATTCATTCGCACGAATGTATCCATTCTAATTCATTCTAATTCCTTCGTACGATCCATTCGTACGATACATTCTAATTCCTTCGCACGAATGTATCCATTCTAATTCATCCGTTTGATCCATTCGAATTCATTCGCACAATCTATTCTAATTCATTCGTACGATCCATTCTAATTCATTAGCACGATCCATTCTAATTCATTCGTATGAACCATTCTATTTCATTCGTATGATCCATTCTAATTCATTCGCACGATCCATTCTAATTCATTCATACGATCCATTCTAATTCATTCGTACGATCCATTCTAATTCATTCGCACAATCCATTCTATTTCATTCATACGATCCATTCTAATTTATTCATACGATCCATTCTAATTCATTCGCACAAATGTATCCATTCTAATTCATTCGTACGATCCATTCTAATTCATTCGCACGATCCATTCTAATTCATTCATACGATCCAGTCTAATTCATTTGTAGGATCCATTCTAATTCATTCGTATGAACTTATCCATTCTAAATCATTCGTACAATCCATTCTAATTCATTCGCACGATCCAATCTAATTCATTCGAACGATCCATTCTAATTCATTCGTACGATCCATTCTTACTCATTCGTACGATCCATTCAAATTCATACGTACAATCCATTCTAATTCATTCGTACGATCCATTCTAATTCGTTCGCACAATCTATTCTAATTCATTCGTACGATCCATTCTAATTCATTAGCATGATCCATTCTAATTCTTCGTACGATCCTTTCTATTTCATTTGTACGATCCATTCTTACTCATTTGTACGATCCATTCTTACTCATTCGTACGATCCATTCTAATTCATTCGCACGAATGTATCCATTCTAATTCATTTATACGTTCCATTCTAATTTATTCCCACGATCCACTCTAATTCATTCATACGATCCATTCTAATTCATTCGTACGATCCATTCGAATTCATTCGCACGATCCATTCTAATTCATTCATACGATCCATTCTAATTCATTCGCACGAATGTATCCATTCTAATTCATTCGTACGATCCATTCTAATTCATTCGCACGAATGTATCCATTCTAATTCATTCGTACGATCCATTCTAATTCATTCGCACGATCCATTCTAATTCATTCATACAATCCAGTCTAATTCATTCGTATGATCCATTCTAATTCATTCGTAGGAATGTATCCATTCTAATTCATTCGTGCGATCCATTCTAATTCATTCGCACGATCCAATCTAATTCATTCGCACGATCCATTCTAATTCATTCATACGATCCATTCTATTTCATTCGTACGATCCATTCTTACTCATTCGTACGATCCATTCTAATTCTTTCGCATGAATGTATCCATTCTAATTCATTCGTACGATCCATTCTAATTCATTCGCACGATCTATTCTAATTCATTCATACGATCCATTCTAATTCATTCGTACGATCCATTCTAATTCATTCGCACGATCTATTCTAATTCATTCATACGATCCATTCTAATTTATTCATACAATCCATTCTAATTCTTTCGCACGAATGTATCCATTCTAATTCATTCGTACGATCCACCCTAATTCCTTCGTATGATCCATTCTAATTTATTCGCACGAATGTATCTATTCTAATTCATTCGTACGATCCATTTGAATTCATTCATACGATCCATTCTAATTCATTCATACGATCCATTCTAATTCATTCGCACGAATGTATCCATTCTAATTCATTCGTACGATCCATTCTAATTTATTCGCACAATCTATTCTAATTCATTCATACGATCCATTCTAATTCATTCGCACGATCCATTCTAATTCATTTGTACGATCCATTCTAATTTATTCATACAATCCAATCTAAATCTTTTGCACGAATGTATCCATTCTAATTTATTCGTACGATCCATTCTGATTCCTTCATACGATCCATTCTAATTCCTTCTTATGATCCATTCTAATTCCTTCGTTCGATCCATTATAATTCATTCCCATGAATGTATCCATTCTAATTCATACGTACGACCTATTCTAATTTATTCATACGATCCATTCTAATTCATTCGTACGATCCATTCTAATTCATTCGTACGAATGTATCCATTCTAATTCATTCGTACGATCCGTTCTAATTCATTCGCACGATCCAATCTAACTCATTCGCACGATCCATTCTAATTCATTCGTACGATCCATTCAAATTCATACGTACGATCCATTCTAATTTATTCGTACGATCCATTCTAATTCGTTCGCACAATCAATTCTAATTCATTCGTACGATCCATTCTAATTCATTAGCACGATCCATTCTAATTCATTCGTACGACCCATTCTGTTTCATTCGTACGATCCATTCTTACTCATTCGTATGATCCATTCTAATTCATTCGCACGAATGCATCCATTCTAACTCATTCATACGTTCCATTCTAATTAATTCGCACGATCCATTCTAATTCATTCGTACGATCCATTCTAATTCATTCGTACGATCCATTCTAATTCATTCGCACGATCCATTCTAATTCATTCATAGGATCCATTCTAATTCATTCATACGATCCATTCTAATTCATTGGCACGAATGTATCCAATCTAATTCATTCGTACGATCCATTCTATTTCATTCGCACGATCCATTCTAATTCATTCATACGATCCAGTCTAATTCATTCGTACGATCCACTCTAATTCATTCGTACGAATGTATCAATTCTAAATCATTCGTACGATCCATTCTAATTCATTCGCATGATCCAATCTAATTCATTCGCATGATCTATTCTAATTCATTCGTACGATCCATTTTATTTCATTCGTACGATCCATTCTTACGCATTCGTACGATCTATTCTAATTCATTCGCATAAATGTATCCATTCTAATTCATTCGTACGATCCATTCTAATTCATTCGCACGATCTATTCTAATTCATTCATACGATCCATTTCAATTCATTCGTACGATCCATTCTAATTCATTCGCACGATCTATTCTAATTCATTCATACGATCCATTCTAATTCATTCATACAATCCATTCTAATTCTTTCAAACGAATGTATCCATTCTAATTCATTCGTACGATCCACCCTAATTCCTTCGTATGATCCATTCTAATTTATTCGCATGAATGTATCCATTCTAATTCATTCGTATGATCCATTCGAATTCATTCATATGATCCCTTTTAATTCATTCATACGATCCATTCTAATTCATTCGCACGAATGTATCCATTCTAATTCATTCGTACGATCCATTCTAATTCATTCGTACAATGTATTCTAATTCATTCGTACGATCCATTCTAATTCATTCGCACGATCCATTCTAACTCATTTGCACGATCCATTCTAATTCATTCATATAGTCCATTCTAATTCTTTTGCATGAATGTATCCATTCTAATTCATTCGTACGATCCATTCTAATTCCTTCGTACGATCCATTCTAATTCCTTCGTACGATCCATTCTATTTCATTCGTATGATCCATTCTAATTCCTTCGTACGATCCATTCTAATTCATTCCCATGAATGTATCCATTCTAATTTATACATACGATCCATTCTAATTCATTCATACGATCCAATCTAATTCATTCATACGATCCATTCTAATTCATTCGTACGATCCATTCTAATTCATTCGCACTATCTTTTCTAATTCATTCGTACTATCCATTCTAATTCATTAGCCTGATCCATTTTAATTCATTAGTATGATCCATTCTATTTCATTCATACGATCCATTCTTACTCATTCATACGATCTATTCTAATTCTTTCGCTCGAATGTATCCATTCTAATTCATTCGTACGATCCATTCTAATTCATTCGCACGATCCATTCTAATTCATTCATACGATCCATTCTAATTCATTTGTACGATCCATTCTAATTCATTCGCACAATCTATTCTAATTCATTCGTACGATCCATTCTAATTCGTTAGCACGATCCATTCTAATTCATTCGTACGATCCATTCTATTTCATTCGTACGATCCATTCTTACTCATTCGTACGATCCATTCTAATTCATTCGCACGAATATATCCATTCTAATTCATTCGTATGATCCATTCTAATTCATTTGCACGATCTATTCTAATTCATTCATACGATCCATTCTAATTCATTTGCACGATCCATTCTAATTCATTCATATGATCCATTCTAATTCATTCGTACAATCCATTCTAATTCTTTCGCATGAATGTATCCATTCTAATTCATTCGTACGATCCACCCTAATTCCTTCGTATAATCCATTCTAATTCATTCGAACGAATATATCCATTCTAATTCATTCGTACGATCCATTATAATTCATTCATACGATCCATTCTAATTCATTCGGACGAATTTATCCGTTCTAATTCATTCGTATGATCCATTCTAATTCATTCGCACAATCTATTCTAATTCATTCGTACGATCCATTCTAATTCATTCGCACGATCCATTCTAATTCATTTGCACGATCCATTCTAATTCATTCATACAATCCATTCTAATTCTTTTGCACAAATGTATCCATTCTTATTCATTCGTACGATCCATTCTAATTCCTTCGTACGATCCATTATAATTCCTTCGTACGATCCACTCTAATTCCTTCGTACGATCCATTCTATTTCATTCGTATGATCCATTCTAATTCCTTCGTACGATCCATTCTAATTCATTCCCATGAATATATCCATTCTAATTCATACGTACGATCCATTCTAATTCATTCATACGATCCAATCTAATTCATTCATAAGATCCACTCTAATTCATTCGCACGAATGTATCCATTCTAATTCATTCGTACGATCCATTCTAATTCATTCGCACAATCTATTCTAATTCATTCGTACGATCCATTCTAATTCATTAGCACTATCCATTCTAATTCTTTCGTACGATCCATTCTATTTCATTCGTACGATCCATTCTTACTTATTCGTACGATCCATTCTCATTCATTCGCACGAATGTATCCTTTCTAATTCATTCGTACGACCCATTCTAATTCATTCGCAAGATCCATTCTAATTCATTCATACGATCCATTCTTATTCATTTGTACGATCCATTCTAATTCATTCGCACGATCCATTCTAATTCATTGATACGATCCATTCTAATTTATTCATACGATCCATTCTAATTCATTCACACGAATGTATCCATTCTAATTCATTCGTACGATCCATTTTAATTCATTCACATAATCTATTCAAATTCATTCGTATGATCCTTTCTAATTCATTAGCACGATCCATTCTAATTCATTCGTACGATCCATTCTATTTCAATCGTACGATCCATTCTTACTCATTCGTACGATCCATTCTAATTCATTCGCACGAATGTATCCATTCAAATTCATTCGTACGATCCATTCTAATTCATTCGCTCGATCCATTCTAATTCATTCATACGATCAATTCTAATTCATTCATACGATCCATTCTAATTCATTCGCACGATCCATTCTAATTCATTCATACAATCCATTCTAATTCTTTCGCACGAATGTATCCGTTCTAATTCATTCGTACGATCCACCCTAATTCCTTCGTATGATCCATTCTAATTCATTCACACGAATGTATCTATTCTAATTCAATCGTACGATCCATTCGAATTCATTCATACGATCCATTCTAATTCATTCATACGATCCATTCTAATTCATTCGCACGAATGTATCCATTCTAATTCATTCGTACGATCCATTCTAATTCATTCGCACAATCGATTCTAATTCGTTAGTACGATCCATTCTAATTCATTCGCACGATCCATTCTAATTCATTTGTACTATCCATTCTAATTCATTCATACAATCTATTCTAATTCTTTTGCACGAATGTATCTGTTGGGGGTAGTCAAAAACCACTTATCTTGGACAGCCCGTCCGAGAGTTGGAACCCTCGGAAGCCGAGCGTGCCCCCTTTCCAGCTCGCAAGGAGCTCGCCTTTCCAGCTCGCAAGGAGCTCGCCCTCCAGCTCGCAAGGAGCTCGCCCTCCCAGCCCGCAAGGAGCTCGCCCTCTCAGCCCATCAGGAGCTCGCCCCCACATGGAGCTGAATGGACACCTTGTATCTGAGTGCAGCTCGCCCCCAGCCCGCAAGGAGCTCGCCCTTAGCCCGCGAGGAGCTCGCCCCCACAGAGAGTTGGATGGACACCTTGTATCTGAGTGCAGCTCGCCCCCAGCCCGCAAGGAGCTCGCCCCCACAGAGAGTTGGATGGACACCTTGTATCTGAGTGCAGCTCGCCCCCAGCCCGCAAGGAGCTCGCCCTTAGCCCGCGAGGAGCTCGCCCCCACAGAGAGTTGGATGGACACCTTGTATCTGAGTGCAGCTCGCCCCCTTCCAGACCTCGCGGGAGCATGCCCAAATTCTGTAAATGGCTTAGACAAAGAACGCGAAGGAGCTCGCCAAAGCTCGATCAGGAGCTCGCCAAAGCTCGCTCAGGAGCTCGCCCGAGCTTGCAAAAAGCTCGCCCCCAAGCTCGCAAGGAGCTCGCTTCATAGCTCGCAGGGAGCCTGCCCCAAAGCTTGTGTAGAGAAAACTTAGAAGGGTATCAACGAACATTAGTAGAGCGCCCAATGAGATCGCCAGCCCGCTCTCATTGTCGAAGAGGTTGTTCTCCCTGGAGCCCGACTCTTGGCAGTGAGGAGATGGTGGTGGATCACCCTCGGTGAGATCGCCAGGCCGCTCTCATTGCCGAAGAGGTCGCCCTCCCCGAAGCCCGACTCTTGGCAATAGGAAGAGGGTGGCGGATTACCCGAACCCCTTGCTAGAAGAGTTCGCCCCCAGTAAGAACAGTATAAGGTTTACCAGGTGTCGAGAACCCATTGAAGCTACGTGGACGATTGCAGTCCACGGAAGCCCATCAGAGTCGGTTTGAGACCTCCCAGACTTGAACATTCTAGAAGATTCCCCTGGCGGCAACAGGACAGCAGCTGCTGTCCCCCACTACTTCGTCAGGCGAGCTAGACGACAAAGAATGTCAGGGGTCCAAGTTCCAAGAACTGTCAGAGACTATTGTGGGCTGAAACGTGGGGGCCTAGAAGGTGCCGGAAAGAGCTGCCACTCGTCGCACCCCGATAGGTCGCCCATGTCTATAAATGCACACCCCCAGGCTCCAAAGTACAGGTTCGAAATCCCTTTCCCTACCACTTTGGTATACAACAGCTCTCCGTTGTGCTACCGTAACTGACTTGAGCGTCGGAGGGTCTGCGCTCCTAAGGGAGCCAGCCGTTCTCACGTTTCTCTTTTCTTGGTCTTACAGGTGGCTCGCAAGGACCAGGAAAAATCCCCCAAACAGTATCCATTCTAATTCATTCATACAATCCATTCTAATTCCTTCGTACGATCCATTCTAATTTCTTCGTACGATCCATTCTAATTCATTCCCATGAATGTATCCATTCTAATTCATACGTATGATCCATTCTAATTCATTCATACGATCCAATCTAATTCATTCATACGATCTATTCCAATTCATTCGCACGAATGTATCCATTCTAATTCATTCGTACGATCCATTCTAATTCATTCGCACAATCTATTCTAATTCATTCGTACGATCCATTCTAATTTATTAGCACGATCCATTCTAATTCATTCGTACGATCCATTCTATTTCATTCGTACGATCCATTCTTACTCATTCGTACGAGCCATTCTAATTCATTCGCACGAATGTATCCATTCTAATTCATACATACGTTCCATTCTAATTCATTCGCACGATCCATTCTAATTCATTCATACGATCCATTCTAATTCATTCTTACGATCCATTCTAATTCTTTCGCACGATCCATTCTAATTCATTCATACGATCCATTTTAATTCATTCATACGATCTATTCTAATTCATTCGCACGAATGTATCCATTCTAATTCATTTTTACGGTCCATTCTAATACATTCGCACAATCTATTCTAATTCATTCGTACGATCCATTCTATTTCATTCGTACGATCCATTCTTACACATTCGTACGATCCATTCTAATTCATTCGCACGAATGTATCCATTCTAATTCATTCATACGATCCATTCTAATTCATTTGCACGATCCATTCAAATTCATTCATACGATCCTTTCTAATTCATTCGTACGATCCATTCTAATTCATTCGCAAAATCTATTCTAATTCATTCGTACGATCCATTCTAATTCATTAGCACGATCCATTCTAATTCATTCGTACGGTCCATTCTATTTCATTCGTACGATCCATTTTTACTCATTCGTACGATCCATTCTAATTCGTTCGCATGAATGTATCTATTCTAATTCATTCGTATGATCCATTCTAATTCATTCGCACGATCCATTCCGATTCATTCATACGATCCATTCTAATTCATTCGTACGATCCATTCTAATTCATTCGCACGATCCATTCTAATTCATTCATACGATCCATTCTAATTCATTCATACAATCCATTCCAATTCATTCGCACGAATGTATCCATTCTAATTCATTTGTTCGCTGCACCCTAATTCCTTCGTATGATCCATTCTAATTCATTCGCACGAATGTATCCATTCTAATTCATTCGTACGATCCATTCGAATTCATTCATACGATCTATTCTAATTCATTCATACGATCCATTCTAATTCATTCGCACGAATGTATCCATTCTAATTCATTCGTATGATCCATTCTAATTCATTCACACAATCTATTCTAATTCATTCGTACGATCCATTCTTATTCATTTGCACGATCCATTCTAATTCATTTGCACGATCCATTCTAATTCATTCATACTATCCATTCTAATTCTTTTGCACTAACGTATCCATTCTAATTCCTTCGTACGATCCATTCTAATTCCTTCGTACGATCCATTGTAATTCCTTCGTACGATCCATTCTTTTTTATTCATATGATCTATTCTAATTCCTTCGTACGATCCATTCTAATTCAATCCCATGAATGTATCCATACTAATTCCTGTGTACGATCCATTCTAATTCATTCATACGATCCAATCTAATTCATTCATACGATCCATTCTAATTCATTCGCACGAATGTATCCATTCTAATTCATTCGTACCATCTATTCTAATTCATTCGCACAATCTATTCTAATTCATTCGTACGATCCACTCTAATTCATTAGCACGGTCCATTCTAATTCATTCATACGATCCATTCTATTTCATTCGTACGATCCATTCTTACTCATTCGTACGATCCATTCTAAATCATTCGCATAAATGTATCCATTCTAATTCATTCGTACGATCCATTCTATTTCATTCGCACGATCAATTCTAATTCATTCATACGATCCATTCTAATTCATTCGTACGATCCATTCTAATTCATTCGTATGATCCTTTCTAATTCATTTGCAAGATCCTTTCTAATTCATTCATACGATCCATTCTAATTCATTCATACAATCCATTCTAATTCTTTCGCACGAATGTATCCATTCTAATTCATTCGTATGATCCACCCTAATTCCTTCATATGATCCATTCTAATTCATTCGCACGAATGTATCCATTCTAATTCATTCGTACGATCCATTCGAATTCATTCATACGATCCATTCTAATTCATTCATACGATCCATTCTAATTCATTCGTATGAATGTATCCATTCTAATTTATTCATACGAATATATCTATTCTAATTCATTCGTACGATCCATTATAATTCATTCGCACGATCTAATCTAATTCATTCGCACAATCCATTCTAATTCATTCATACGATCCATTCTATTTCATTCGTACGATCTATTCTTACTCATTCGTACGATCCATTCTAATTCATTTGCATGAATGTACCATTCTAATTCATTCGTACGATCCATTCTAATTCATGCGCACGATCTATTCTAATTCATTCATACGATCCATTCTAATTCATTCGTACGATCCATTCTAGTTCATTCGCACGATCCATTCTAATTCATTCATACGATCCATTCTAATTCATTCATACAATCTATTCTAATTCTTTCGCACGAATTTATCCATTCTAATTCATTCGTACGATCCACCCTAATTCCTTCGTATGATCCATTCTAATTCATTCGCATGAATGTTTCTCATTCATTCGTAAGATCCATTCGAATTCTTTCATACGATCCATTCTAATTCATTCATACGATCTATTCTAATTCATTCACACGAATGTATCCATTCTAATTCATTCGTACGATCCATTCTAATTCATTCGCACAATCTATTCTAATTAATTCATACGATCCATTCTAATTCATTCGCATGATCCATTCTAATTCATTTGTATGATCCATTCTAATTCATTCATACAATCCATTCTAATTCTTTTGCACGAATGTATCCATTCTAATTCATTCGTACGATCCATTCTAATTCCTTCATACGATCCATTCTAATTCCTTCGTACGATCCTTTCTAATTCCTTCGTTCAATCCATTCTAATTCATTCTCAGGAATGTATCCATTCTAATTCATACGTACGATCCATTCTAATTCATTCATACGATCCAATCTAATTCATTCATACGATCCATTCTATTTCATTCGCACGAATGTATCCATTCTAATTCATTCTAATTCCTTCGTACGATCCATTCGTACGATCCATTCTAATTCCATCGCACGAATGTATCCATTCTAATTCATTCGTACAATTCATTCTAATTCATTCGCACAATCTATTCTAATTCATTCGTACGATCCATTCTAAATCATTAGCACGATCGATTCTAATACATTAGTACGATCCATTCTATTTCATTCGTACGATCCGTTCTTACTCATTCGTACGATCCATTCTAATTCATTCGCACGAATGTATCCATTCTAATTCATTCGTACGATCCATTCTAATTCATTCGCACGATCCATTCTAATTCATTCATACGATCTAATCTAATTCATTCGTACGATCCATTCTAATTCATTCGTACGATCCATTCTAATTCATTCGCATGATCCATTCTAATTCATTCATATGATCCATTCTAATTCATTCATACAATCCATTCTAATTCATTCGCACGAGTGTATCCATTATAATTCATTCGTACAATCCATTCTAATTCATTCACACAATCTATTCTAATTCATTCGTACGATCCATTCTCATTCATTAGCACGATCCATTCTAATTCATTCGTACGATCCATTCTATTTCATTGGAACGATCCATTCTTACTAATTCGTACGATCCATTCTGATTCATTCGCACGAATGTATCCATTCTAATTCATTCGTACGATCCATTCTAATTCATTTGCACGATCAATTCTAATTCATTCATACGATCCATTCTAATTCATTCGTACGATCCATTCTAATTCATTCGCACAATCTATTCTAATTCATTCGTACGATCCATTCTAATTCATTAGTATGATCCATTCTAATTCATTCGTACGATCCATTCTATTTCATTCGTACGATCCATTCTTACTCATTCATATGATCCATTCTAGTTTATTTGCACGAATGTATCCATTCTAATTCATTCGTACGATCCATTCTAATTCATTCGCACGATCCATTCTAATTCATTCATACGATCCATTCTAATTCATTCATACGATCCATTCTAATTTATTCGCACGATCCATTCTAATTAATTCATACGATCCATTCTAATTCATTCATACAATCCTTTCTAATTCTTTTGCACGAATGTATCCATTCTAATTCATTCGTACGATCCACCCTAATTCCTTCGTATGATCCATTCTAATTCATTCGTATAATCCATTCGAATTAATTCAGACGATCCATTCTAATTCATTCATACGATCCATTCTAATTCATTCGCAAGAATGTATCCATTCTAATTCATTCGTATGATCCATTCTAATTCATTCGCACAATCTATTCTAAATCATTCGAACGATCCATTCTAATTCATTCGCACGATCCATTGTAATTCATTTGCACGATCCATTCTAATTCATTCATACAATCCATTCTAATTCTTTTGCACGAATGTATCCATTCTAATTCCTTCGTACGATCCATTCTAATTCCTTCGTACGATCCATTCTAATTCCTTCGTACGATCCATTCTATTTCATTCGTATGATCCATTCTTATTCGTTCGTACGTTCCATTCTAATTCATTCCCATGAATTTATCCATTCTAATTCATACGTACGATCCATTCTAATTCATTCATACGATCCAATCTAATTCATTCATACGATCCATTCTAATTCATTCGCACGAATGTATCCATTCTAATTCATTCGTACGATCCATTCTAATTCATTCGCATAATCTATTCTAATTCATTCGTACGATCTATTCTAATTCATTAGCACGATCTATTCTAATTCATTCATACGATCCATTCTATTTCATTCGTACGATCCATTCTTACTCATTCGTATGATCCATTCTAATTCTTTGGCATGAATGTATCCATTCTAATTCATTCTTACGATCCATTCTAATTCTTTCGCACGATCCATTCTAATTCATTCATACGATCCATTCTAATTCATTCGTATGATCCATTCTAATTCATTCGCACAATCTATTCTAATTCATTCGTATGATCCATTCTAATTCATTAGCACGATCCATTCTAATTCATTTGTATGATCTATTCTATTTCATTTGTACGATCCATTCTTACTCATTCGTACGATCCATTCTACTTCATTCGCACGAATGTGTCAATTCTAATTCATTCGTACGATCCATTCTAATTCATTCGCATGATCCATTCTAATTCATTCATACGATCCATTCTAATTCATTCGTACGATCCATTCTAAATCATTCATACGATCCATTCTAATTCATTCGTACGATCCATTCTAATTCATTCGCACAAATGTATCCATTTTAATACATTTGTACAATCCATTCTAATTCATTTGCACGATCTATTCTAATTCATTTGTACGATCCATTCTAATTCATTAGCATGATCCATTCTAATTCATTCGTACGATCCATTCTATTTCATTGGTACGATCCATTCTTACTCATTCGTACGATCCATTCTAATTCATTCGCACGAATGTATCCATTCTAATTCATTCATACGATCCATTCTAATTCATTCGCACGATCCATTCTGATTCATTTATACGATCCATTCTAATTCATTCGTACGATCCATTCTAATTCATTCGCACGATCCATTCTAATTCATTCATACGATCCATTCTAATTCATTCATACAATCCATTCTAATTCTTTCGCACGAATTTATCCATTCTAATTCATTCGTATGGTCTATTCTAATTCATTCATACGATCTATTCTAATTCATTCGCACGAATGTATGCATTCTAATTCATTCGTACGATCCATTCTAATTCATTCGCACAATCTATTCTAATTCATTCGTACGATCCATTATAATTCATTAGCACGATCCATTCTAATTCATTCGTACGATCCATTCTAATTCATTAGCACGATCCATTCTTATTCATTCGCACGATCCATTCTAATTCATTCGTACGATCCATTCTAATTCATTCGTACGATCCATTCTAATTCATTCGCACGATCCATTCTAATTCATTCATACGATCCATTCTAATTCATTCGCACCAATGTATCCATTCTAATTCATTCGTATGATCCATTCTAATACATCGCACAATCTATTCTAATTCATTCGTATGATCCATTCTAATTCATTAGCACGATCCATTCTAATTCATTCGTGCGATCCATCCTATTTCATTCGTACGGTCCATTCTTACTCATTCGTACGATCCATTCTAATTCATTTACACGAATGTATCTATTCTAATTCATTCGTACGATCCATTCTAATTAATTTGCACGATCTATTCTAATTCATTCATACAAACCGTTTTAATTCATTCGTAAGATCCATTCTAATTCATTCGCACAATCTATTCTAATTCATTCGTACGATCCATTCTAATTCTTTAGCACGATCCATTCTAATTCATTCGTACGATCCATTCTATTTCATTCATACGATCCATTATTACTCATTCGTACGATCCATTCTAATACATTCGCACGAATGTATCCATTCTAATTCATTCGTACGATCCATTCTAATTCATTCGCACGATCCATTCTAATTCATTCGTACGATCCATTCTAATTCATTTATACAATCTATTCTAATTCATTCGTACGATCCATTCTAATTCATTCATACGATCCATTCTAATTCATTCATACAATCCATTCCAATTCTTTCGCACGAATGTATCCATTCTAATTCATTCGTACGATCCACCCTAATTCCTTCGTATGATTCATTCTAATACATTCACACGAATGTATCCATTCTAATTCATTCGTACGATCCATTCGAATTCATTCATACAATCTATTCTAATTCATTCATACGATCCATTCTAATTCATTCGCACGAATGTATCCATTCTAAATCATTCGTATGATCCATTCTAATTCATTCGCACAATCTATTCTAATTCATTCGTACGATCCATTCTAATTCATTCGCACGATCCATTCTAATTCATTTGCACGATCCATTCTAATTCCTTCGTACGATCCATTCTATTTCATTCGTATGATCCAATCTAATTCCTTCGTACGATCCATTCTAATTCATTCCTATGAATTTATCCATTCTAATTCATACGTACGATCCATTCTAATTCATTCATACGATCCAATCTAATTCATTCATACGATCCATTCTAATTCATTCGCATGAATGTATCCACTCTAATTCATTCGTACGATCCATTCTAATTCATTTGCACTATCTTTGCTAATTTATTCGTACGATCCATTCTAATTCATTAGCACGATCCATTCTAATTCATTCGTACGATCCATTCTATTTCATTCGTACGATCCATTCTTACTTATTCATACGATCCATTGTAATTCATTAGCACGAATGTATCCATTCTAATTCATTCGTACGATCCATTCTAATTCATTCGCACGATCCATTCTAATTCATTCATACGATCCATTCTAATTCATTCGTACGATCCATTCTAATTCATTCGCATAATCTATTCTAATTATTTCGTACGATCCTTTCTAATTCATTAGCACGATCCATTCTAATTCATTCGTACGATCCATTCTATTTCATTCGTACAATCCATTCTTACTCATTCGTAAGATCCATTCTAATTCATTCGCACGAATGTATCCATTCTAATTCATTCGTATGATCCATTCTAATTCATTTGCACGATCTATTCTAATTCATTCATACAATCCATTCTAATTCATTTGTACGATCCATTCTAATTCATTCGCACGATCCATTATAATTCATTCATATGATCCATTCTAATTCATTCATACAATTCATTCTAATTCTTTCGCACGAATGTTTCCATTCTAATTCATTCGTACGATCCACCTTAATTCCTTCGTATGATCCATTCTAATTTATTCGAACGAATGTATCCATTCTAATTCATTCGTACGATCCATTCAAATTCATTCATACAATCCATTATAATTCATTCATATGATCCATTCTAATTCATTCGCACGAATGTATCCATTCTAATTCATTCGTACGATCCATTCTAATTCATTCGCACAATCTATTCTAATTCATTCATACGATCCATTCTAATTCATTCACACGATCCATTCTAATTCATTTGCACGATCCATTCTAATTCATTCATACAATCCATTCTAATTCTTTTGCACAAATGTATCCATTCTAATTCATTCGTACGATCCATTATAATTCCTTCGTATGATCCATTATAATTCTATCGTACGATCCATTCTAATTCCTTCGTACGATCCATTCTAATTCCTTCGTACGATCCATTCTAATTCATTCGCACAATCTATTCTAATTTAATCGCACGATCCATTCTAATTCATTCATACGATCCATTCTAATTCATTCGTACGATCAATTCTAATTCATTCGCACGATCCATTCTAATTTATTCATACGATCCATTCGAATTCATTCATACGATCCATTCAAATTCATTCAATCGAATGTATCCATTCTAATTCATTCGTACGATCCATTCTAATTCATTCGCACAATCTATTCTAATTCATTCGTACGATACATTCCAATTCATTAGTACGATCCATTCTAATTTATTCGTACGATCCATTCTATTTCAATCGTACGATCCATTCTTACTCATTCGTACGATCCATTCTAATTCATTCGCACGAATGTATCTATTCTAATTCATTTGTACGATCCATTCTAATTCATTCGCACGATCCATTCTAATTCATTCATACGATCCATTCTAATTCATTCGTACGATCCGTTCTAATTCATTCGCACAATCTATTCTAATTTATTCGTACGATCCATTCTTGTTCATTAGCACGATCCATTCTATTTCATTCGTACGATCCATTCTAATTCTTTCGCACGATCTATTCTAATTCATTCATACGATCCATTCTAATTCATTCGTACGATCCATTCTAATTCATTCGCACGAACCATTCTAATTCATTCATACGATCCATTCTAATTTATTTATACAATCCATTCTAATTCTTTCGCACGAATGTACCCATTCTAATTCATTCGTATGATCCACCCTAATTCCTTCATATGATCCATTCTAATTCATTCGCACGAATGTATCCATTCTAATTCATTCATACGATCCATTCGAATTCATTCATACGATCTATTCTAATTCATTCATACGATCCATTATAATTGATTCGCACGAATGTATCCATTCTAATTCATTCGTACGATCCATTCTAATTTATTCGCACAATCGATTGTAATTCATTCGTATGATCCATTCTAATTCATTCGCACGATCCATTCTAATTCATTTGTACGATCCATTCTAATTCATTCATACAATCCATTCTAATTCTTTTACACGAATGTATCCATTCTAATTCATTCGTACGATCCATTCTAATTCTTTTACACGAATGTATCCATTCTAATTCATTCGTACGATCCATTCTAATTCCTTCGTACAATCCATTCTAATTCTTTCGTACAATCCATTCTAATTTCTTCGTACGATCCATTCTAATTCATTCCCATGAATGTATCCATTCTAATTCATACGTACGATCCATTCTAATTCATTCATACGATCCAATCTAATTCATTCATACGATCTATTCTAATTCATTCGCACGAATGTATCCATTCTAATTCATTCGTACGATCCATTCTAATTCATTCGCACAATCTATTCTAATTCATTCGTACGATCCAGTCTAATTCATTTGCACGATCCATTCTAATTCATTTGCACGATCTATTCTAATTCATTCATACAATCCATTCTAATTCTTTTGCACGAATGTATCCATTCTACCTTTGTACGATCCATTCTAATTCCTTCATACGATCCATTCTAATTCCTTCGTACGATCCTTTCTATTTTATTCGTATGATCCATTCTAATTCCTTCGTATGATCCATTCCAATACATTCCCATGAATGTATCAATTCTAATTCATACGTACGATCCATTCTAATTCATTCATACGATCCAATCTAATTCATTCATACGATCCATTCTAATTCATTCGCACGAATGTATCCATTCTAATTCATTCGTACGATCCATTCTAATTCATTCGCACAATCTATTCTAATTCATTCGTACGATCCAGTCTAATTCATTTGCACAATCCATTCTAATTCATTTGCACGATCTATTCTAATTCATTCATATAATCCATTCTAATTCTTTTGCACGAATGTATCCATTCTACTTCCTTCGTACGATCCATTCTAATTCCTTCATACGATCCATTCTAATTCCTTCGTACGATCCATTCTATTTTATTCGTATGATCCATTCTAATTCCTTCGTATGATCTATTCCAATACATTCCCATGAATGTATCCATTCTAATTCATACGTACGATCCATTCTAATTCATTCATACGATCCAATCTAATTCATTCATACGATCCATTCTAATTCATTCGCACGAATGTATCCATTCTAATTCATTCGTACGATCCATTCTAATTCAATCGCACAATCTATTCTAATTAATTCGTACGATCCTTTTTAATTTATTAGCACGATCCATTCTAATTCATCCGTACGATCCATTCTATTTCATTCGTACGATCCATTCTTATTTATTCGTACGATCCATTCTAATTCATTCGCACGAATTTATCCATTCTAATTCATTCGTACGATCCATTCTAATTCATTCGCACGATCCATTCTAATTCATTCGCACGATCCATTCTAATTCATTCGCACGATCCATTCTAATTCATTCATACGATCCATTCTAATTCATTCATACAATCCATTCTAATTCTTTCGCACGAATGTATCTATTCTAATTCATTCGTACGATCCACCCTAATTCCTTCATATAATCCATTCTAATTCATTCGCACGAATGTATCTATTCTAATTCATTCGTACAATCCATTCGAATTCATTCATACGATCCATTCTAATTCATTCATACGATCCATTCTAATTCATTCACACGAATGTATCTATTCTAATTCATTCGTATGATCCATTCTAATTCATTCGCACAATCTATTCAAATTCATTCGTACGATCCTTTCTAATTCATTCGTACGATCCATTCTAATTAATTTGTACAATCCATTCTAATTCATTCATACAATTCATTCTAATTCATTTGCACGAATGTATCCATTCTAATTCATTCATACGATCCATTCTAATTCCTTCGTACGATCCATTATAATTCCTTCGTACGATCCATTCTAATTCATTCCCATGAATGTATCCATTGTAATTCATACGTACGATCCATTCTAATTCATTCATACGATCCAATCTAATTCATTCATACAATCCATTCTAATTTATTCGCACGAATGTATCCATTCTAATTCATTCGTACGATCCATTCTAATTCATTCGCACAATCTATTCTAATTCATTCGTACGATCCATTCTAATTCATTAGCACGATCCATTCTAAGTCATTCGTATGACCCATTCTATTTCATTCGTACGATCCATTCTTACTCATTCGTACGATCCATTCTAATTCATTCGCATGAATGTATCCATTCTAATTCATTCGTACGATCCATTCTAATTCATTCGCACGATCCATTTAATTCATTCGTACGATCCATTCTAATTCATTCGCATGATCCATTCTAATTCATTCATACGATCCATTCTAATTCATTCATACGATCCATTCTTATTCATTCGCACGAATGTATCCATTCTAATTCATTCACACAATCTATTCTAATTCTTTCGTACGCGTGCAAATGAATTAGAATGGATCGTACGAAGAAATTAGAATGGATCATACGAATGAAATAGAGTGGATCGTACGAAGGAATTAGAATGGATCATACGATCTAATCTAATTCATTCGTATGATCCATTCTAATTCCTTCGTACGATCCATTCTAATTCATTCCCATGAATGTATCCATTCTAATTCATACGTACGATCCATTCTAATTCATTCATACGATCCAATCTAATTCATTCATAAGATCCGTTCTAATTCATTCGCACGAATGTATCCATTCTAATTCATTCGTACGATCCATTCTAATTCATTCGCACAATCTATTCTAATTCATTCGCACGATCCATTCTAATTCATTCATATGATCCATTCTAATTCATTCGTACGATCCATTCTAATTCATTCGCACGATCCATTCTAATTCATTCATACGATCTATTGTAATTCATTCATACGATCCATTCTAATTCATTCACAGGAATGTATCCATTCTAATTTATTCGTACGATCCATTCTAATTTATTCGCACAATCTATTGTAATTCATTCATACGATCCATTCTAATTCATTAGTACGATCCATTCTAATTCATTCGTACGATCCATTCTATTTCAATCGTACGATCCATTCTTACTCATTCGTACGATCCATTCTAATTTATTCGTACGATCCATTCTAATTCATTCGTACGATCCATTCTAATTCTTTCGCATGATCCATTCTAATTCATTCATATGATCCATTCTAATTTATTCGTACAATTCATTCTAATTCTTTCGCACGAATGTTTCCATTCTAATTCATTCGTACGATCCACCCCAATTCCTTCGTATGATCCATTCTAATTCATTCGAACGAATGTATCCATTCCAATTCATTCGTACGATCCATTCGAGTTCATTCATACGATCCATTCTAATTCATTCATACGATCCATTCTAATTAATTCGCACAAATATTTCCATTCAAATTCATTCGTATGATCCATTCTAATTCATTCGCACAATCTATTCTAAGTCATTCGTACGATCCATTCTAATTCATTCGCACGATCCATTCTAATTCATTTGCACGATCCTTTCTAATTCATTCATACAATCCATTCTCATTCTTTTGCACAAATGTATCCATTCTAATTCATTCGTACGATCCATTCTAATTCCTTCGTACGATCCATTAAAATTCCTTCGTACAATCCATTCTAATTCCTTCGTACGATCCATTCTATTTCATTCGTATGATCCATTCTAATTCCTTTGTACGATCCATTCTAATTCATTCCCATGAATGTATCCATTCTAATTCATACGTACGATCCATTCTAATTCATTCAGACGATCCAACCTAATTCATTCATAAGATCTATTCTAATTCATTCGCACGAATGTATCCATTCTAATTCATTCGTACGATCCATTCTAATTCATTCACACAATCTATTCTAATTCATTCGCAAGATCCATTCTAATTCATTCATGCGATCCATTCTAATTCATTCGTACGATCCATTCTAATTCATCCGCACGATCCATTCTAATTCATTCATATGATCCATTCTAATTCATTCACACGAAAGTATCCATTCTAATTCATTCGTACGATCCATTCTAATTTATTCGCACAATCTATTCTAATTCATTCGTCCGATCCATTCTAATTCATTAGCACGATCCATTCTACTTCATTCGTACGATCCATTCTATTTCAATCGTACGATCCATTCTTACTCATTCGTACGATCCATTCTAATTCATTCGCACGATCCATTCTAATTCATTCGCACAATCTATTCTAATTCATTCGCAAGATCCATTCTAATTCATTCGCAAGATCCATTCTAATTCATTCATGCGATCCATTCTAATTCATTCATACGATCCATTCTAATTCATTCGCATGATCCATTCTAATTCATTCATACGATCCATTCTAATTCATTGATACGATCCATTCTAATTCATTCACACGAATATATCCATTCTAATTCATTCGTACGATCCATTCTAATTTATTCGCACAATCTATTCAAATTCATTCGTCCGATCCATTCTAATTCATTAGCACGATCCATTCTACTTCATTCGTACGATCCATTCTATTTCAATCGTACGATCCATTCTTACTCATTCGTACAATCCATTCTAATTTATTTGCACGAATGTATCCATTCTAATTCATTCGTACGATCCATTCTAATTCAATCGCACGATCCATTCTAATTCATTCATACGATCCATTCTAATTCATTCGTACGATCCATTCTAATTCATTCACACGATCCATTCTAATTCATTCATACGATCCATTCTAATTCATTCGTACGATCCAATCTAATTCATTCGCATAATCTGTTCTAATTTATTCGTACGATCCATTCTAATTGATTAGCACGATCCATTCTAATTCATTCGTACGATCCATGCTATTTCATTCGTACGATCCATTCTTACTCATTCGTACGATCCATTCTAATTCATTCGTACGAATGTATCCATTGTAATTCATTCGTACGATCCACTTTAATTCATTCGCACGATCCATTCTAATTCGTTCATACGATCCATTCTAATTCATTCGTACGATCCATTCTAATTCATTCGTACGATCCATTCTAATTCATTCGCACGATCCATTCTAAATAATTCATACGATTCATTCTAATTCATTAATACGATCCATTCTAATTCTTTCACACGAATGTATCCATTCTAATTCATTCGTACGATCCACCCTAATTCCTTCGTATGATCCATTCTAATTCATTCGCACGAATGTATCCATTCTAATTCATTCGTACGATCCATTCGAATTCATTCATACGATCTATTCTAATTCATTCATACGATCCATTCTAATTCATTCGCACGAATGTATCCATTCTAATTCATTCGTACGATCCATTCTAATTTATTCGCACAATCGATTCTAATTCATTCGTATGATCCATTCTAATTCATTCGCACGATCCATTCTAATTCATTTGTACGATCCATTCTAATTCATTCATACATTCCATTCTAATTCTTTTGCACGAATGTATCCATTCTAATTCATTCGTACGATCCATTCTAATTCCTTCGTACGATCCATTCTAATTTTTTTGTACGATCCATTCTAATTGCTTCGTACGATCCATTCTAATTCATTCCCATGAATGTATCCATTCTAATTCATACGTACGATCCATTCTAATTCATTCCCATGAATGTATCCATTCTAATTCATACATATGATTCATTCTAATTCTTTCATACGATCCAATCTAATTCATTCATACGATCTATTCTAATTTATTCGCACGAATGTATCCATTCTAATTCATTCGTACGATCCATTCTAATTCATTCGCACAATCTATTCTAATTCATTCGTACGATCCATTCTAATTCATTTACACGATCCATTCTAATTCATTTGCACGATCCATTCTAATTCATTCATACAATCCATTCTAATTCTTTTGCACGAATGTATCCATTCTAATTCATTCGTACGATCCATTCTAATTCCTTCGTACGATCCATTCTAATTTCTTCATACGATCCATTCTAATTCCTTCGTACGATCCATTCTATTTTATTCGTATAATCCACTCTAATTCCTTCGTACGATCCATTCTAATTCATTCCCATGAATGTATCCATTCTAATTCATATGTACGATCCATTCTAATTCATTCATACGATCCAATCTAATTCATTCATACGATCCATTCGAATTCATTCGCACGAATGTATCCATTCTAATTCATTCGTACGATCCATTCTAATTAATTCGCACAATCTATTCTAATTCATTCGTACGATCCATTCTAATTCATTAGCACCATCCATTCTAATTCATTCATACGATCCATTCTATTTCATTCGTACGATCCATTCTAATTCATTCGCACGATCCATTCTAATTCATTCATACGATCCATTCTAATTCATTCGTACGATCCATTCTAATTCATTCGCACGATCCATTCTAATTCATTCATACGATCCATTCTAATTCATTCATACAATCCATTCTAATTCTTTCGCACGAATGTATCCATTCTAATTCATTCGTACGATCCACCCTAATTCCTTCGTATGATCAATTCTAATTCATTCGCACGAATGTATCTATTCTAATTCATTCGTACGATCCATTCGAATTCATTCATACGATCCATTCTAATTTATTCATACGATCCATTCTAATTCACTCGCACGAATGTATCCAATCTAATTCATTCGTATGATCCATTCTAATTCAATCACACAATCTATTTTAATTCATTCGTACGATCCATTCTAATTCATTCGCACGATCCATTCTAATTAATTTGTACGATCCATTCTAATTCATTCATACAATTCATTCTAATTCTTTTGCACGAATGTATCCATTCTAATTCATTCATACGATCCATTCTAATTCCTTCGTACGATCCATTCTAATTCCTTCGTACGAACCATTCTAATTCATTCCCATGAATGTATCCATTCTAATTCATACGTACGATCCATTCTAATTCATTCATATGATCCAATCTAATTCATTCATACGATCCATTCGAATTCATTTGCACGAATGTATCCATTCTAATTCATTCGTACGATCCATTCTAATTCATTCGCACAATCTATTCTAATTCATTCGTACGATCCATTCTAATTTATTAGCACGATCCATTCTAATTCATTCGTACGACCCATTCTATTTCATTCGTACGATCCATTCTTACTCATTCGCACGGTCCATTCTAATTCATTCGTACGATCCATTCTAATTCATTCGCACGATCCATTCTAATTCATTCATATGATCAATTCTAATTCATTCATACGATCCATTCTAATTCATTCGCATGAATGTATCCATTCTAATTCATTCACACAATCTATTCTAATTCTTTCATACGCGTGCAAATGAATTAGAATAGATCGTACGAATGAATTAGAATAGATTGTGCGAATGAATAAGAATGGATCGTACGAATGAATTAGAATGGATACATTCGTGCAAATAAATTAGAATGGATCGTATGAATGAATTAGAATGGATCGTATGAATGAATTCGAATGGATCGTACGAATGAATTAAAATGGATACATTCGTGCGAATGAATTAGAATGGATCATATGAAGGAATTAGGGTGGATCGTACGAATGAATTAGAATGGATACATTCGTGCGAAAGAATTAGAATGGATTGTATGAATGAATTAGAATGGATCGTGCAAATCAATTAGAATGGATCGTGCGAATGAGGATACATTCGTGCGAATGAATTAGAATGGATCGTATGAATGAGTAAGAATGGATCGTATGAATGAAACAGAATGGATCGTACGAATAAATTAGAATGGATCGTGTGAATGAATTAGATTGGATCGTGCGAATGAATTAGATTGAATGGATCAAACGAATGGATAAGAATAGATCAAGTGAATGAATTAGAATGAATTAGAATGGATTGCATGAATGAATTAGAATGGATCATATGAATGAATTAGAATGGATCGTACGAATGAATTAGAATGGATCGTGCGAATGAATTAGAATGGATCGTACGAATAAATAAGAATGGATCGTGCTAATGAATTAGAATGGATCGTACGAATGAATTAGAATAGATTGTGCGAATGAATTAGAATGGATCGTATGAATGAATTAGAATGGATACATTCGTGCGAATGAATTAGAATGGATCGTAAGAATGAATTAGATTGGATTGTATGAATGAATTAGAATGGATCATACATATGAATTAGAATGGATACATTCAAGGGAATGAATTAGAATGGATCGAACAAAGGAATTAGAATGGATCATACGAATGAAATAGAATGAATCGTACGAAGGAATTAGAATGGATCGTACGAAGGAATTAGAATGGATCGTACGAATGAATTAGAATAGATACATTCATCCGAAAGAATTAGAATGGATTGTATGAATGAATTAGAATAGATTGTATGAATGAATTAGAATGGATCGTGCGAATGAATTAGATTGGATCGTACAAATGAATTAGAATGGATCGTATGAATGAATTAGAATGGATCGTGAGAATGAATTAGAATGGATCGTACGAATGAATTAGAATAGATACATTCGTGCAAATGAATTAGAATGGATCATACGAATGAGTAAGAATGGATCATACGAATGAAATAGAATGGATCGTACGAATGAATTAGAATGGATCGTGCTAATGAATTAGAATGGATCGTACGAATGAATTAGAATAGATTGTGCGAATGAATTATAATGGATCATACGAATGAATTAAAATTGATATATTCGTGCGAATGAATTAAAATGGATCGTATGAATGAATTAGATTGGATCGTATAAATGAATTTGAATGGATCGTATGTATGAATTAGAATGGATACATTCATGGGAATTAATTAGAATGGATCGTACGAAGGAATTAGAATGGATCATACGAATGAAATAGAATGGATCATACGAAGGAGTTAGAATGGATCGTACGAAGGAATTAGAATGGATCGTACGAAGGAATTAGAATGGATCGTACGAATGAATTAGAATGGATACATTCGTGCAAAAGAATTAGAATGGATTGTATGAATAAATTAGAATGGATCGTACGAATGAATTAGAATGGATCGTACGAATGAATTAGAATGGATCGTACGAATGAATTAGAATAGATACATTCGTGCGAAATAATTTGAATGGATCGTACGAATTAGAATCAAAATGGATCGTATGAATGAATTAGAATGGATCGTACGTATGATTGTGTGAAAGAATGGATCGTACAAATGAATTAAAATGATATATTCGTGCGAATGAATTAGAATGGATCGTACGAATGAATTAGAATGGATCGTACAAACGAATTAGAATGGATCGTACAAACGAATTAGAATGGATCGTGCAAATGAATTAGAATGGATCGTACGAATGAATTAGAATGGATACATTCGTGCGAATGAATTAGAATGGATCGTACGAATGAGTAAGAATGGATCGTACGAATGAAATAGAATAGATCGTATGAATGAATTATAATGGATAGTGCGAATGAATTAGAATGGATCGTACGAATGAGTAAGAATGGATCGTACGAATGAAATAGAATGGATCATATGAATGAATTAGAATAGATCGTGCTAATGAATTAGAATGGATCGTACAAATAAATTAGAATTGATTGTGCAAATGTATTAGAATGGATCGTACGAATGAATTAGAATGGATTGTATGAATGAATTAGAATGGATCGTGCGACTGAATTAGAATAGATCGTATGAATGAATTAGAATGGATCGTATGAATGAATTAGAATGGATCGTGCGAATGAATTAGAATGGATCGTACGAATGAATTAGAATGGATACATACGAAATAATGGATCGTACAAAAGAATTAGAATGAATCGTACGAAGGAATTAGAATGGATACATTCATGGGAATGAATTAGAATGGATCGTACGAAGGAATTAGAATGGACCATACGAATGAAATAGAATGGATCGTACGAAGGAATTAGAATGGATCGTACGAAGGAATTAGAATGGATCGTACGAATGAATTAGAATGGATCGTACGAATGAATTAGAATGGATACATTCGTGCAAAAGAATTAGGATGGATTGTATGAATGAATTAGAATGGATCGTACGAATGAATTTAAATGGATCGTACGAATGAATTAGAATAGATTGTGCAAATGAATTAGAATGGATCGTACGAATGAATTAGAATAGATACATTCGTGCGAATGAATTAGAATGGATCGTATAAATGAATTAGAATAGATCGTATAATTGAATTAGAATGGATCGTGCTAATGAATTAGAATGTATCGTACGAATGAATTAGAATGGATACATTCGTGCGAATGAATTAGAATGTATCGTATGAATGAGTAAGAATTGATCGTACGAATGAAATAGAATGGATAGTACGAATGAATTAGAATGGATCGTGCTAATGAATTAGAATGGATCGTACGAATGAATTAGAATAGATTGTGTGAATGATTTAGAATGGATCATACGAATGAATTAGAATGGATCGTATGAATGAATTAGAATGGATCGTGCGAATGAATTAGAATGGATCGTACGAATGAATTATAATGGATACATTCGTATGAATTAAATAGAATGGATCGTACGAATGAGTAAGAATGGATCGCACGAATAAAATAGAATGGATCGTATGAATGAATTAGAATGGATCGTGCGAATGAATTAGAATGGATCGTACGAATGAGTAAGAATGGATCGTACGAATGAAATAGAATGGATCGTACATACGATCCATTCTATTTCATTCGTACGATCCATTCTAATTCATTCGCACGAATGTATCCATTCTAATTCATTCGTACAATCCATTCTAATTCATTCGCACAATCTATTCTAATCCATTCGTACGATCCATTCTAATTCATTCGCACGATCCATTCTAATTCATTTGTACAATCTATTCTAATTCATTCATACAATCCATTCTAATTCTTTTGTACGAATGTATCCATTCTAATTCATTCGTACGATCTATTCTAATTCCTTCGTACGATCCATTCTAATTCCTTCGTTCGATCCATTCTAATTCATTCCCATGAATGTATCTATTCTAATTCATACGTACGATCCATTCTAATTCGTTCATACGATCCAATCTAATTCATTCATACGATCCATTCTAATTCATTCGCACGAATGTATCCATTCTAATTCATTCATACGATCCATTCTAATTCATTCGCACAATTTATTCTAAATCATTTGTATGATCCATTATAATTCATTAGCACGATCCATTCTAATTCATTCGTACGATCCATTCTATTTGTTTCGTAAGATCCATTCTAATTCCTTCGTACGATCCATTCTAATTCATTCCCATGAATGTATCCATTCTAATTCATACATACGATCCATTCTAATTCATTTATACGATCCAATCTAATTTATTCATACGATCCATTCTAATTCATTCGCACGAATGTATCCATTCTAATTCATACATACGATCCATTCTAATTCATTCGCACAATCTATTCTAATTCATTCGTACGATCCATTCTAATTCATTAGCACAATCCATTCTAATTCATTCGTACAATCCATTCTAATTCATTCAAATTCGAATTCATTCATACGATCTATTCAAATTCATTCATACAATCTATTCTAATTCATTCGCACGAATGTATCCAGTCTAATTCATACATACGATCCATTCTAATTCATTCGCACAATCTATTCTAATTCATTCGTACGATCCATTTTAATTCATTAGCACGATCCATTCTAATTCATTCGTACAATCCATTCTAATTCATTCAAATTCGAATTCATTCATATGATCCATTCTAATTCATTCGGACGATCCATTCTAATTCATTCGCACGATCCAATCTAATTCCTTCGTACATTCTAATTCCTTCGTACGATCCATTCTATTTCATTCGTATGATCCATTCCAATTCATTCGTACGATCCATTCTAATTCATTTGTACGATCCATTCTAATTCATTCGCACGATCTATTCTAATTCATTCGTACGAGCCATTCTAATTCATTCGCACGATCCATTCTAATTCATTCATATGATCCATTCTAATTCATTCATACAATCTATTCTAATTCTTTCGCACGAATGTATCCTAGCTAATTGATTCGTACGATTCACCCTAATTCCTTCGTATGATCCATTCTAATTCATTCGCACGAATGTATCCATTCTAATTCATTCGTAAGATCCATTCGAATTCATTCATATGATCCATTCTAATTCATTCGCACGATCCATTCTAATTCATTTATACGATCCATTCTAATTCATTCGTACGATCCATTCTAACTCATTCGCACGATCCATTCGAATTCATTCATACGATCCATTCTAATTCATTCATACGATCCATTCTAATTCATTCGCACGAATGTATCCATTCTAATTCATTCGTACGATCCATTCTATTTCATTCGCACAATCTATTCTAATTCATTCGTACGATCCATTCTAATTCATTCGCACGATCCATTCTAATTCATTTGCACGATCCATTCTAATTCATTCATACAATCTATTCTAATTCTTTTGCATGAATGTATCCATTCTAATTCATTCGTACTATCCATTCTAATTCCTTCGTACGATCCATTCTAATTCCTTCATATGATCCATTCTAATTCCTTCGTACGATCCATTCTATTTCATTCGTATGATCCATTCTAATTCCTTCATACGATCCATTCTAATTCATTCCCATGAATGTATCCATTCTAATTTAAACGTACGATCCATTCTAATTCATTCATACGATCCAACCTAATTCATTCATACGATCCATTATAATTCATTCGCATAAATGTATCCATTCTAATTCATTCGTATGATCCATTTTAATTCATTCGCACAATCTATTCTAATTCATTCATATGATCCATTCTAATTTATTAGCACAATCCATTCTAATTCATTCGTAAGATCCATTCTATTTTATTCGTACGATCCATTCGCACGAATGCATCCATTCTAATTCATTCGCACAATCAATTCTAATTCATTCGCACGAATGTATCCATTCTAATTCATTCGTACGATCCATTCTTATTCATTCGCACGATCCATTCTAATTCATTCATACGATCCAATCTAATTCTTTAATATGATCCATTCTAATTCATTCGCACGAATGTATCCATTCTAATTCATTCGTACGATCCATTCTAATTCATTCGCACAATCTATTCTAATTCATTCATGCGATCCATTCTAATTCATTAGCACGATCCATTCTAATTCAATCGTACAATCCATTCTATTTCATTCGTACGATCCATTCTTACTCATTCGTTCGATCCATTCTAATTCATTCGCATGAATGTATCCATTCTATTCTAATTCATTCGTACGATCCATTCAAAATCATTCGCACGATCCATTCTAATTCATTCATACGATTTATTCTAATTCTTTCGTAAGATCCATTACAATTCATTCGCACGATCCATTCTAATTCATTCATACGATCCATTCTAATTCATTCATACAATCCATTCTAATTCATTCGTACGATCCACCCTAATTCCTTCGTATGATCCATTCTAATTCATTCGCTCGAATGTATCCATTCTAATTCATTCATACGATCTATTCGAATTCATTCATACGATCCATTCTAATTGTTTCATACGATCCATTCTAATTCATTCATACGATCCATTCTAATTCAATCGCACGAATGTATTCATTCGCACAATCTATTCTAATTCATTCATACGATCCATTCTAATTCATTAGCATGATCCATTCTAATTCATTCGTACGATCCATTCGATTTCATTCTTACGATCCATTCTTACTCATTCATACAATCTATTCTAAATCATTCGCACGAATGTATCCATTCTAATTCATTCGTACGATCCATTCCAATTCATTCACACGATCCATTCTAATTCATTCATGAGAACCATTCTAATTCATTCGTACGATCCATTTTAATTCATTCGCACAATCTATTCTATTTCATTCGTACGATCCATTCTAGTTCATTAGCACGATCCATTCTAATTCATTCGTACGATCCATTCTATTTCATTCGTACGATCCATTCTTACTCATTCGTACGATCCATTCTAATTCAATCACACTAATGTATCCATTCTAATTCATTCGTACGATCCATTCTAATTCATTCAGACGATCCATTCTAATTCATTCATACGATCCATTCTAATTCATTCGTACGATCCATTCTAATTCATTCGCACTATCCATTCTAATTCATTCATACGATCCATTCTAATTCATTCATACAATCCATTCTAATTCTTTCGCACGAATGTATCCATTCTAATTCAATCGTACGATCCACCCTAATTCCTTCGTATGATCCATTCTAATTCATTCGCACGAATGTATCCATTCTAATTCATTCGTACGATCCATTCGAATTCATTCATACGATCCATTGTAATTCATTCGCATGATCCATTCTAATTCATTCATACGATCCATTCTAATTCATTCGCACGATCCATTCTAATTCATTCGAATGATCCATTCTAATTCCTTCGTACGATCCATTCTATTTCATTCGCATGATCCATTCTATTTGCTTCGTACGATCCATTCTAATTCATTCCCATGAATATATCCATTCTAATTCATATGTACGATCCATTCTTACTCATTCGTACGATCCATTCTAATTCTTTCGCACGAATGTAGCCATTCTAATTCATTCGTACGATCCACACTAATTCCTTCGTATGATCCATTCTAATTCATTCACACGAATATATCCATTCTAATTCATTTGTACGATCCATTCGAATTCATTCATACGATCCATTCTAATTCATTCATACAATCCATTCTAATTCATTCGCACGAATGTATCCATTCTAATTCATTCGTACGATCCATTCTAATTCATTCACACAATCTATTCTAATTCATTCGTACGATCCATTCTAATTCATTCGCACGATCCAATCTAATTCATTTGTACGATCCATGCTAATTCATTTATACAATCCATTGTAATTCTTTTGCACGAATGTATCCATTCTAATTCATTCGTACGATCCATTCTAATTCCTTCGTACGATCCATTCTAATTCATTCGTACGATCCACCCTAATTCCTTCGTATGATCCATTCTAATTCATTCGTACGATCCATTCTAATTCATTAGCACGATCCATTCTAATTCATTCGTATGATCCATTCTATTTCATTCGTACGATCCATTTTTACTCATTCGTACGATCCATTCTAATTCATTCGCACGAATGTATCCATTCTAATTCATTCGTACGATTCATTCTAATTCATTCGCACGATCCATTCTAATTAATTCGTACGATCCATTCTTATTCATTCGCACAATCCATTCTAATTCATTCATACGATCGATTCTAATTCATTAGCACGATCCATTCTAATTCATTAGCATGATCCATTCTATTTCATTCGTACGATCCTTTCTTACTCATTCGTATGATCCATTCTAATTCATTCGCACGAATGTATCCATTCTAATTCCATCGTACGATCCATTCTAATTCATTCGCACGATCCATTCTAATTCATTGAGTAAGAAAAGACCGTACGAATGAAATAGAATGGATCATACGAATGAATTAGAATAGATTGTGCGAATGAATTAGAATGGATCGTACGAATGAATTAGAATGGATCGTATGAATCAAATAGAATGGATCGTGTGAATGAATTAGACTAGATCGAACGAATGAATTAGAATGGATACATTTGTGCGAATGATTTAGAATGGATCGTACGAAATAGTAAGAATGGATCGTACGAATGAAATAGAATGGATCGTACGAATGAATTAGAATGGATCGTGCTAATGAATTAGAATGGATCGTACGAATGAATTAGAATAGATTGTGAGAATGAATACATTCGTGCGAATGAATTAGAATGGATCGTATGAATGAATTAGAATGGATCGTATGAATGAATTCGAATGGATCGTACGAATGAATTAGAATGGATACATTCGTGCGAATGAATTAGAATGGATCGTACGAATGAAATAGAATGTATCCATTCTAATTCTAATTTATTCATAGAATGGATCGTATGAAGGAATTAGAATGGATCGTACGAATGTATTAGAATGGATCGTACGAATGAATTAGAATGGATACATTCATGCGAATGAATTATATTGGATCGTACGAATGAGTAAGAATGGATCGTACGAATGAAATAGAATGGATCGTACAAATGAATTAGAATGGATCGTGCGAATGAATTAGATTGGATCGTGCGAATGAATTAAAATGGATCGTACGAATGAATTAGAATGGATACATTCGTGCGAATGAATTAGAATGGATCGTGTGAATGAATAAGAATGGATCGTATGAATGAATTTGAATGGATCGTACGAATGAATTAGAATGGATCGTGCGAATGAATTAGAATGGATCGTACGAATGAATTAGAATGGATCGTATGAATGAATTAGAATGGATCGTGCGAATGAATTAGCATGGATCGTACGAATGAATTAGAATGGATACATTCGTGCGAATGAATTACAATGGATCGTACGAATGAGTAAGAATGGATCGTACGAATGAAATAGAGTGGATCGTATGAATGTATCCATTCTATTTCATTCGTACGATCCATTCTTACTCCTTCGTACGATCCAACTAATTCATTCGCATGAATGTATCCATTCTAATTCATTCGTACGATCCATTCTAATTCATTCGCACGATCCATTCTAATTCAAACATACGATCCAATCTAATTCATTCACACGAATGTATCCATTCTAATTCATTCGTACGATCCATTCTAATTCATTCGCACAATCTATTATAATTCATTCGTACGATCCATTCTAATACATTCGCACGATCCATTATAATTCATTTGCACGATCCATTCTAATTCATTCATACAGTCCATTCTAATTCTTTTGCACGAATGTATCCATTCTAATTAATTCGTACGATCCATTCTAATTCCTTCGTACGATCCATTTTACTTCAGTCCTATGATCCGTTCTAATTTCTTCGTACGATCCATTCTAATTCATTCCCATAAATGTATCCATTCTAATTCCGGTGTACGATTCATTCTAATTCATTCGTATGATCCATTCTGTCGTATGTATCCATTCTAATTCATTCGTATGATCCATTCTAATTTATTCACACGATCCATTCTAATTCATTCATACATTCCGTTCTAATTCATTCGTACGATCCATTCTAATTCATTCGCACGATCCATTCTAATTCATTCATACGATTCAATCTAATTCATTCGTACGATCCATTCTAATTCATTTGCACAATCTATTCTAATTCATTCGTACGATCCATTCTAATTCATTAGCACGATCCATTCTAATTCATTCGTACGATCCATTCAAATTCATTCGTACGACCCATTCTTACTCATTCGTACGATCTATTCTAATTCATTCGCACGATCCATTCTAATTTGTATGATCCATTCTATTTCATTCGTACGATCCATTCTTACTCATTCGTAGGATCCATTCTAATTCATTCGCACGAATGTATCCATTCTAAATCATTCGTACGATCCATTCAAATTCATTCACACGATCCATTCTAATTCATTCATACGATCCATTCAAATTCATTTGTACGATCCATTCTAATTCATTCGCATGATCCATTCTAATTCATTCATACGATCCATTCTAATTCATTCGTACAATCTATTCTAATTCTTTCGCACGAATGTATCTATTCTAATTCATTCATACAATCCATTCTAATTCTTTTGCACGAATATATCCATTCTAATTCAATCGTACGATCCATTCTAATTCATTCGCACAATCTATTCTAATTCATTCGTACGATCCATTCTAATCCCTTCGTACGATCCATTCTAATTCCTTCGTACGATCCATTCTATTTCATTCGTATGAACCATTGTAATTCCTTCGTACGAACTATTCTAATTCATTCCCATCAATGTATCCATTCTAATTCATACGTACGATCCATTCTAATTCATTCATACGATCAAATCTAATTCATTCATACGATCCATTCTAATTCATTCGTACGAACCATTCTAATTCATTCGCACGATCCATTCTAATTCATTCGCACGATCCATTCTTATTCATTCGTACGATCCATTCTAATTCATTCGCACGATCTATTCTAATTCACTCATACGATCCAATCTAATTTATTCATAAGATCCATTCTAAATCATTCGCACGAATGTATCCATTCTAATTCATTCGTACGATCCAATCTAATTCATTCGCACAATCTATTCTAATTCATTCGTATGATCCATTCTAATTCATTCGCACGATCCATTCTAATTCATTTGCACGATCTATTCTAATTCATTCATACAATCCATTCTAATTCTTTTGCACGAATGTATCCATTCTAATTCATTCGTACGATCCATTCTAATTCATTCGTACGATCCATTTTAATTCCTTCATACGATCCACTCTATTTCATTCGTATGATCCATTCGAATTTCTTCATACGATCCATTCTAATTCATACGATCCATTCTAATTCATTCGCACGATCCATTCTAATTTATTCATACGATCCATTCTAATTCATTCATACGATCCATTCTAATTCATTCATACAATCCATTCTAATTCTTTCGCACGAATGTATACATTCTAATTCATTCGTACTATCCACCCTAATTCCTTCGTATGATCCATTCTAATTCATTCACACGAATGTATCCATTCTAATTCATTCGTACGATCCATTCTAATTCATTCGTACGATCCATTCTAATTCATTCGCACGATCCATTCTAATTCATTCATACGATCCAATCTAATTCATTCATACGATCCATTCTAATTCATTCGTACGATCCATTCTAATTCATTCGTACGATCCATTCTAATTCCTTCGTACGATCCATTCTAATTCCTTCATACGATCGACTCTATTTCATTCGTATGATCCATTCAAATTTCTTCATACAATCCATTCTAATTCATACGATCCATTCTAATTCATTCGCACGATCCATTCTAATTTATTCATACGATCCATTCTAATTCATTCATACGATCCATTCTAATTCATTCATACAATCCATTCTAATTCTTTCGCACGAATGTATCCATTCTAATTCATTCGTACTATCCACCCTAATTCCTTCGTATGATCCATTCTAATTCATTCACACGAATGTATCCATTCTAATTCATTCGTACGATCCATTCTAATTCATTCATACGATCCATTCTAATTCATTCGCACGATCCATTCTAATTCATTCATACGATCCAATCTAATTCATTCATACGATCTATTCTAATTCATTCGCACGAATGTATCCATTCTAATTCATCATACGATCCGTTCTAATTCATTCGCATGAATGTATCCATTCTAACTCATTCGTATGATCCATTCTAATTCATTCGCACGATCCAATCTAATTCATTCGCACGATCCATTCTAATTCATCATTCGCACAATCTATTTTAATTCATTCGTACGATCCATTCTAATTCATTAGCACGATCCATTCTAATTCATTCGTACGATCCATTCTATTTCATTCATACGATCAATTCTTACGCGTTCGTACGATCCATTCTAATTCATTCGCACGAATTTATCCATTCTAATTCATTCGTACGATCTATTCTAATTCATTCGCACGATCCATTCTAATTCATTCATACGATCCATTCTAATTCATTCATAAAATCCATTCTAATTCTTAAGCATGAATGTATCCATTCTAATTCATTCGTACGATCCACCCTAATTCCTTCGTATGATCCATTCTAATTCATTCGCAGGAATGTATCCATTCTAATTCATTCGTACGATCCATTCGAATTCATTCATACGATCCATTCTAATTCATTCATACGATCCACTCTAATTCATTCGCACGAATGTATCCATTCTAATTCATTCGCACGATCCATTCTAATTCATTCGCACAATCTATTCTAATTCATTCGTACGATCCATTCTAATTCATTAGCACGATCCATTCTAATTCATTCGTACGATCCATTCTAATTCATTCGCACGATCCATTCTAATTCATTCATACGATCCATTCTAATTTATTCATACAATCCATTCTAATTCTTTCGCACGAATGTATCCATTCTAATTCATTCATACGATCCAATCTAATTCCTTCGTACGATCCATTCGAATTCATTCATACGATCCATTCTAATTCATTCATACGATCCATTCTTATTCATTCGCACGAATGTATCCATTCTAATTCTTTTATACGATCCATTCTAATTCATTCGCACGATCCAATCTAATTCATTCGCACGATCCATTCTAATTCATCATTCGCACAATCTATTCTAATTCATTCGTACGATCCATTCTAATTCATTAGCACGATCTATTCTAATTCATTCCTACGATCCATTCTATTATTTCATTCGTACGATCCATTCTTACTCATTCGTACAATCAAATCTAATTCATTCGCATGAATGTATCAATTATAATTCATTCGTATGATCCATTCTAATTCATTCGCACGATCCATTCTAATTCATTCATACGATTCATTCTAATTCATACGTACGATCCATTCTAATTCATTCGTATGATCCATTCTAATTCATTCATACGATCCATTCTAATTCATTCGCACGATCTATTCTAATTCATTCGTACGATCCATTCTTACTTATTCGTACGATCCATTCTAATTCATTCGCACGAATGTATCTATTCTAATTCATTCGTACGATCCATTCTAATTCCTTCGTACGATCCATTCTATTTCATTCATACGATCCATTCTAATTTATTCATACAATCCATTCTAATTCTTTCGTGCGAATGTATCCATTCTAATTCATTCGTACGATCCACCCTAATTCCTTCGTTTGATCCATTCTAATTCATTCGCACGAATGTATCCATTCTAATTCATTCGTACAATCCATTTGAATTAATTCATATGATCCATTCTAATTCATTCGCACGAAGGAATTAGAATGAATCATACGAATGAATGAATTAGAATGGATCATACGTACGAATGTATTAGAATGGATACATTCATGCGAAAGAATTAGAATGGATTGTATGAATGAATTAGAATGGATCATATGAATGAAATAGAATGGATCGTACGAAGGAATTAGAATCGATCGTAAGAATAAATTAGAATATATATATTCGTGCGAATGAATTAGAATGGATCATACGAATGAGTAAGAATGGATCGTACGAATGTATTAGAATAGATCATACGAATGAATTAGAATGGATCGTACGAATGAATTAGAATGAATTAGAATGGATCATGCGAATGAATTAGAATGGATTGTGCGAATGAATTAGAATGGATTGTGCGAATGAATTAGAATAAATTAGAATGGCTTGTGCGAATGAATTAGAATGGATTGTGCGAATGAAATAGAATGAATTAGAATGGATTGTGCGAATGAATTAGAATGGATCGTACGAATGAATTATAATGGATCGTATGAATGAATTAGAATGGATCATGCGAATGAAGTAGAATGGATCGTACGAATGAATTAGAATAGATACATTCATGCGAATGAATTAGAATGGATCATACGAATGAGTAAGAATGGATCGTACGAATAAAATAGAATGGATCGTGCGAATGAATTAGAATGGATCGTATGAATGAATTAGAATGGATCGTATGAATGAATTAGAATGGATCGTGCGAATGAATTAGAATGGATCGTACGAATAAATTAGAATTGATACATTCGTCCGAATGAATTCGAATGGATCATACGAAGTAATTAGGGTGGATCGTACGAATAAAATAGAATGGATTGTACGAATGAATTAGAATGGATCGTGCTAATGAATTAAAATGGATTGTACGAATGAATTAGAATAGATTGTGTGAATGAATTAGAATGGATCGTACGAATGAATTAGAATGGATCGTATGAATGAATTAGAATGGATCGTGCGAATGAATTAGAATGGATCGTACGAATGAGTAAGAATGGATCGTATGAATGAAATAGAATGGATCGTGCGAATGAATTAGAATGGATCGTATGAATGAATTAGAATGGATCGTACGAATGAATTAGAATGAATCGTGCGAATGAATTAGAATGGATCGTACGAATAAATTAGAATGGATCGTACGAATGAATTAGAATGGATACATTCGTGCGAATGAATTAGATTGGATCGTACGAATGAGTAAGAATGGATCGTACAAATGAAATAGAATGGATCGTACGAATTAATTAGAATGGGTCGTGCTAATGAATTAGAATGGATCGTATGAATGAATTAGAATAGATTCTGCGAATGAATTAGAATGGATCATACGAATGAATTTGAATGGATACATTCGTGCGAAAGAATTAGAATGGATTGTATGAATGAATTAGAATGGATCGTATGAATGAATTAGAATGGATCGTGCGAATGAATTAGAATGGATCGTATGAATGAATTAGAATGGAACGTGCGAATGAAGTAGAAAGGATCATACGAATGAATTAGAATGGATACATTCGTGCGAATGAATTAGAATGGATCGTACGAATAAGTAAGAATGGATCGTACGAATAAATTTGAATGGATCGTACGAATGAATTCGAAGGATCGTACAAATGAATTAGAATGGATCGTACGAATGAATTAGAATAATCCATTCTAATTCATTCGTACAATCCATTCTAATTCATCCATACGATCCATTCTAATTCATTCATACAATCCATTCTAATTCTTTCACACGAATATATTCATTCGTACGATCCATTCGAATTCATTCATACGATCCATTCTAATTCATTAGCACGATCCAATCTAATTCATTCATACGATCCATTCTAATTCATTCGTACAATCTATTCTAATTCATTCGCACGATCCATTCGAATTCATTCATACGATCCATTCTAATTCATTTGTACGATTCATTCTAATTCCTTCGTACGATCCATTCTAATTCATTCGTACGATCCACCCTAATTCCGTCGTATGATCCATTCGAATTCATTAGCACGATCCATTCTAATTCATTCGTACGATCCATTCTTTTTCATTTGTACGATCCATTCTTACTCATTCGTACAATCCATTCTAATTCATTTGCACGAATGTATCCATTCTAATTCATTCGCACGATCCATTCTAATTCATTCGCACGATCCATTCTAATCATTCGCACGATCCATTCTTATTCATTCGCACGATCCATTCTAATTCGTTCGTACGATCCATTCTAATTCATTCATACGATCTATTCTAATTCATTCATACGATCCATTCTAATTCATTCATACGATCTATTGTAATTCATTCCCACGAATGTATCCATTCTAATTCATTCGTACGATCCATTCTAATTCACTCGCACAATCTATTCTAATTCATTCATACGATTCATTCTAATTCATTCGCACGATCCGTTCTAATTCATTTGTACGATCCATTCTAATTCATTCATACAATCCATTCTAATTCTTTTCACGAATGTATCCATTCTAATTCATTCGTACGATCCATTCTAATTCCTTCCTACGATCCATTCTAATTCCTTCATACGATCCATTCTAATTCTTTCATACGATCCATTCTAATTCATTTATACGATCCATTCTAATTCATTCGTACGATCCATTCTAATTCGTACGTACGATCCATTCGAATTCATTCATACGATCCATTCTAATTCATTCATATGATCCATTCTAATTCATTCGCACGAATGTATCCATTCTAATTCATTCGTACAATCTATTCTAATTCATACGTACGATCCATTCGAATTCATTCATATGATCCATTCTAATTCATTCGTACGATACATTCTAATTCATTCGCACGAATGTATCCATTCTAATTCATTCGTACGATCCATTCTAATTCATTTGCACGATCCAATCTAATTCATTCGTACGATCCATTCTAATTCATTCGTACGATCCATTCTATTTCATTCGTACGATCCATTCTAATTCATTCATACGATCCATTCTAATTCTTTCGCACGAATGTATCCATTCTAATTCATTCGTACGATCCATTTGAATTCATTCATACAATCCATTCTAATTCATTCATACGATCCATTCTAATTCATTCGCACGAATGTATCCATTCTAATTCATTCGTACGATCCATTCTAATTCATTCGCACAATCTATTCTAATTCATTCGTACGATCCATTCTAATTCATTCGCACGATCCATTCTTATTCATTTGCATGATCCATTCTAATTCATTCTTACAATCCATTCTAATTCTTATGCACGAAAGTATCTATTCTAATTCATTTGTACGATCCTTTCTAATTCATTCGTACGATCCATTCTAATTCCTTCGTACGATCCATTCTAATTCCTTCGTACGATCCATTCTATTTCATTCGTATGATCCATTCTAATTCCTTCGTACGATCCATTATAATTTATTCCCAGGAATGTATCCATTCTAATTCATACGTACGATCCATTCCAATTCATTCATACGATCCATTCTAATTCCTTCGTACGATCCATTCTAATTCCTTCATACGATCCATTCTAATTCATTCCCATGAATGTATCCATTCTATTTCGTACGTACGATCCATTCTAATTCATTCATACGATCCAATCTAATTCATTCATACGATCCATTCTAATTCAATCGCACGAATGTATCCATTCTAATTTATTCGAATTCCTTCATACGATCCATTTGTACGATCCATTCTAATTCATTCGCACGAATGTATCCATTCTAATTCATTCTAATTCATTTATACGATCCATTCTAATTCATTCATACAATTCATTCTATTTCATTCGTACGATCCATTCTTACTCATTCGTACGATCCATTCTAATTCATTCGCACAAATGTATCCATTCTAATACATTCGTACGATCCATTCTAATTCATTCGCACGATCCATTCTAATTCATTCATACGATCCATTCTAATTTATTCATACGATCCATTGTAATTCATTCGCACAATCTATTCTACTTCATTCGTACGATCCATTCTATTTCATTCGCACGATGCAATTTAATTCATTCGCACGAATGTATCCATTCTAATTCATTTTTACGATCCATTCTAATTGATTCGCACAATCGAATGAAATAGAATGGATCGTATGAAGGAATTAGAATGGATCGTACGAATTAATTAGAATGGATACATTCGTGCAAAAAAATTAGAATGGATTGTATGAATGAATTAGAATGGATCGTGCAAATGAATTAGAATGGATCGTGCGAATGAATTAGAATGGATCGTACGAATGAATTAGAATAGATTCTGCGATTGAATTAGAATGGATAGTACGAATGAATTAGAATGGATACATTCGTGTGAATGAATTAGAATGGATCGTATGAATGAATTAGAATAGATCGTATGAATGAATTCGAATGGATCGTACAAATGAATTAGAATGGATACATTCGTGCGAATGAATTAGAATGGATCATACGAAGGAATTAGGGTGGATCGTACGAATGAATTAGAATGGATACATTCGTGCAAAAGAATTAGAATGGGTTGTATGAATGAATTAGAATGAATCGTATGAATAAATTAGAATGGATCGTGCGAATGAATTAGAAAGGATCGTACGAATGAATTAGAATCGATCGTATGAATGAATTAGAATGGATCGTGCGAATGAATTAGAATGGATCGTACGAATGAATTAGAATGGATACATTCGTGCGAATGAATTAGAATGGATCGTACGAATGAAATAGAATGGATCGTACGAATGAAATAGAATGGATCGTGCTAATGAATTAGAATGGATCGTATGAATCAATTAGATTTGATTGTGTGAATGAATTAGAATGGATCGTACGAATGAATTAAAATGGATCGTATGAATGAATTAGAATATATCGTGAGACTGAATTAGAATGGATCGTACGAATGAATTAGAATGGATACATTCGTGCGAATGAATTAGAATGGATCGTACGAATGAGTAAGAATGGATCGTACGAATGAAATAGAATGGATCATACGAATGAATTAAAAAGGATCATGCTAATGAATTAGAATGGATCGTATGAAGGAATTAGAATAGATTGTGCGAATGAATTAGAATGGATCATACGAATGTATTGGAATTGATACATTCGTGCGAATGAATTGGAATGGATCGTACGAATGAGTTAGAATGGATACATACATGCGAAAGAATTAGAATGGATTGTATGAATGAATTAGAATGGATCATGTGAATGAATTAGAATGTATCATGCGAATGAATTAGAATGGATCATACGAATAAATTAGAATGGATCGTATGAATGAATTAGAATGGATCGTGCGAATGAATTAGAATGAAATAGAATGGATCGTGCAAATGAATTAGAATGGATCGTACGAATGAATTAGAATGGATCGTATGAATGAATTAGAATGCATACATTCATGCGAATGAATTAGAATGGATCGTATGAATGAATTAGATTGGATCGTATGAATGAATTAGAATAGATCGTATGAATGAATTAGAATGAATTAGAATGGATCCATTCTAATTCCTTCGTACGATCCATTCTAATTTATTTCCATGAATGTATCCATTCTAATTTATACGTACGATCCATTCTAATTCATTCATAACGTACGATCCATTCTAATTCATTCGTACAATCCATTCTAATTCATACGTACGATCTATTCAAATACATTCATACGATCCATTCTAATTCATTCATACGATCCATTCTAATTCATTCGCACAAATGTATCCATTCTAATTCATTCGTACGATCAATTCTAATTCATTCGCACGATCTAATATAATTCATTCGCACGATCCATTCTAATTCATTCATACGATCCATTCTAATTCATTCGTACGATCCATTCTAATTCATTCGCACGATCCATTCTAATTCATTCATACGTATCCATTCTAATTCATTCGTACAATCCATTCTAATTCATTCATACAATCCATTCTAATTCATTCATACGATCCATTCTAATTCATTCGCACGAATGTATCCATTCTAATTCATTCGTAGATCCATTCTAATTCATTCATACTTTCCATTCTAATTCATTCGTACGATCCATTCTAATTCATTCGCACAAATATTTCCATTCAAATTCATTCGTACGATCCATTCTAATTCATTCGCACGATCCATTCTAATTCATTCGTGCGATCCATTCTTACTCATTCGTACGATCCATTCTAATTCTTTCGCATGAATGTATCCATTCTAATTCATTCGTACGATCCACCCTAATTCCTTCATATGATCCATTCTAATTCAATCGCATGAATGTATCCATTCTAATTCATTCGTACGATCCATTCGAATTCATTCATACGATCTATTCTAATTCATTCAAACGATCCATTAGAATGGATTAGAATGGATCGTACGTATGAATTGGAATGGATACATACATGGGAATGATTTAGAATGGATCGTACGAATGAATTAGGGTTGATCGTGTGAATGAATTAGAATGGATACATTCGTGCGAATGAATTAGAATGGATCGTGCGAATGAATTAGAATGGATCGTACGAATGAATTAGAATGGATACATTCGTGCGAATGAATTAGAATGGATCGTACGAATGAGTAAGAATGGATCGTACCAATGAAATAGAATGGATCATACGAATGAATTAGAATGGATCATGCTAATGAATTAAAATGGATCATACGAATGAATTAAAATAGATCGTACGAATGAATTAGAATGGATCGTACGAATGAATTAGAATGGATTGCATGAATGAATTAGAATGGATCGTGCAAATGAATTAGAATGGATCGTACGAAGGAATTAGAATGGATTGTACGAAGGAATTAGAATGGATCGTATGAAGGAATTAGAATGGATCATATGAATGAATTAGAATGGATCGTACGAATGAATTAGAATGGATACATTCGTGCAAAAGAATTAGAATGGATCGTATGATTGAATTAGAATGGATCGTACGAATGAATTAGAATGGATCGTATGAATGAATTAGAACGGATCGTATGAATGAATTCGAATGGATCATACAAATGAATTCGAATGGATACATTCGTGCGAATGAATTAGAATGGATCATACGCCTTCGTACGATCCATTCTAATTCCTTCGCACGATTCATTCTAATTTATTCGCAAGAATGTATCCATTCTAATTCATTCGTACGATCCATTCTAATTCATTCAAACGATCCATTCTAGATCATTCACACGATCGTACGTATGAATTAGAATGGATCGTACGAATGAGTTAGAATGGATCGTATGAATGAAATAGAATGGATCGTATGAATGAATTAGAATGGATCGTGCGAATGAATTAGAATGGATCGTACTAATGAGTAAGAATGGATCGTACGAATGAAATAGAATGGATCGTACGTACGATCCATTCTAATTCATTCATACGATCCATTCTAATTCATTCGCACGAATATATCCATTCTAATTCCTTCGTACAATCCATTCGTACGATCCATTCTAATTCCTTCGCACGAATGTATCCATTCTAATTCATTTGTACGATCCGTTCTAATTCATTCGCACAATCTATTCTAATTCATTCGTACTATCCATTCTAATTCATTAGCACGATCCATTCTAATTCATTCGTACGATCCATTCTATTTCATTCGTACGATCCATTCTTACTGATTCGTACGATCCATTCTAATTCATTCGCACGAATGTATCCATTCTAATTCATTCGTACGATCCATTCTAATTCATTCGCACGATCCATTCTAATTCATTCATACGATCCAATCTAATTCATTCATACAATCCATTCTAATTCATTCGCACGAATGTATCCATTCTAATTCATTCGTACGATCCATTCCAATTCATTCGCACAATCTAGTCTAATTCATTCGTAGGATCCATTCTAATTCATTAGCACGATCCATTCTAATTCATTCGTACGATACATTCTATTTCATTCGTACGATCCATTCTAATTCATTCGCACGAATATATCCATTCTAATTCATTCGTACGATCCATTCTAATTCATTCGCATGATCCATTCTAATTCATTCATAAGATCCATTCTAATTCATTTGCACGATTCATTCTAATTCATTCATACGATCCATTCTAATTCATTCATACAATACATTCTAATTCTTTCGCATGAATGTATCCATTCTAATTCATTCGTACGATCCACCCTAATTCCTTTGTATGATCCATTCTAATTCATTCATACGAATGTATCCATTCGAATTCATTCATACGATCCATTCTAATCCATTCATACGATCCATTCTAATTCATTCGCACGAATGTATCTATTCTAATTCATTCGCACGATCCATTCTAATTCATTCGCACATTGGATCGTACGATGAATTAGAATGGATCATGCAAATGAATTTGAATGGATCGTACGAATGAATTAGAATAGTGCGAATGAATTAGAATGGATAGTACGTTTGAATTAGAATGGATACATTCTTGGGAATGAATTAGAATGGATCGTACGATGGAATTAGAATGGATCATACGAATGAAATAGAATGGATTGTACAAATGAATTATAATGGATCATACGAATGAATTAGAATGGATCTTACAAATGAATTAGAATGGATTGTGCTAATGAGTAAGAATGGATCGTATGAATGAAATAGAATGGATCGTACGAATGAATTAGAATGAATCTTGCTAATGAATTAGAATGGATTGTACGAACGACTTCGAATAGATTGTGCGAATGAATTAGAATGGATCGTGCGAATGAATTAGAATGGATACATTCGTGCGAATGAATTTGAATGGATCGTACGAATGAATTAGAATGGATCGTATGAATGAATTAGAATGGATCGTATGAATGAATTCGAATGGTTCGTACGAATGAATTAGAATGGATACATTCGTGTGAATGAATTAGAATGGATCATACGAAGGAATTAGGGTGGATCGTACGAATGAATTAGAATGGATACATTCGTGCGAAAGAATTAGAATGGATTGTATGAATGAATTAGAATGGATCGTATGAATGAATTAGAATGGATCGTGCGAATGAATTAGAATGATCATACGAATGAATAAGAATGGATACATTCGTGCAAATGAATTAGAATGGATCGTATGAATGAGTAAGAATGGATCGTACGAATGAAATAGAATGGATCATACGAATGAATTAGAATGGATCGTGCTAATGAATTAGAATGGATCGTACGAATGAATTAGAATGGATTGTGCGAATGAATTAGAATGGATCGTACGAATGAATTAGAATGTATACATTTGTGCGAATGAATTAGAATTGATCGTATGAATGAATTAGATTGGATCGTATGAATGAATTAGAATGGATTGCACCTATGAATTAGAAAGGATACATTCATGGGAATGAATTAGAATGGATCATTTGAAGGAATTAGAATGGATCATACGAATCAAATAGAATGGATCGTACGAAGGAATTAGAATGGATCGTACGAATGAATTAGAATGGATACATTCGTGCAAAAGAATTAGAATGGATTGTATGAATGAATTAGAATGGATCGTACAAATGAATTAGAATGGATCGTACGAATGAATTAGAATATATCATACGAATGAATTAGAATGGATCGTACGAATGAACTAGAATGGATCGTGCTAATGAAATAGAATGGATCGTACGAACGAATTAGAATGGATCGTACGAATGAGTAAGAATGGATCGTACGAATGAAATAGAATGGATCGTACAAATGAATTAGAATGGATCGTGCGAATGAATTAGATTGGATCATGTACGTTTCATTCTAATTCATTCGCACGAATGTATCCATTCTAATTCATTCTAATTCCTTCGTACGATCCATTCGTACGATCCATTCTAATTCATTCGCACGAATGTATTCATTCTAATTCATTCGTACGATCCATTCTAATTCATTCGCACAATCTATTCTAATTCGTTCGTATGATCCATTCTAATTCATTCGCACGATCCATTCTAATTCATTTGTACGATCCATTTTAATACATTCATACAATCCATTCTAATTCTTTTGCACGAATGTATCCATTCTAATTCATTTGTATGATCCATTCTAATTCATTCGTACGATCCATTCTAATTCATTCATACGATCCATTGTAATTCATTCGTACAATCCATTCTAATTTATTCATACAATCCATTCTAATTCATTCGATCGAATGTATCCATTCAAATTCATTCGTACGATCCATTCGAATTCATTCATACGATCCTTTCTAATTCTTTCATACGATCCATTCTAATTCATTTGCACGAATGTATCCATTCTAATTCATTCGTACGATCTATTCTAATTCATTCGCACGATCCAATCTAATTCATTCGCACGATCCATTCTAATTCATTCATACGATTCTAATTCACTCATACGATCCATTCTAATTCATTCGCAAGAATGTATCCATTCTAATTCATTCTAATTCCTTCGTACGATCCATTCTAATTCCTTCGCACGAAAATATCCATTCTAATTCATTCTTACGATCCATTCTAATTCATTCATACGATCCATTCTAATTCATCCGTACGATCCATTCTAATTCATTCATACGATCCCTTCGTACGATCCATTCTAATTCCTTCGTACGATCCATTCTAATTCCTTCGTACGATCCATTCTAATTCATTCCCATGAATGTATCAATTCTAATTCATACGTACGATCCATTCTAATTCATTCATACGATCCAATCTAATTTATTCATACGATCCATTCTAATTCATTTCGCATGAATGTATTCATTCTAATTCCTTCGTACGATCCATTCTAATTCATTCGTACAATCCATTCTAATTCATTCATACGATCCATTCTAATTCATTCATACAATCCATTCTAAATCTTTCGCACGAATGTATCTATTCTAATTCATTCGTACGATCCGCCCTAATTCCTTCAGATGATCCATTATAATTCATTCGCACGAATGTATCCATTCTAATTCATTCGTACGATCCATTCGAATTCAATCATACGATCCATTCTAATTCATTCGCACGATCCATTCTAATTCATTCATACGATCCATTCTAATTTATTCATACGATCCATTCTAATTCGTTCGCATGATCCATTCTAATTCATTCGCACGATCCATTCTAATTCATTCGTACGATCCATTCAAATTCATTCATATGACCCATTCTATTTCATTCGTACGATCCATTCTTACTCATTCGTACGATCCATTTTAATTCATTCGCACGATCCAATCTAATTCATTCGCAAGATCCATTCTAATTCATTCGTACGATCCATTCTATTTCATTCGTACGATCCATTCTTACTCATTCGTACGGTCTATTCTAATTCATTCGCACAAATATATCCATTCTAATTTATTCGTACGATCCATTCTAATTCAATCGCACAATCCATTCTAATTCATTCATACGATCCATTCTAATTCATTCGTACGATCCATTCTAATTCATTCATACAATCAATTCTAATTCTTTTGCATGAATGTATCCATTCTAACTCATTCGTACGATCCATTCTAATTCATTCGCACGATCCATTCTAATCCATTCATATGATCCATTCTAATTCATTCATACAATCCATTCTAATTCTTTCGCACGAATGTATCCATTCTAATTCATTCGTACGATCCACCCTAATTCCTTCGTATGATCCATTCTAATTAATTCGCACGAATGTATCCATTCTAATTCATTCGTACGATCCATTCGAATTCATTCATACGATCCATTCTAATTCATTCATACGATTCATTCTAATTCATTCATACGATCCATTCTAATTCATTCGTACGATCCATTCTGTTTTATTCGTACGATCCATTCTTACTCATTCGTACGATCCATTCTAATTCATTCACACGAATGTATCCATTCTAATTCATTCGTACGATCCATTCTAATTCATTCGCATGATCCATTCTAATTCATTCGTACGATCCATTCAAATTCATACGTACAATCTATTCTAATTCATTCGTACGATCCATTCTAATTCATTAGCACGATCCATTCTTATTCATTCGTATGATCCATTCTATTTTATTCGTACGATCCATTCTTACTCATTCGTATGATCCATTCTAGAATGGATCGTGCGAATGAATTAGAATGGATCGTACGAATGAATTAGAATGGATCATGCGAATGAATTAGAATGGATCGTACGAATGAATTAGAATGGATCGTACGAATGAATTATAATGGATCGTACGAATGGATATGAATTAGAATGGATCGTATGAATGAATTAGAATGGATCGTACGAATGAATTAGAATGGATCGTACGAATGAATTAGAATGGATTGTACGAATGTATCCATTCTAATTCATTCCTTTGTGCGATCCATTCTAATTCATTAGCATGATCCATTCTAATTCATTCGTATGATCCATTCAAATCATTCGCACGAATGGATCTTACTCATTCATACGATCCATTCGAATTCATTAGCATGATCCATTTTAATTCATTTGCACGATCCATTCTAATTCATTCAAACAATCCATTCTAATTCCTTTGCACGAATGTATCTATTCTAATTCATTCGTACGATCCATTCTAATTCCTTCGTACGATCCATTCTAATTCCTTCGTTTGATCCATTCTAATTCATTCGTACGATCCATTTTAATTCGTACGATCCATCCAAATTCATTCGTACGATCCATTCGAATTCATTCGTACGATCCATTCTAATTCATTCGTACGATCCATTCTAATTCATTCGCATGATCCATTCTAATCTAGTCTTATTCATTCGTACGATCCATTCTAATTCATTCGTACGATCCATTCTAATTTATTCGTACGATCCATTCTAATTCATCCATACAATCCATTCTATTTCATTTGAATTAGGGTGGATCGTATGAATGAATTAGAATGGATACATTCGTGCGAAAGAATTAGAATGGATTGTATGAATGAATTAGAATGGATCGTATGAATGAATTAGAATGGATCGTGCGAATGAAGTAGAATGGATTGTGCTAATGAGTAAGAATGAAATATACGAATGAAATAGAATGGATCGTACGAATGAATTAGAATGGATCGTGCTAATGAATTTGAATGGATCGTACGAATGAATTAGAATAGATTGTGCGAATGAATTAGAATGGATCGTGCGAATGAATTAGAATGGATACATTCGTGCGAATGAATTAGAATGGATCGTATGAATGAATTAGAATGGATCGTATGAATGAATTCGAATGGATCGTACGAATGAGTTAGAATAGATATAGTCGTGCAAATGAAATAGAATGGATCAGACGAAGGAATTAGGGTGGATCGTACGAATGAATTAGAATGGATACATTCGTACGAATGAATTAGAGTAGATCGTATTAATTAGAATGGATATGTTCGTACTATCGTTTCTAATTCATTCATACGATCCATTCTTGTTCATTCATACGATCCATTCTATTTCATTCGTATGATCCATTCTTACTCATTCGTACGATCCATTTGAATTTATTCGTACAATCTATTCTAATTCATTTGCACAATCTATTCTAATTCTTCGTACGATCCATTCTAATTCATTAGCACGATCCATTCTAATTCATTCATACGATCCATTCTATTTCATTCGTACGATGCATTCTTACTCATTCGTACGATCCATTCTAATTCATTCGCACGAATGTATCCATTCTAATTCATTCGTACGATCCATTCTATTTCATTCGTACGATCCATTCTAATTCATTCATACGATCCATTCTAATTCATTCGCACGAATGAATCGATTCTAATTCATTCGCACGATCTACTCTAATTCATTCATACGATCCATTCTAATTCATTCGTACGATCCACCCTAATTTCTTTATATGATCCATTCAAATTCATTCGCACGAATGTATCCATTCTAATTCATTCTAATTCATTTGCACGATCCATTCTAATTCATTCATACGATCCATTCTAATTCATTCGCATGAATGTATCCATTCTAATTCATTCGTACGATCCATTCTAATTCATTCGTACAATCTATTATAATTTATTCGTTCGATCCATTCTAATTCATTCGTATGATCCATTCTAATTCATTCGCATGATCCATTCTAATTCATTCATACGATCCATTCTAATTCATTCGTACGATCCATTCTATTTCATTCGTATGATCCATTCTAGTTCCTTCGTACGATCCATTCTAATTCATTCCCATGAATGTATCCATTCTAATTCATACGTACGATCCATTCTTACTCATTCATACGATCCATTCTAATTCTTTCGCACGAATGTATCCATTCTAATTCATTCGCACAATCTATTCTAATTCGTGCGAATGAATTAGAATGGATCGTACGAAGGAATTAGAATGGATACATTCGTGCAAAAGAATTAGAATGGATTGTATGAATGAATTATAATGGATCGTACAAATGAATTAAAATGGATCGTACTAATGAATTAGAATGGAAAATTCTTGATAATGAATTAGAATGGATCGTATGAATGAATTTGAATGGATTATACGAATGAATTAGAATGGATCGTATGAATGAATTAGAATGGATCGTGTGAATGAATTAGAATGGATCGCACAAATGAATTAGAATGGATACATTCGTGCGAAAGAATTATAATGGATTGTATGAATGAATTAGAATGGATCGTACGAATGAATTAGAATGGATCGTTTGAATGAATTAGAATGGATCGTACAAATGAGTAAGAATGGATCGTATGAATGAATTAGATTGGATATATTCATAGGAATGAATTAGAATGTATCGTGCGAATGAATTAGAATGGATCGTACGAAGGAAATTAGAATGGATCGTATGAATGAATTAGATTGGATCGTATGAATGAATTAGAATGTACCGTATGAATGAATTAGAATGGATCGTGCGAATGAATTAGAATGAATCGTATGAATGAATTAGATTGGATCGTATGAATAAATTAGAATGGATCGTATGAATTAATTAGAATGGATCGTATGAATGAATTAGAATGGATACATTCATAGGAATGAATTTGAATGAATCATATGAATGAATTAGAATGGATCGTGCGAATGAATTAGAATGGATCGTACGAATGAATTTAGAATGGATCGTATGAATGAATTAGATTGGATCGTATGAATGAATTAGAATAGATTGTGTGAATGAATTAGAATGGATCGTGCGAATGAATTAGAATGGATCGTATGAATGAATTAGATTGGATCGTATGAATGAATTACAATGGATCGCACGAATGAATTAGAATGGATCATATGAATGTATTTGAATGGATCGTATGAATGAATAAGAATGGATCGTATGAATGAATTCGAATGGATCGTACGAATGAATTAGAATGGATACATTCGTGCGAATGAATTAGAATGGATTATACGATGGAATTTGGGTGGATCGTACGAATGAATTATAATGGATCGTACGAATGAATTAGAATGGATCGTATGAATGAATAAGAAAAGATCGTACGAATGAATTAGAAAGGATCGTACGAATGAATTAGAATGGATTGTGCTAATGAGTTGAATGGATCGTATGAATGAATTAGAATGGATCGTGCGAATGAATTAGAATAGATCGTACGAATGAATTAGAATGGATATATTCGTGCGAATGAATTAGAATGGATCGTACGAATGAGTAAGAATCGATCGTACGAATCAAATAGAATGGATCATACGAATAAATTAGAATGGATCGTGCTAATGAATTAGAATGGATCGTATGAATGAATTAGAATGGATCGTGCGAATGAATTAGAATGGATCGTACGAATGAGTAAGAATAGATCGTACGAATGAAATAGAATGGATCGTACGAATGAATTAGAATGGATCATGCTAATGAATTAGAATGGATCGTACGAATGAAATAGAATAGATTGTACGAATTAATTAGAATGGATCGTACGAATGAACTAGAATGAATACATTCGTGCGAATGAATTAGAATGGATCGTATGAATGAATTAGATTGGATCGTATGAATGAATTAGAATGGATTGTACGTATGAATTAGAATGGATACATTCATGGGAATGAATTAGAATGGATCGTACGAATGTATTCGAGTGGATCGTACGAATGAATTAGAATGGATACATTCGTCCGAATGAATTAGAATGGATCGTATGAAGGAATTAGGGTGGATCGTAAAAATTAATTAGAATGGATACATACGTGCGAAAGAATTAGAATGGATTGTATGAATGAGTAAGAATGGATCGTATGAATGAATTAGAAAGGATCGTGCAAATGAAGTAGAATGGATCATACGAACGAATTAGAATGGATCGTACGAATGAATTAGAATGGATTGTGCGAATGAATTAGAATGGATCGTACGAATGAATTAGAATGGATACATTCGTGCGAATGAATTTGAATGGATCGTATGAATGAGTAAGAATGGATCGTACGAATGAAATAGAATGGATCGTACGAATGAATTAGAATGGATAATGCTAATGAATAAGAATGGATCGTACAAATGAATTAGAATAGATTGTGCGAATGAATTAGAATGGATCGTACGAATAAATTAGAATGGATACATTCGTGCGAATGAATTAGAATGGATCGTATGAATGAATTAGATTGGATCATATGAATGAATTAGAATGGATCGTACTTATGAATTAGAATGGATACATTCATGGGAATGAATTAGAATGGATTGTACGAAGAAATTAGAATGAATCATACGAATGAAATAGAATGGATCATACGAAGGAATTAGAATGGATCGTACGAAGGAATTATAATGGATCGTACGAAGGAATTAGAATGGATCGTACGAATGAATTAGAATGGATACATTCGTGCAAAAGAATTAGAATGGATTGTATGAATGAATTAGAATGGATCGTGCAAATGAATTTGAATGGATCGTGCGAATAAATTAGAATGGATCATACGAATGAATTAGATTAGATTGTTCGAATGAATTAGAATGGATCGTACGAATGAATTAGAATAGATACATTCGTGCGAATGAATTAGAATGGATCGTATGAATGAATTCGAATGGATCGTATGAATGAATTCGAATGGATCGTATGAATGAATTAGAATGGATACATTCGTGCGAATGAATTAGAATGTATCATATGAAGGAATTAGGGTGGATCATACGAATGAATTCGAATTGACACATTCGTGCGAAAGAATTTGAATGGATTGTATGAATTAATTAAAATGGATCGTCGAATGAATTAGAATGGATGGGACGAATGAACTAGAACAGATTATGCTAATGAATTAGAATGGATCGTACGAATGAATTAGAATAGATTGTGCGAATGAATTAGAATGGATCGTACGAATGAATTAGAATAGATACATTCGTGAGAATGAGTTAGAATGGATCGTATGAATGAATTAGAATGGATCGTATGAATGAAATAGAATAGATTGTGCGAATGAATTAGAATGGATCATACGAATGTATTAGAATGGATACATTCGTGCGAATGAATTAGAATGGATCGTACGAATAAGTAAGAATGGATCGTACGAATGAAATAGAACGGATCGTACGAATGAATTAGAAAGGATCGTACGAATGAATTAAAATGGATACATTCGTGCGAATGAATTAGAATGGATCGTATGAATGAATTAGATTGGATCGTATGAATGAATTAGAATGGATCATACGTATTAATTAGAATGGATACATTCATGGTAATGAATTAGTGTACGAAGGAATTAGAATGGATCATACGAATGAAATAGAATGGATCGTACGAAGGAATTAGCATGGATCGTACGAAGGAATTTGAATGGATCGTACGAAGGAATTTGAATGGATCGTATGAATGAATTAGAATAGATACATTCATGCAAAAGAATTAGAATGGATTGTATGAATGAATTAGAATGGATCGTGCGAATGAATTAGAATGGATCGTACGAATGAATTAGAATGGATACATTTGTGCGAATGAATTAGAATGGATCGTACGAATGAATTAGAATGGATCATACGAATGAATTAGAATGGATTGTACGAATGAATTAGAATGGATACATTCGTGCGAATGAATTAGAATGGATCATATGAATGAATTAGAATGGATCGTATGAATGAATTCGAATGGATCGTACGTATGAATTAGAATGGATCGTACGAATGAATTAGAATGGATCGTACGAATGAGTAAGAATGGATCGTACGAAAGAAATAGAATGGATCGTACGAATGAATTAGAATGGGTCGTGCGAATGAATTAGAATGGATCGTACGAATGAATTAAAATAGAATATGCGAATGAATTACAATGGATCGTATGAATGAATTAGAATGGATACATTCAAGCGAATGAATTAGAAAGGATCGTACAAAGGAATTATAATTAATTAGAATGGATATATTCGTGCGATTGAATTAGAATGGATCGTATGAATGAATTAGATTGGATCATATGAATGAATTAGAATGGATCGTACGTATGAATTAGAATGGATACATTCATGGGAATGAATTAGAATGGATCGTACGAATGAATTAGAATGGATTGTACGAATGAATTAGAATGGATCGTATATATGAATTCTATTTCATTCTAATTCATTAGCACGATCCATTCTAATCCATTCTAATTCATTCATACAATCCATTCTAATTCATACGAAGGAATTAATTCATACGATCCATTCTAATTCATTCGTACGATCTATTCTATTCATTCGTACGATCCATTCTAATTCATTTGCACGAATGTATCCATTCTAATAAATTCATATGATCCATTCTAATTCATTCGTACAATCTATTCTAATTCATTCGAACGATCCATTCTAATTCATTCGCACGATCCATTCTGATTCATTTGCACGATCAATTCTAATTCATTCGCACGAATGTATCCATTCTAATTCATTCATACGATCCATTCTAACTAATTCATACGATCCATTCTAATTCGTACGATCCATTCTATTTCATTCGTATGATCCTTTCCTACTTATTTGTACGATCCATTCTAATTCATTCGCACGAATGTATCCATTCTAATTCATTCATACGATCCATTCTAATTCATTCGCACGATCCATTCTAATTCATTCATACGATCCATCCTAATTCATTCGTACGATCCATTCAAGTTCATTTGTACGATCCATTCTATTTTATTAGCACAATCCCTTCTAATTCATTCATACGATCCATTCTAATTTGTACGATCCATTCTAATTCATTCATATAATCTATTCTATTTCATTCGTATGATCCATTCTAATTCATTCATATGATCCATTCTATTTCATTCGTACGATCCATTCTTACTCATTCGTACGATCCATTCTAATTCATTTGCACCATCCAATCTAATTCATTCGCATGATCCATTCTAATTCATTCGTACGATCCATTCTATTTCATTCGTACGATCCATTCTTACTCATTCATACGATCCATTCTAATTCATTCGCACGAATGTATCCATTCTAATTCATTCGTACGATCCATTCTAATTCATTCGCACGATCCATTCTAATTCATTCATACTATCCATTCTAATTCATTCGTACGATCCATTCTAATTCATTCATACAATCCATTCTAATTCTTTCGCACGAATGTATCCATTCTAATTCATTCATACGATCCATTCTAATTCATTCGCACGATCCATTCTAATTCATTCATACAATCGATTCTATTTCATTCATACGATCCATTCTAATTCATACGTACGATCCATTCGAATTCATTCATACGATCCATTCTAATTCATTCATATGATCCATTCTAATTTATTCGCATGAATGTATCCATTCTAATTCATTCCTCTGATCCATTCTAATTTATTCACACGATCCAATCTAATTCATTCGCACGATCCATTCTAATTCATTCGTACGATCTATTCTATTTCATTCGTACGATCCATTCTTACTCATTCGTACGATCCATTCTAATTCATTCTCACGATCCATTCTAATTTATTCATATGATCCATTCTAATTCATTCGTACGATCCATTCTAATTCATTCACACGAATATATCCATTCTAATTCATTTGTACGATCCATTATAATTCATTCACACGATCAAATCTAATTCATTTATACGATCCATTCTAATTCATTCATATGATCCATTCTAATTCATTCACACGAATGTATCCATTCTAATTCATTCGTACGATCCATTCTAATTCATTCGCACAATCTATTCAAATTCATTCGTACGATCCATTCTAATTCATTCGCACGATCTATTCTAATTCATTCGTACAATCCATTCTATTTTATTAGTACGATCCTTCTTACTCATTCGTATGATCCATTCTAATTCATTCGCACGAATGTATCCATTCTAATTCATTCGTACGATCCATTCTAATTCATTTAAACGATCCATTCTAATTTATTTATACGATCCATTCTAATTCATTCATACGATCCATTCTAATTCATTCGCACGATCCATTCTAATTCATTCATATGATCCATTATAATTCATTCATACAATCCATTCTAATTCTTTCGCACGAATGTATCCATTCTAATTCATTCGTACGATCCATTCTAATTCATTCGCACAATCTATTCTAATTCATTCGTACGATCCATTCTAATTCATTCGCAGGATCAATTCTAATTCATTTGCACGAATGTATCTATTCTAATTCATTCGTACGATCCATTCTAATTCATTCGCACGATCCATTCTAATTCATTCGTACGATCCATTCGAATTCATTCAAACGATCCATTCTAATTCATTCATATGATCCATTCTAATTCATTCGCATGAATGTATTCATTCGCACAATCTATTCTAATTCATTCGAGCGATCCATTCTAAATCATTAGCACGATCCATTCTAATTCATTCGTACGATCCATTCTTACTCATTCGTACGATCCTTTCTAATTCATTCGCACGAATGTATCCATTCTAATTCATTCGTACAATCCATTCTAATTCATTCTCATGATCCATTCTAATTCATTCATACAAGCCATTCTAATTCATTCGTACGATCCATTCGAATTCATTCGCATCATTTATTCTAATTGATTCGTATAATCCATTCTAATTCATTAGCACGATCCATTCTAATTCATTCGTATGATCAATTCTATTTCGCTCGTACAATCCATTCTTACTCATTCGTACGATCCATTGTAATTCATTTGCACGAATGTATCCATTCTAATTCATTCGTACGATCCATTCTAATTCATTCGCACGATCCATTCTAATTCATTCATATGATCCATTCTAATTCATTCGTACGATCCATTCTAATTCATTCGCACGATCCATTCTAATTCATTCATACGATCCATTCTAATTCATTCATACAATCCATTCTAATTCTTTCGCACGAATGTATCCATTCTTTTTCATTCATACAATCCATTCTAATTCTTTCGCACGAATGTATCCATTCTAATTCATTCGTACGATCCATTCTAATTCATTTGCACAATCTATTCTAATTCATTCGTATGATCCATTCTAATTCCTTCGTACGATCCATTCTAATTCCTTCGTACGATCCCTTCTATTTCATTCGTATGATCCATTCTAATTCCTTTGTACGATCCATTCTAATTCATTCCCATGAATGTATCATTCTAATTCATACGTACGATCCATTCTAATTCATTCATACGATCCATTCTAATTCATTTGCACAAATGTATCCATTCTAATTCATTCGTACGATCCATTCTAATTCGTTCGCACAATCTATTCTAATTCATTCGTACGATCGATTCTAATTCATTCGCACGATCCATTCTAATTCCTTCGCGCGATCCATTGTAATTCCTTCGCATGATCCATTCTAATTCCTTCGCACGATCCATTCTAATTCATTTGTATGATCCATTCTTACTCATTCATACAATCCATTCTAATTCATTCGCACGAATGTATCCATTCTAATTAATTCGTATGATGCATTCTAATTCATTCGCATGATCCATTCTAATTCATTCATACGATCCATTCTAATTCATTCATACAATCCATTCTAATTCTTTCGCATGAATGTATCCATTATAATTCATTCATACGATCCACCCTAATTGCTTCATATGATCTATTCTAATTCATTCGCACGAATGTATCCATTCTAATTCATTCGTACGATCTATTCGAATTCATTCATACGATCAATTAGAATGGATCGTACGAATGAATTAGAATGGATACATTCGTACGAATGAATTAGATAGGATCGTACGAATGAGTAAGAATGGATCGTACGAATGAAATAGAATGGAACGTATGAATGAATTAGAATGGATCGTGCGAATGAATTAGAATGGATCGTACGAATGAGTAAGAATGGATCGTACGAATGAAATAGAATGGATCGTACGAATGAATTAGAATGGATCGTGCTAATTAATTAGAATGGATTGAACGAGTGAATTAGAATAGATTGTCCGAATGAATTAGAATGGATCGTACGAATGAATTAGAATGGATCGAACAAATGAATTAGAATGGATCGTATGAATGAATTAGAATGGATCGTGCGAATGAATTAGAATGGATCGTACGAATGAATTAGAATCGATTGTGCGAATGAATTAGAATGGATCGTACGAATGAATTAGAATGGATTGTATGAATGAATTAGGATGGATCGTATGAATAAGTAAGAATGGATCGTACGTATGAATTAGAATGGATCGTACGAATGAGTAAGAATAGATCGTACGTATGAATTAGAATGGATACATTCATGGGAATGAATTAGAATGGATCGTATGAAGGAATTAGAATGGATCATACGAATGAAATAGAATGGATCGTACGAAGGAATTAGAATGGATAATACGAAGGAATTATAATGGATCGTAGGAATGAATTAGAATGGATACTTTCGTGCAAAAGAATTAGATAGATTGTATGAATGAATTAGAATGGATCGTGCGAATAAATTAGAATGGATCGTGCGAATGAATTAGAATGGATCGTACGAATGAATTAGAATAGATTTTGCGAATGAATTAGAATGGATCGTACGAATGAATTAGAATCGATACATTCGTGCGAATGAATTAGAATGGATCGTATGAATGAATTAGAATGGATCGTATGAAGGAATTAGAATGGTTCGTGCGAAGGAATTAGAATGGATCATACGAATGAATTAGAATGGATACATTCGTGCGAATGAATTAGAATGGATCGTATGAATGAGTAAGAGTGGATCATACAAATGAATTAGAATGGATCGTGTGAAGGAATTAGAATGGATCATGCGAAGGAATTAGAATGGATCGTGCGAAGGAATTAGAATGGATCATGCGAATGAATTAGAATGGATCGTACGAATGAATTAGAATGGACACATTCGTGCGAATGAATTAGAATGGATCGTATGAATCAATCATAATGGATCGTATTAGAATGGATTGTATGAATGAATTAGAATGGATCGTATGAATGAATTAGAATAGATCGTGCGAATGAATTAGAATGGATCGTACGAATGAATTAGAATGGATCGTACGAATGAATTAGAATGGATCTTGGGAATGAATTAGAATGGATCGTACGAATGAATTAGAATGGATACATTCGTGGGAATGAATTAGAAAGGATCGTACGAATGAGTAAGAATGGATCGTACGAATGAAATAGAATGGATCGTACGAATGAAATAGAATAGATCGTGCGAATGAATTAGATTGGAACGTGCGAATGAATTAGAATGGATTGTACGAATGAATTAGAATGGATACATTCGTGCGAATGAATTAGAATGGATCGTATGAATGAATTATAATGGATCGTCTGAATGAATTTGAATGGATCGTACGAATAAATCAGAACGGATACATTCGTGCGAAACAATTAGAATAGATCATACGAAGGAATTAGGGTGGATCGTACGAATGAATTAGAATGGATACATTCGTGTGAAAGAATTAGAATGGAATGTATAAATGAATTAGAATGGATCGTAAGAATGAATTAGAATGGATCGTGCGAATGAATTACAATGGATCGTACGAATGAATTAGAATGGATCGTATGAATAAATTAGAATGGATCGTGCGAATGATTTAGAATGGATCGTACGAATGAATTAGAATGGATACATTCGTGCGAATGAATTAGAATGGATCGTACGAATGAGTAAGAATGGATCATACGAATGAAATAGAATGGATCGTACGAATGAATTAGAATTGATCGTGCTAATGAATTAGAATGGATCGTACGAATGAATTCGAATAGATTGTGCGAATGAATTAGAATGGATCGTACGAATGAATTAGAATGGATACATTCGTGCGAATGAATTAGAATGGATCGTATTAATGAATTAGAATGGATCGTATGAATGAATTAGAATAGATCGTACGTATAAATTAGAACGGATATATTCATGGGAATATATTAGAATGGATCGTACGAAGGAATTAGAATGGATCATACGAATGAATTAGAATGGATCGTACGAAGGAATTAGAATGGATCGTACGAAGGAATTAGAATGGATCGTATGAATGAATTAGAATGGATACATTCGTGCAAAAGAATTAGAATGGATTATATGAATGAACTAGAATGGATCATGCAAATGAATTAGAATGGATCGTGCGAATGAATTAGAATAGATCGTATGAATGAATTAGAATAGATTGTGTGAATGAATTAGAATCGATCGTATGAATGAATTAGAATGGATCGTATAAAAGAATTAGAATGGATCGTACGAATGAGTAAGAATGGATCGTATGAATGAATTAGAATGGATCGTGCGAATGAATTAGAATAGATCATGCGAATGAATTAGAATGGATACATTCGTGCGAATGAATTAGAATGGATCATACGAATGAATTAGAATGGATCATATGAATGAATTAGATTGGATCGTGTGAATGAATTAGAATGGATCGAATGAATGAATTAGAATGGATACATTTGTGCGAATGAATTAGAATGGATTGTATGAATGAATTAGATTGGATCGTATGAATGAATTAGAATGGATCATGTGAATGAATTAGAATGGATCGTACGAATGAATAAGAATGGATCGTACGAATGAATTAGAATGGATACATTCGTGCGAATGAATTAGAATGGATCATATGAAGGAATTAGAATGGATAAATTCATGCGAATGAATTAGAATGGATCGTATGAATGAAATAGAATGGATACATTCGTGCGAATGAATTAGAATGGATACATTCGTGCGAATAAATTAGAATGGATTGTATGAATTAGAATGGATACATTCGTGCGAATGAATTAGAATGGATCGTACGAATGAATTAGAATGGATCATATGAATGAATTAGAATGGATCGTATGAATAAGTTAGAATGGATCGTATGAATAAATTAGAATGGATCGTATGAATGAATTCGAATGGATCGTACGAATGAATTAGAATGGATACATTCGTGCACGAATGTATCCACGAAGGAATTAGAATGTACGTATGAATTAGAAAGAATTAGAATGGATCGTACAAATGAATAGAATGGATCGTACGAATAAATTAGAATGGATCGTGCTAATGAATTAGAATGGATCGTACGAATGAATTAGAATGGATCGTACGTATGAATTAGAATGGATACTTTCATGGGAATGAATTAGAATGGATCGTAGGAAGGAATTAGATTGGATCAAACGAATGAAATAGAATGGATCGTACGAAGGAATTAGAATGGATCATACGAAGGAATTAGGGTGGATCGTACGAATGAATTAGAATGGATCATACGAAGGAATTAGGGTGGATCGTACGAATGAATTAGAATGGATCATGCAAATGAATTAGAATGGATCGTGCGAATGAATTAGAATGGATCGTACGAATGAATTAGAATAGATTGTGCGAATGAATTAGAATCGATTGTATGAATGAATTAGAATGGATCGTATGAATGAATTCGAATAGATCGTATTATTGAATTAGAATGGATCGTGCGAATGAATAAGAATGGATCGTACGAATGAATTAGAATGGATAGTATGAATGAATTAGAATGGATCATGCGAATAAATTAGAATGGATCGTACGAATGAATTACAAGGGATATATTCGTGCGAATGATTTAGAATGAATCGTACGAATGAGTAAGAATGGATCATACAAATGAAATAGAATGGATCGTACAAATGTATCCATTCTATTTCATTCGTACGATCCATTCTTACTCATTCGTATGATCCATTCTAATTCATTCGCACGAATGTATCCATTCTAATTCATTCGCACGATCTATTCTAATTCATTCGTACAATCCATTCTAATTTGTTCGTACGATTCATTCTAATTCATTCGTACGATCCATTCTAGTTCATTCGTACGATCCACCCTAATTCCTTCGTATGATCCATTCTAATTCATTCGCACAAATGTATCCATTCTATTTTCATTCTAATTCATTTGCATGATCCATTCTAATTCATTCATACGATCCATTCTAATTCATTCATACGATCCATTCTAATTCATTCGCACGAAAGTATCCATTCTAATTCATTCATACGATCCATTCTAATTCATTAGCACGATCCATTCTAATTCTTTCGTACGATCCATTCTAATTCATTCGTACGATCCATTCTTACGATCCATTCTAATTTATTCGTATGATCCATTCTAATTCCTTTGTACGATTCATTCTAATTCATTCGTACGATCCATTCTAATTCATTCGCACGATCCATTCTAATTCATTCATATGATCCATTCTAATTCATTCGTACGATCCATTCTAATTCATTCGCACGATCCATTCTAATTCATTCATACGATCCATTCTAATTCATTCATACAATCCATTCTAATTCTTTCGCACGAATGTATCCATTCTTTTTCATTCATACAATCCATTCTAATTCTTTCGCACGAATGTATCCATTCTAATTCATTCGTACGATCCATTCTAATTCATTTGCACAATCTATTCTAATTCATTCGTATGATCCATTCTAATTCCTTCGTACGATCCATTCTAATTCCTTCGTACGATCCCTTCTATTTCATTCGTATGATCCATTCTAATTCCTTTGTACGATCCATTCTAATTCATTCCCATGAATGTATCATTCTAATTCATACGTACGATCCATTCTAATTCATTCATACGATCCATTCTAATTCATTTGCACAAATGTATCCATTCTAATTCATTCGTACGATCCATTCTAATTCGTTCGCACAATCTATTCTAATTCATTCGTACGATCGATTCTAATTCATTCGCACGATCCATTCTAATTCCTTCGCGCGATCCATTGTAATTCCTTCGCATGATCCATTCTAATTCCTTCGCACGATCCATTCTAATTCATTTGTATGATCCATTCTTACTCATTCATACAATCCATTCTAATTCATTCGCACGAATGTATCCATTCTAATTAATTCGTATGATGCATTCTAATTCATTCGCACGATCCATTCTAATTCATTCATACGATCCATTCTAATTCATTCATACAATCCATTCTAATTCTTTCGCATGAATGTATCCATTATAATTCATTCATACGATCCACCCTAATTGCTTCATATGATCTATTCTAATTCATTCGCACGAATGTATCCATTCTAATTCATTCGTACGATCTATTCGAATTCATTCATACGATCAATTAGAATGGATCGTACGAATGAATTAGAATGGATACATTCGTACGAATGAATTAGATAGGATCGTACGAATGAGTAAGAATGGATCGTACGAATGAAATAGAATGGAACGTATGAATGAATTAGAATGGATCGTGCGAATGAATTAGAATGGATCGTACGAATGAGTAAGAATGGATCGTACGAATGAAATAGAATGGATCGTACGAATGAATTAGAATGGATCGTGCTAATTAATTAGAATGGATTGAACGAGTGAATTAGAATAGATTGTCCGAATGAATTAGAATGGATCGTACGAATGAATTAGAATGGATCGAACAAATGAATTAGAATGGATCGTATGAATGAATTAGAATGGATCGTGCGAATGAATTAGAATGGATCGTACGAATGAATTAGAATCGATTGTGCGAATGAATTAGAATGGATCGTACGAATGAATTAGAATGGATTGTATGAATGAATTAGGATGGATCGTATGAATAAGTAAGAATGGATCGTACGTATGAATTAGAATGGATCGTACGAATGAGTAAGAATAGATCGTACGTATGAATTAGAATAGATACATTCATGGGAATGAATTAGAATGGATCGTATGAAGGAATTAGAATGGATCATACGAATGAAATAGAATGGATCGTACGAAGGAATTAGAATGGATAATACGAAGGAATTATAATGGATCGTAGGAATGAATTAGAATGGATACTTTCGTGCAAAAGAATTAGATAGATTGTATGAATGAATTAGAATGGATCGTGCGAATAAATTAGAATGGATCGTGCGAATGAATTAGAATGGATCGTACGAATGAATTAGAATAGATTTTGCGAATGAATTAGAATGGATCGTACGAATGAATTAGAATCGATACATTCGTGCGAATGAATTAGAATGGATCGTATGAATGAATTAGAATGGATCGTATGAAGGAATTAGAATGGTTCGTGCGAAGGAATTAGAATGGATCATACGAATGAATTAGAATGGATACATTCGTGCGAATGAATTAGAATGGATCGTATGAATGAGTAAGAGTGGATCATACAAATGAATTAGAATGGATCGTGTGAAGGAATTAGAATGGATCATGCGAAGGAATTAGAATGGATCGTGCGAAGGAATTAGAATGGATCATGCGAATGAATTAGAATGGATCGTACGAATGAATTAGAATGGACACATTCGTGCGAATGAATTAGAATGGATCGTATGAATCAATCATAATGGATCGTATTAGAATGGATTGTATGAATGAATTAGAATGGATCGTATGAATGAATTAGAATAGATCGTGCGAATGAATTAGAATGGATCGTACGAATGAATTAGAATGGATCGTACGAATGAATTAGAATGGATCTTGGGAATGAATTAGAATGGATCGTACGAATGAATTAGAATGGATACATTCGTGGGAATGAATTAGAAAGGATCGTACGAATGAGTAAGAATGGATCGTACGAATGAAATAGAATGGATCGTACGAATGAAATAGAATAGATCGTGCGAATGAATTAGATTGGAACGTGCGAATGAATTAGAATGGATTGTACGAATGAATTAGAATGGATACATTCGTGCGAATGAATTAGAATGGATCGTATGAATGAATTATAATGGATCGTCTGAATGAATTTGAATGGATCGTACGAATAAATCAGAACGGATACATTCGTGCGAAACAATTAGAATAGATCATACGAAGGAATTAGGGTGGATCGTACGAATGAATTAGAATGGATACATTCGTGTGAAAGAATTAGAATGGAATGTATAAATGAATTAGAATGGATCGTAAGAATGAATTAGAATGGATCGTGCGAATGAATTACAATGGATCGTACGAATGAATTAGAATGGATCGTATGAATAAATTAGAATGGATCGTGCGAATGATTTAGAATGGATCGTACGAATGAATTAGAATGGATACATTCGTGCGAATGAATTAGAATGGATCGTACGAATGAGTAAGAATGGATCATACGAATGAAATAGAATGGATCGTACGAATGAATTAGAATTGATCGTGCTAATGAATTAGAATGGATCGTACGAATGAATTCGAATAGATTGTGCGAATGAATTAGAATGGATCGTACGAATGAATTAGAATGGATACATTCGTGCGAATGAATTAGAATGGATCGTATTAATGAATTAGAATGGATCGTATGAATGAATTAGAATAGATCGTACGTATAAATTAGAACGGATATATTCATGGGAATATATTAGAATGGATCGTACGAAGGAATTAGAATGGATCATACGAATGAATTAGAATGGATCGTACGAAGGAATTAGAATGGATCGTACGAAGGAATTAGAATGGATCGTACGAATGAATTAGAATGGATACATTCGTGCAAAAGAATTAGAATGGATTATATGAATGAACTAGAATGGATCATGCAAATGAATTAGAATGGATCGTGCGAATGAATTAGAATAGATCGTATGAATGAATTAGAATAGATTGTGTGAATGAATTAGAATCGATCGTATGAATGAATTAGAATGGATCGTATAAAAGAATTAGAATGGATCGTACGAATGAGTAAGAATGGATCGTATGAATGAATTAGAATGGATCGTGCGAATGAATTAGAATAGATCATGCGAATGAATTAGAATGGATACATTCGTGCGAATGAATTAGAATGGATCATACGAATGAATTAGAATGGATCATATGAATGAATTAGATTGGATCGTGTGAATGAATTAGAATGGATCGAATGAATGAATTAGAATGGATACATTTGTGCGAATGAATTAGAATGGATTGTATGAATGAATTAGATTGGATCGTATGAATGAATTAGAATGGATCATGTGAATGAATTAGAATGGATCGTACGAATGAATAAGAATGGATCGTACGAATGAATTAGAATGGATACATTCGTGCGAATGAATTAGAATGGATCATATGAAGGAATTAGAATGGATAAATTCATGCGAATGAATTAGAATGGATCGTATGAATGAAATAGAATGGATACATTCGTGCGAATGAATTAGAATGGATACATTCGTGCGAATAAATTAGAATGGATTGTATGAATTAGAATGGATACATTCGTGCGAATGAATTAGAATGGATCGTACGAATGAATTAGAATGGATCATATGAATGAATTAGAATGGATCGTATGAATAAGTTAGAATGGATCGTATGAATAAATTAGAATGGATCGTATGAATGAATTCGAATGGATCGTACGAATGAATTAGAATGGATACATTCGTGCACGAATGTATCCACGAAGGAATTAGAATGTACGTATGAATTAGAAAGAATTAGAATGGATCGTACAAATGAATAGAATGGATCGTACGAATAAATTAGAATGGATCGTGCTAATGAATTAGAATGGATCGTACGAATGAATTAGAATGGATCGTACGTATGAATTAGAATGGATACTTTCATGGGAATGAATTAGAATGGATCGTAGGAAGGAATTAGATTGGATCAAACGAATGAAATAGAATGGATCGTACGAAGGAATTAGAATGGATCATACGAAGGAATTAGGGTGGATCGTACGAATGAATTAGAATGGATCATACGAAGGAATTAGGGTGGATCGTACGAATGAATTAGAATGGATCATGCAAATGAATTAGAATGGATCGTGCGAATGAATTAGAATGGATCGTACGAATGAATTAGAATAGATTGTGCGAATGAATTAGAATCGATTGTATGAATGAATTAGAATGGATCGTATGAATGAATTCGAATAGATCGTATTATTGAATTAGAATGGATCGTGCGAATGAATAAGAATGGATCGTACGAATGAATTAGAATGGATAGTATGAATGAATTAGAATGGATCATGCGAATAAATTAGAATGGATCGTACGAATGAATTACAAGGGATATATTCGTGCGAATGATTTAGAATGAATCGTACGAATGAGTAAGAATGGATCATACAAATGAAATAGAATGGATCGTACAAATGTATCCATTCTATTTCATTCGTACGATCCATTCTTACTCATTCGTATGATCCATTCTAATTCATTCGCACGAATGTATCCATTCTAATTCATTCGCACGATCTATTCTAATTCATTCGTACAATCCATTCTAATTTGTTCGTACGATTCATTCTAATTCATTCGTACGATCCATTCTAGTTCATTCGTACGATCCACCCTAATTCCTTCGTATGATCCATTCTAATTCATTCGCACAAATGTATCCATTCTATTTTCATTCTAATTCATTTGCATGATCCATTCTAATTCATTCATACGATCCATTCTAATTCATTCATACGATCCATTCTAATTCATTCGCACGAAAGTATCCATTCTAATTCATTCATACGATCCATTCTAATTCATTAGCACGATCCATTCTAATTCTTTCGTACGATCCATTCTAATTCATTCGTACGATCCATTCTTACGATCCATTCTAATTTATTCGTATGATCCATTCTAATTCCTTTGTACGATTCATTCTAATTCATTCGTACGATCCATTCTTTCGTATGTATCAATTCAAATTCTTCGTACAATCCATTCTAATTCATTCGCACGATGCATCCTTACTCATTCGTACGATCCATTCTAATTTATTCGCACGATCCAATCTAATTCATTCGCACGATCCATTCTAATTCATTCGTACGATCCATTCTATTTCATTCGTACGATCCATTCTTACTCATTCGTACGATCCATTCTAATTCATTCACACGAATGTATCCATTTTAATTCTGTCGTATGATCCATTCTAATTTATTCGCACGATCCATTCTAAATCATTCATACGATCCATTCTAATTCAATCGTACGATCCATTCTAATTCATTCATACAATCCATTCTAATTCTTTCACGCGAATGTATCCATTCTAATTCATTCGTACGATCCATTCTAATTCATTCATACGATCCATTCTAATTCATTCATACGATCCATTCTAATTCATACGTATTACGATCCATTCTAATTCATTCATACGATCCATTCTAATTCATTCACACGAACGTATCCATTCTAATTCATTCGTACGATCCATTCCATTTCATTCGTACGATCCATTCTTACTCATTCGTACGATCCTTTCTAATTCATTCGCACGAATGTATCCATTCTAATTCATTCGTACGATCCATTCTAATTCCTTCGCACGATCCATTCTATTTCATTCGTACGATCCATTCTTACTCATTCGTACGATCCTTTCTAATTCATTCGCACGAATTTATCCATTCTAATTCATTCATACGATCCATTCTAATTCATTCGAACGGTCCATTCTAATTCATTCATACGAGCCATTCTAATTCATTCGTACGATCCATTCGAATTCATTCTCATCATTTATTATAATTCATTCGTATGATCCATTCTAATTCTTTAGCACGGTCCATTCAAATTCATTGGTACGATCCATTCTATTTCATTCGTACGATCCATTCTTACTCATTCGTACGATCCATTCTAATTCATTTGCACGAATGTATCCATTCTAATTCATTCGTACGATCCATTCTAATTCATTCGCACGATCCATTCTAATTCATTCATATGATCCATTTTAATTCATTCATACGATCCATTCTAATTCATTCGCACGATCCATTCTAAATCATTCATACGATCCATTCTAATTCATTCATACAATCCATTCTAATTCTTTCGCACGAATGTATCCATTCTAATTCATTCATACAATCCATTCTAATTCTTTCGCACGAATGTATCCATTCTTATTCTTTCGTACGATCCATTCTAATTCATTCGCACAATCTATTCTAATTCATTCGTATGATCCATTCTAATTCCTTCGTACGATCCATTCTAATTCCTTCGTACGATCCCTTCTATTTCATTCGTATGATCCATTCTAATTCCTTCGTACGATCCATTCTAATTCATTCCCATGAATTTATCCATTCTAATTCATACGTACGATCCATTCTAATTCATTCATACCATCCAATCTTATTTATTCATATGATCCATTCTAATTCATTTGCACAAATGTATCCATTCTAATTCATTCGTACGATCCGTTCTAATTCACTCGCACAATCTATTCTAATTCATTCGTACGATCTATTCTAATTCATTTGTACGATCCATTCTAATTCATTCGTACGATCAGTTCTAATTCATTTGTATGATCCATTCTTACTCATTCGTACGATCCATTCTAATTCATTCGCACGAATGTATCCATTCTAATTCATTCGTACGATCCATTCTAATTCATTCGCACGATCCATTCTAATTCATTGATACGATCCATTCTAATTCATTCATATAATCCATTCTAATTCTTTCGCATGAATGTATCCATTATAATTCATTCGTACGATCCATCCTAATTGCTTCATATGATCTATTCTAATTCATTCGCACGAATGTATCCATTCTAATTCATTCGTACGATCTATTCGAATTCATTCATACGATCAATTATAATGGATCGTACGAATGAATTAGAATGGATATATTCATCCGAATGAATTAGATAGGATCGTACGAATGAGTAAGAATGGATCGTACGAATGAAATAGAATGGATCGTATGAATGAATTAGAATGGATCGTGCGAATGAATTAGAATGGATCGTACGAATGAGTAAGAATGGATCGTACGAATGAAATAGAATGGATCATACGAATGAATTAGAATGGATCGTGCTAATGAATTAGAATGGATTGTACGAGTGAATTAGAATAGATTGTGCGAATGAATTAGAATGGATCGTACGAATGAATTAGAATGGATCGTACAAATGAATTAGAATGGATCGTATGAATGAATTAGAATGGATCGTGCGAATGAATTAGAATGGATCGTACGAATGAATTAGAATAGATTGTGCGAATGAATTAGAATGGATCGTACGAATGAATTAGAATGGATCGTATGAATGAATTAGGATGGATCGTACAAATAAGTAAGAATGGATCGTACGTATGAATTAGAATGGATCGTACGAAGGAGTAAGAATGGATCGTACATATGAATTAGAATGGATACATTCATGGGAATGAATTAGAATGGATCGTACGAAGGAATTAGAATGGATCATACGAATGAAATAGAATGGATCGTACGAAGGAATTAGAATGGATCGTACGAAGGAATTAGAATGGATCGTACGAATGAATTAGAATGGATACATAAGTGCAAAAGAATTAGATAGATTGTATGAATGAATTAGAATAGATCGTGCGAATGAATTAGAATGGATCGTGCGAATGAACTAGAATGGATCGTACGAATGAATTAGAATAGATTGTGCGAATGAATTAGAATGGATCGTACGAATGAATTAGAATGGATACATTCGTGCGAATGAATTAGAATGGATCGTATGAATGAATTAGAATGGATCGTATGAAAGAATTAGAATGGTTCGTGCGAAGGAATTAGAATGGATCATACGAATGAATTAGAATGGATACATTCGTGCGAATGAATTAGAATGGATCGTACGAATGAGTAAGAATGGATCATACAAATGAATTAGAATGGATCGTGCGAAGGAATTAGAATGGATCGTGCGAAGGAATTAGAATGGATCGTATGAATGAATTAGAATGGACAAATTCGTCCTAATGAATTAGAATGGATCGTATAAATCAATCAGAATGGATCGTATTAGAATGGATTGTATGAAAGAATTAGAATGGATCATATGAATGAATTAGAATGGATCGTGCGAATGAATTAGAATGGATCGTACAAATGAATTAGAATGAATCGTATGAATGAATTAGAATGGATCGTGCGAATGAATTAGAATGGATACATTCGTGGGAATGAATTAGAATGGATCGTACGAATGAGTAAGAATGGATCGTACGAATGAAATAGAATGGATCGTTCGAATGAATTAGAATAGATCGTGTGAATGAATTAGATTGGAACGTGCGAATGAATTAGAATGGATCGTACGAATGAATTAGAATGGATATATTCGTGCGAATGAATTAGAATGGATCGTATGAATGAATTATAATGGATCGTCTGAATAAATTCGAATGGATCGTATGAATGAATCAGAATGGATACATTCGTGCGAAACAATTAGAATGGATCATACGAAGGAATTAGGGTGGATCGTACGAATGAATTAGAATGGATACATTCGTGTGAAAGAATTAGAATGGATTGTATAAATGAATTAGAATGGATCGTAAGAATGAATTAGAATGGATCGTGCGAATGAATTACAATGGATCGTACGAATGAATTAGAATGGATCGTATGAATGAATTAGAATGGATCGTGCGAATGAATTAGAATGGATCCTATGAATGAATTAGAATGGATACACTCGTGCAAATGAATTAGAATGGATCGTACGAATGAGTAAGAATGGATCGTACGAATGAAATAGAATGGATCGTACGAATGAATTAGAATGGATCGTGCTAATGAATTAGAATGGATCGTACGAATGAATTAGAATAGATTGTGCGAATGAATTAGAATGGATCGTACGAATGAATTAGAATGGATACATTTGTGCGAATGAATTAGAATGGATCGTATTAATGAATTTGATTGGATCGTATGAATGAATTAGAATAGATCGTACGTATGAATTAGAACGGATATATTCATGGGAATGAATTAGAATGGATCGTACGAAGGAATTAGAATGGATCAAACGAATGAATTAGAATGGATCGTACGAAGGAAATAGAATGGATCGTACGAAGGAATTAGAATGGATAGTACGAATGAATTAGAATGGATACATTCGTGCAAAAGAATTAGAATGGATTATATGAATGAATTAGAATGGATCTGCAAATGAATTAGAATGGATCATGCGAATGAATTAGAATGGATCTTACGAATGGATTAGAATAGATTGTGCAAATGAATTAGAATCGATCGTATGAATGAATTAGAATGGATCGAATAAATGAATTAGAATGGATCGTACGAATGAGTAACAATGGATCGTATGAATGAATTAGAATGGATCGTGCGAATGAATTAGAATAGATCGTGCGAATGAATTAGAATGGATACATTCATGCGAATGAATTAGAATGGTTCATACGAATAAATTAGAATGGATCATGTGAATGAATTAGAATGGATCGAATGAATGAATTAGAATGGATACATTCGTGCGAATGAATTAGAAATGATTGTATGAATGAATTAGATTGGATCGTATGAATGAATTAGAATGGATCGTGCGAATGAATTAGAATGGATCGTACGAATGAATTAGAATGGATCGTACGAATGAATTATAATGGATACATTCGTGCGAATGAATTAGAATGGATATATTCGTGCAAATGAATTAGAATGGATTGTATGAATTAGAATGGATACATTCGTGTGAATGAATTAGAATGGATCGTACGGATGAATTAGAATGGATCGTATGAATGAATTAGAATGGATCGTACGAATAAGTTAGAATGGATTGTATGAATGAATTAGAATGGATCGTATGAATGAATTCGAATGGATCGTACGAATGAATTAGAATGGATACATTCGTGCACGAATGTATCCACGAAGAAATTAGAATGTACGTATGAATTAGAATGAATTAGAATGGATCGTACGAATGAATAGAATGGATCGTACGAATAAATTAGAATGGATCGTGCTAATGAATTAGAATGGATCGTACGAATGAATTAGAATGGATCGTACATATGAATTAGAATGGATACTTTCATGGGAATGAATTAGAATGGATCATACAAAGGAATTAGATTGGATCAAACGAATGAAATAGAATGGATCGTACGAAGGAATTAGAATGGATCATACAAAGGAATTAGGGTGGATCGTACGAATGAATTAGAATGGATCATACGAAGGAATTAGGGTGGATCGTACGAATGAATAAGAATGGATCATGCAAATGAATTAGAATGGATCGTGCGAATGAATTAGAATGGATCGTACGAATGAATTAGAATAGATCGTGCGAATGGATTAGAATCGATTGTATGAATGAATTAGAATGGATCGTATGAATGAATTCGAATAGATCGTATTAATGAATTAGAATGGATCGTGCGAATGAATAAGAATGGATCGTACGAATGAATTAGAATGGATCGTATGAATGAATTAGAATGGATCATGCGAATGAACTAGAATTGATCGTATGAACGAATTATAAGGGATATATTCGTGCGAATGAATTAGAATGAATCGTACGAATGAGTAAGAATGGATCGTATGAATGAAATAGAATGGATCGTACAAATGTATCCATTCTATTTCATTCGTACGATCCATTCTTACTCATTCGTACGATCCATTCTAATTCATTCGCACGAATGTATCCATTCTAATTCATTCGCACGATCTATTCTAATTCTAGTTCATTCGTACGATCCACCCTAATTACTTCGTATGATCCATTCTAATTCATTCGCACGAATGTATCCATTCTAATTCATTCTAATTCATTTGCACGATCCATTCTAATTCATTCATACGATCCATTCTAATTCATTCGCACGAATGTATCCATTCTAATTCATTCATACGATCCATTCTAATTCATTAGCACGATCCATTCTAATTCTTTCGTACGATCCATTCTAATTCATTCGTATGATCCATTCTTACGATCCATTCAAATTTATTCGTACAATCCATTCTAATTCCTTTGTACAATTCATTCTAATTCATTCGTACGATCCATTCTTTCGTATGTATCCATTCTAATTCATTCGTACAATCCATTCTAATTCATTCGCACGATCCATTCTTACTCATTCGTACGATCCATTCTAATTTATTCGCACGATCCAATCTAATTCATTCGCACGATCCATTCTAATTCATTCGTATGATCCATTCTATTTCATTCGTACGATCCATTCTTACTCATTCGTACGATCCATTCTAATTCATTCACACGAATGTATCTATTTTAATTCTTTCGTACGATCCATTCTAATTCATTCGCACGATCCATTCTAATTCATTCATACGATCCATTCTAATTCATTCGTACGATCCATTCTAATTAATTCATACAATCCATTCTAATTCTTTCACACGAATGTATCCATTCTAATTCATTCGTACGATCCATTCTAATTCATTCATATGATGCATTCTAATGCATTTATACGATCCATTCTAATTCATACGTATTACGATCCATTCTAATTCATTCATACGATCCATTCTAATTCATTCGCACGAACGTATCCATTCTAATTCATTCGTACGATACATTCTAATTCATTCGCACGATCCAATCTAATTCATTCGCACGATCCATTCTAATTCATTCGTACGATCCATTCTATTTCATTCGTACGATCCATTCTTACTCATTTGTATAATCCATTCTAATTCATTCGCACGAATGTATCCATTCTAATTCATTCATACGATCCATTCTAATTCATTCGCACGATCCATTCTAATTCATTCATACGATCCATTCTAATTCATTCGTATGATCCATTCTAATTCATTCGCACAATATATTCTAATTCATTCGTGCGATCCATTCTAATTCATTAGCACGATCTATTCTAATTCCTTCATACAATCCAGTCTAATTTATTCATACGATCCATTCTAATTAGAATGGATTGTATGAATGAATTAGAATGGATCATGCAAATGAATTAGAATGGATCGTGCGAATGAATTAGAATGGATCGTACGAATAAAATAGAATAGATTGTGCGAATGAATTAGAATGGATCGTACGAATGAATTAGAATGGATACATTCGTGCGAATGAATTAGAATGGATCATACAAAGGAATTAGAATGGATCGTACGAAGGAATTAGAATGGATCGTACGAAGGAATTAGAATGGATCGTACAATGAATTAGAATGGATACATTCGTGCAAAAGAATTAGAATGGATTGTATGAATGAATTAGAATGGATCATACAAATGAATTAGAATGGATCGTACGAATGAATTAGAATGGATACATTCATGCGAATGAATTAGAATGGATCGTATGAATGAATTCGAATGGATCATACGAATGAATTAGAATAGATATATTCGTGTGAATGAATTAGAATGGATTGTATGAATGAATTAAAATAGATACATTCGTGCGAATGAATTAGAATGGATCGTACGAATGAATTAGAAAGAATCGTATGAATGAATTAGAATGGATCGTGCGAATGAATTAGAATGGATTGTACGAATGAATTAGAATGGATACATTCGTGCACGAATGTATCCAGTACGATCCATTCTAATTCATTCGTACGATCCAATCTAATTCATTCATACGATCCATGGGAATGAATGATCCATTCGTACTCATTCATACGATCCATTCTTACTCATTCGTACGATCCATTCTAATTCTAATTCATTCGTACGATCCATTCTATTCCATTCATACGATCCAATTCGTACGATCCATTCTAATTCATTCGCACAATCTATTAAAATTCATTCGTACGATCCATTCTAATTTATTCATACGATCCAATCTAATTCATTCACACAATCTATTCTAATTCATTTGTACGATCCATTCTAATTCATTCGTACGATCCAATCGAATTCATTCACACGATCCATTCTAATTCATCATTCGCACAATCTATTCTAATTCATTCGTACGATCCATTCTATTTCATTCATTCGTACGATCCATTCTATTTCATTCGTACGATCCATTCTAATTCATACGATCCATTCTAATTCATTCGCACGAATGGATCCATTCTAATACATTCGTACGATCCATTCTAATTCATTCGTACAATCCATTCTAATTCATTCGTATGATCCATTCGAATTCATTCGCACGATCCATTCTAATTCATTCATATGATCCATTCTAATTCATTCGTACGATCCATTCTAATTCATTCGCACAATCTATTCTAATTCATTCATACGATCAATTCTAATTCATTAGCATGATCCATTCTAATTCATTCATACGATCCATTCTATTTCATTCGTACGATCCATTCTTACTCATTCGTACGATCCATTCTAATTCATTCGTCTGGGTGCAAATTTTGTCAAGAAGTCTGCAAACAGCAGGACCCACCGGCCCTGCCTGGTGGACCCACGAAGACTACCGCGGGATCCTCCGGCCCTGCCTGGTGGGCCCACGAAGACTACCGCGGGACCCACCGGCATGCCTGGTGGGCCCACGAAGACTACCACGGGACCCACAGGCCCTGCCTGGTCGGCCCATGAAGACTACAGGGGGACCCACCAGCCCCTCTTGGAGGATCCCTAGATACGACGGTAGAAATCGCCATTTGCCACCAGAAAACTCTATAAATAGCAAACCCTTCAAATGTAAATGAGATCCGAGATCCGATTTCCAGTTCTGAGATTTGATTTTCAGGAACCAGAGCTCTGGAATTTCTATCTCTCCATCCCTCCTCCTCTCTTCGATCTTCTTCTTGCCATTGAAGAGATCAGAGTGGTTTCAGTGATACTCGGCCTATCGAGATCACTTCGATACAAGTGTTAGTGAATTCGGGTTGCTCCCTATAGCATGGAGACGTAGGCTTTGGCTGAACTCCGAGATCACATCTCTCGTGTCAATTCTCTGATTGCATCTCTCTCTGTTTGCATATCGGAAGCTTCAACTTCAATCAATAGATCGAACAACGATCTTCAACTCGAACCTCGAATGACTGGTGCGGCGAAGTCTTCGGGTCAGCACGAAGATTTTCGCCCACAGTTTGGAACCGTCTATGGGATCCGAACGAAAAGCCAAGTCCTCTCTACAATGACTATTAGATCGGTTGAGCAGACAACCGATCCAGATAGCCAAACTTCCTCGCCCCTTCGGTTGAGCAGACAACCGTTAGGACATCGGCACTCTTGTTGCATCCTTCGCTCTCTAAATGGCGAGGACGAAGCATCAGGGTCAACCTGAAGGAAGTAACACTCATCAACCTCGTCATGAGACTCGTTCAATGAGTCAAAGGCTCAATTTCGGATAGCCCCTTGATGTCCCCGATGTGGGGGTTCACTCAGGAAGCGAGAGATCAGTCGATCGACCGATCGCCCCTCCTCCTCATCAATCAATTGGGCAAACTGCCCCTACTCCTGCTGAGAACCCTCCATCGACCTATCAAATCTCGGCGGTCGACTTCTAATTGCTTCAATTAGCAAAGCAGAATGCCGTCCTCACTACTGAAAGGGATGCACTCAAGAAGGCAGCCTCCGAGGTTGGAATTGCTCTTCCTATCCCCTCGACTAATGAGAAGGTCGATCTGCCACGACAATCAATCCACTCTGAGCAACGGAGATCAATGGGCACTGCTGCCCTTGAGAGGATTCATCGCGACTCAACTCCTTCTGCTGCCCCATAGAACCAGAGTGTTTGGGATCGCCTCGACGATGAGTCCTCCTAATCCTCTTCTGATCGCAACTGCGACAGGAAGGCACCTTCAAAGCCCGACATCTCAAGGAGACATCAGATGAAAGGGGCTCCCTCAAAGAATAGAGTTTCTCCATCTATTCCGCTTCAGCATGGGTTTGGATCAGACCTTCGTCACCGACTCCAACCTGCTGATATTCAGAGGCCTGAACAAGACCTCTCGATCTTGCCTCTCGATCTACATCCAAGTCGAGGGCATGGTCGTAGGGACGGATACTCCTCTACCGAACCTCTCCATCGAAGTCTCTTTGAGTCGACATTTCCAAGGGGATGGAGAACTCCCACTCTTCCTAAATTCAATTGTGTCAAAGGAGATCCAACTCTCCACATACTAGCCTTCAAGCAAGCTCTGACGCCGCACGAAGAAGAGAACCACGTACTTTGTCGCACCTTCGCTGGGAGCCTCGACGAGCCATCACTTGATTGGTACCATAATCTCCGAGCTGGGTCCATCACCCAGTTCAGTGTTTTGGCCAAGCTCTTCGTGCAACATTATCAGCTGAACTTGAAGCCTGAGAAGAAGCTCGACTCTCTCTATCGGCTAAGGATGGGTGCCGACGAGAGTCTCCGCAGCTTCATAAGGAGATTCCACAACGAGCACGTCGCCCTCTCTGGGAGGCATCTGGATGATGAAGCTATCATGTTAGCTTTCCAGAATACACTCTGCTTCGACCTGCATATCTACAACGACTTCATTCGTAATCCTCCTCCTTCCCTGGGTTCAATGTTTGATCGAATCCAAAGGGAAATTGAGGTTGAGGATGATCAAGTAGCCCGAAAGGGACGGGAGACGAAGCGAAGGCCTGCCGAGAGGGAAGCTCCAAAGTATACTGCCAAAGCTCACAACGCTGAGGCAGCAGCCCCCCTGCCAACAAACGTTCAAGAAACGATGGATGCCGATCTCCCCCGAAGGTCATTTTCATCGAGTGGAATCTACCGATCGAGCAAATCCTCGATCGCATTCAATACGAGGAGTTTCTCCGGAGGCCTAATCCTCTGCAGCCTGACACCAAAGTCACTGCAGACAAAATAGTTTATTGCGACTTCTACCAAAGTCATGGCCATTCTACCGATCGGTGCTATCGACTGAGATTTCATCTTGAAGATCTATTGCGCGAAGGCCATATTCAAGAGTTCGTCAGAGGCAGACAAGATCAACGCCGAACCTCTGCAAAGGGGAAAGAGGCTTACTGGGTCCACCAGATCTCTTCTAAGGGATCACATATTACTGTGAATGCCAACGTCTTTGGCATTCACGGTTCATTGCACAATCAAGCTTTGACCGGGAAAGAAGTCGATAGACAAATTCGACGCATCTTCCATGTTCGCTCTGCAGCAAATAAGGAGGATACCTGGATCGAGAAGCCTATTAAGGGCATAGCCTGGCCCTCCATCGTCTTCAATGACTCAGACCTTTAAGGAGTTCATACTCCACATCGAGACCCTCTGGTCCTAAAGCTCGTCATCGACGGGAGCACCGTCAACCGCATCCTCATCGATACTGGAAGCTCCATCGACATTATGTTCTCAGACTATTTCAAACATCTGGGACATAAGTATACAAGTCTCGAAGTCGTCCCCACGGTGATTACTGGCTTCAATGGTGAGCAAAGTATAACAGTGGGTGAATCAAGATTCACCCTTGACCTCAGCCAAGAGACTCGAGTATCGGTGAGATTTGCGATCGTTGAAGGAACATCCAGCTACAACGCCATTCTCGAGCGACCATTCCTCCACCAGATCAACGCTATTTCCTCTTCTTACCATCAACTACTCAAATTCGCAACGGGAGAAGGCATCATCTGCATTCGAGGAGACCAACAAGCCGGGCGATCTTGTGAAGCTGCTGCTACAAAAACAGATCGCAAGATCAATATGGCTCCTCCAAAGCGGCCATGAGACGAAGCTGGTCCCTCTTAAGAATAGCAATCAAAGGAGATCTCGCTGTCCGAACCTCCACCGATCGAGTGGGAGACTTCACCTTCAATCGAAGAAATTATTCCAATCAATATCGGCAACAAAGATCTCCCACGAGAAACATTCATCGGTACCGGTCTCAGCAACGCAGAAGCGCGAGACATGGTATCCTTCTTTCAGTCCAACATCGACATCTTCGCATGGTGCTTCGAAGACATGCTTGGGATCAATACAGACGACGCGTGCCATCGACTAGCAATCAAAGAAGAAGTGAAGCCTGTCAAGCAAAAGCCACGCACAATTCGACCAGAGCTACAAGTTGCAGTTCAAGAGGAGATCAGTAAGTTACTCGCAGCAGGCTTCATTCGTGAAGTAGAGTATCCTACTTGGATCTCCAACATAGTTGTTGTCCCAAAGAAGAATGGGAAGGTCAGAGTGTGCATCGACTTCACAAACCTCAACAAAGCTTGTCCCAAAGATCCATTCCCCATGCCAAGGATAGATATGCTCGTCGATACCACCGCCGGCCACGAGCTCCTATCTTTCATGGATGGATACTCTAGATACAATCAAATTCCACTTCATCTAGATGATCAAGAGAAAACTTACTTTGTGACTAGCTGAGGTCTCTACTGCTACAACGTAATGCCCTTTGGCCTCAAAAACGTTGGGTCCACCTATCAACGGCCGGTCACCAAGATGTTCGAAGATCAAATCAGGCGCAACATAGAAGTCTACGTCGACGATCTTCTCACCAAAAGCTCCATTCGAGGAGGTCATCTAGCCGATCTGGCGGAAACCTTCCAAATCCTCCGAAAGTATCGCATAAAGCTCAATCCAGCTAAGTGTGCTTTCGGAGTTCAATCGGGCAAGTTCCTGGGCCATCTTGTGACCAGAAGGGGCATCGAGGCTAATCCAGATCAAATTCGAGCTGTTCTGGATATGCCATCACCTACCAATCGAAAGGAAGTGCAACGTCTCACTGGAAGATTAGCTGCTCTCAATCGATTCATCTCAAAGTCTTCCGACAAGTGCAAACCACTCTTCGACAAACTACGAAAGGCGGATACATCTGACTGGAGTCCAACTTGCGAAGAAGCTTTTCAAGACATCAAGAAATATCTAGTGCAAACTCCTATCCTGATGGCCCCCTTCCAAAAGAAGATCTGTGGCTCGATCTTGCTGTTACCGATCATGCAATCAGTGCGGTCCTAGTCAGCAGAAGAGAAGGCATCGAGCATCCGGTCTACTACATCAGCCATACTCTTCTTCCGGCTGAGACTCGCTATTCAAAGATGGAGAAGGTCATACTGGCCTTGCTTACTACATCGCGTCGTCTCCAACCCTACTTCGTCTCTCACCAGATCACAGTCATCTCAGAGCACCCACTCAAATATATCATCGATAAGGCGGGTCGAGCGGGTCGAATGACCAAATGGGTGATCGAGATGAGTGCTATAGGGATTCAATTCGAATCTTGCACTTCAGTCAAGGGACAAGCCATTGCTGATTTTCTAGCTGACTTTCCAATCGAAGACCCTATAACTTGGGAGGAAGACGTCGATATGCGCCTTGAGAATGAAGACGAATCCCTATACAATGCAGCTGTAAAGATTAATCCAAGCCTTGAGGCTCCTGCCTCCACTCCAACTCAATGGAGACTTTATACTGATGGAGCTTCGAGCGCAATCGGTTCGGGTATTGGGATAGTCCTAGTATCCCCCGAACTCGATCATCTTCAGAGAGCCACTCTCCTCGGATTCAATGCCACCAACAACGAAGCGGAATACGAAGCACTCATCTCCGGGCTCGAAATGGCTAAATCCTTGGGGGTAGATCGAATCATTGTCTACAGCGACTCCCAGCTAATCATAAGGCAAATCAACGGGGAGTACACAGCTCGTGAAGAAAGAATGCAACTCTACTTGGCTCTAGTACGACGTTTCCAATAACGTTTTACTAGTACTGAATTCATTCAAATCCCAAGAACAGAGAATCGAGAAGCAGATGCCTTAGCCAATGCTGCCTCAGTTCTTGGAGATTCACTCGGAGGAAGACAAATATAAATCGATTATCAAGAAGTGCCCAAGAACACCTCCGAATAATAGATCATTGCTACTACAGAGAGATCTGGGGGTGGAGATCAACTAGTATTGAACCTTACCACCACAAGTGAGCTTGAGGATTGGAGACAGCCAATTTTCAACTTCTTCAAATATGGCAAAATACCCGAAGATCCAAATCAAGCCCGAAGACTTCAAAGGAATCTTCCATGCTATATCATTCAAGGAGAAGATCTCTACTTCAAGTCTCACAACGGGATGTTGCTCAAATGCATCGACCTTGAACAAACAAAGGCAATCCTAGTTGACATCCACTCCGAGGCCTGTGGAAATCATTCGGGGGAAAGATCTCTTGAAGCCAAAACAAAATCGGAAGGTTACTACTGGCCTACAATGGCAAGAGATGCTCACCAAGTGGTTCAAAGGTGCGAGCCATGCCAACGACACGCTCGGGCTATCCATCTCCCTGCAGACGAGCTTCATCAACTATCAAGCCCATGGCCTTTCCATCAATGGGGGTTAGACTTCTTGGGTCCCTTTCCTCCAACTCTGAGCAAGAAGAAGTATCTGCTACTGGCCATAGATTACTTCACCAAATGGATCGAAGCTGTGCCACTCTTCCGAGAGACCGATGATGAAGTGATCAAGTTCATCTGACATAACATCTTCTCAATGTTTGGCACACCTTAAGTTCTTGTTGCTGACAATGGGGCTCAATTCGACTCTGACAAGTTTCGTGAATTCTGTCTCAACAACGGAATCAAACTTTTTTATTCAACTTTAAGGTACCCTTAATGCAATGGTCAAGCTGAAGCCTCCAATAGAGCTATTCTTAGTATACTCAAGAAGAAACTCAACGACAAGAAAGGATTATGGTAACAAGTCCTACCTGAAGTTCTTTGGGGATATCGCACAACTCCGAGAAGATCAATAGGATTCTCACCCTTTCGTCTAACATATGGATCGGAAGCAGTACTCCCAACAGAGAACATATCAAGTACTTTGAAAACCAGAGCAGTTGAAGTTGTGCAAATGTTAACGATTTCAAGTTGTGCTATAACACAACCTTCAATTTTTGACTTACTTAACCAGTTTGGGTGATCAAGTTGTGACTTGGCCCCTTACATTCAAGTGTATGTATATTCAAACATTCCAATACCATCCAGAACCCAACATTCAAAGACATTCAATTCAACACAAGAGACATTCAATGTCTAACATCAAAAAAGATATCTTTATTTATCAAAAAGTTTCTAAGTACGGTCGTAAGCTTCAATCTGAGAAGAGTTTACAGGTATAACAAACAAAAAAGAAGATAGAAGCTATCAAGGTTTGGCCACACTTTGCGCGCGCGACTTCTCTCCTTCAGATCCACCACGAGCTTTGCTCGCCGCAGAAGCCTTAGAAGATCGGGCGCTGCTAGCATGAACCCTGAGTGCTTCCACCGCCTTCTCGGCCGTCTCCCTGAAGCTCTCACATTCAGCATGAGTATGCTCCAACTCCTTCTTCAAGGTCTCCTCCTTGGCAGCAGAAGCAGCATCCTTCGCAGCAAGTTGAGCCTCCAACTCCTTTATTCGAGTCGCACGATCGAAGGACAAAGTCTCAATCTTGAAGAATCGATTCTTCAACTCTTCAAGCTCGTGACCCCGAGCCTCATAGCCATTCTGCCACCCCTTGCTCTCCAGCTTCTCCTTGCGAAGGGCCTTGATCTTGGCCTTCAAAGCATCCTTCTTGGAAGACAGAATCTCCCTCAGCTTATCCTTCTCCTCTTGGGCAGCTTCCAATTCAGCCGTCAGGCGAGAGACTTCAGTTGAAGCCTCTCGCTCTCCGACCTTCTTGAAAAGCTTTGTGCCGAACTTCAAAACTGCTGAATTTTGTGAACAAACAAGAAGTGTTAGAAATATTTCAGAAGATTCAATTCAAAAGTCAAGTCAAGCTGATGCACTTACCACCACTTCAAGCCTATGGAAGGCTTCTTCGATCGAGGCACCCGGAAGGTTACAGAGCTTCTGGATCACTGGGGTTGGGTGGTTGATGTCAACATCACCTAAATCCTTCAAACGCAAAGTCGTGCCAGCAGGAGTCTCTCCAAGTCAAGCAAAAGTTCAAAGAGTTAGAATATTTCAAGCATCAAAGATAAGGCAATCAAGAAGGTGAGTTAGTATGGATACCTGTGGCATCGACTCGAGATGCTTTCTCCTTCCCACGGTCAGAGCTCTTACCCTTGGTGGTCGACTTCTCCTTGGCGGGGGTTGGCTCCGGCTGAGGTTGGGGAGTCCTAGCCTCCACGCGGCTTCCTCTCTCCATGTGTGCGGGAGAAGGAACACCTCGAGGAGGTGAGATCTCCCCTTCATCTTGTTTCCCGCTCGACTGCTCGAGCCCGGCCACAATGGCTGCCATTTCCTCTGCCAAAGAACACGACGGGGGCGGAGGTTGCTCAACCTCCTGACCCCCGCTTGTCGTCGCACCTTCAATGCGGAGAACATCTGGAGGCATTTGGTCGAGGCGTGTGGGGTTGCTACCAACCCCACCACTCCCCGAGAACTTGATCTTCAGGCGCACTGGGCGCTACTTCAACTCTTCGAAGTGGTAGGCGAGAACCACCCTCTGACCATCACCCACCGCATCCATCACCAATTCTATACGACGGGCCTTAGCCTCGTCAATAGGTATGGGCTGCGAATCCTCCTCTTCACCACCAGTGGGGGTGGGAGGAATTTCTTCCTGACCACCCCCTTTCACTTCATCGCCACCAATGGGGGTGGGAGGAATCTCTTCCTCACCACCCCCTCTTCCATCATCACCTCCAGTGGGGGTGGGGGGAATCTCATCACCCCCCTGGTCTCCCCCGTCTTCATCATCATCATCATCACTATTATTGTCTTTATCATCCTTGTCCTTATCTTCCTTCTCTTTCTCTTCCTCTTCTTCCTCTTTTTCTTCTTCTTCTTCTTCTTCTCCTTTCTTCTCTTCTTCTTCATCTTCCTTCTGCTCATCGAGGATTTTCCTTTTCTTCGCCTGGCCCCTCCGGCTTATCACCAGCTTCTCTTCAGTGGTGGGTAATCGACGCCTCGCACCATACGCCTTCTTCTCAGCCTGGATTCTTCTGACAATCATTCCCGATTGAGGATCCTCCTCATAATCGGAGTACAAAACTTCATTGTCCTCATATCAGACCCGTAGTCAGTGGAGGAGATTGGCGTTGCCATACCTGACAGGGCAATTCAAAAATTGTTTCCATGATCGAGTGCCGCACGTCAACTCCAGAAACAGATTGTCGATGGCACCGACCCGCTCCGAAGGCCAGGCGAAGACACCTCCCTCGCAGTACATCTTTATCTCTTTATGCACATCGTTCCGGGGGGTCTCGGGCACTGACAGAGGCATCCACGCACCGGAGACCGAAATCGGCCAATCAGTGTAGAGCTTATCAGAGGGGACGGTGTCTACGATCAGGCGCAGGGCTGATACGCTAGTCAAGTTGAAGAACGGGCTGTCTTTCCTCGATTCCCATTTGTAGTGATAAAAGAAGTATCCCAACTCGATCCTCGCTTCCTTGCCCTCGGGGATGATGGAGTAGCAAGCCTTCAGATCCTCCTGGAAGTCGGATTCTACGCGATAGAAAGCGTAGATGATCCTCCAAGCGTTCCCGAAGATCTGCCTGGGACAAAGGTCTGAGGTGTTCAGCAACCTCGCGGCAAAGGGTGGCAGTGGAAGGCGCAATCCACAGTTGAGCTGGCCAATGGTGACAATAGTCCCCATTACTTGCTCCTTGCTGGCGTAGTTTGTGAAGACCGTCTCCTTGTCGATAACGAAGGCAGACTGAACCCCCGGGAGCGATGGTCGAACTTTCCCTTATGTGAAATAAGCCAGCAGCTTCTGCCATTTAGCCCTCTTCACATCGGTGAGATTGCCACTTGTGTTGTACACATATGCAGGTTCCTCCGTCAGCGACATCAGGGGCGCCAGAACAAACTTCACCTTGGGAATGTGCTCTAGCCTTGATGGAGCAGAAGCAAATCCAACTCCCATGTGCCTTTTGCCTAAATCACCAAACTCCACAAGCACAGCCTTGCCCTTACCACGGCCTTTCGGAGTGGATGAAACTTCAGCAATCTCCTTCCCCTTCCGCTTCGAGGGGACTACATTTGTCTTCTTCACGCTACCAGATGAGGCTATTTCCATCGATCGGAAGAGAACAGAGAAAGAGAAATCGAGAGCAAAGATTCTGGACTTTGAAAAATTCTGAAAGCGTGGGGCGAGAATGATAGCCAGAGACGTTTATATACCCAGAGGAATATAGCGCGCAAATCGAGAGGACACATGTCCTCACCAGGTCAAATCCTGTGTTTTTGAAAGAACACGTGGTATCAATCCGTAGCAAGCACAAAACCAGGCGAACAGTCAGACCAGACGAAGCGTCGAACCAATTGAACCACCGGTCCAGGCGAACCGCTGGTCCACCTGGACCGCCGGTTCAGGAGACTCACCGGTCCAGATAAACCATCGGCTCAAGCTACTTCAAGTTATCAATTCAAAGACTTTACCCATTCGACAGGCAGATGATCAGGTAAACTTTCCAGAGGATTGGGTAAAAAACAGGCTCTTTTGGCCAATCACTCTGACTGGTTGAATCTAGCCGATCGGTCAAACCTTAACCGATCGGTCAGATTCGACCGATCGATCGATTTTCCACTGTATCGGGCAAAAAACTTGGCTCTTTGCCCGATCCCTTAAACCTCGACCGGTTGAATTTAGCCGATCGGTCAAAATTGACTGATCGGTCAGATTCGACCGATCGGTCTATTTTCCACTACATCGGGCAAAAAACTTGGTATTTTGCCTGATCCCTTCAACCTCAATCGGTTGAATTTAGCCGATCAGTGAAAATTGACCGATCGGTCAGATTCGACCGATCGGTCGATTTTCCACTGTATCGGGCAAAAAACTTAGCTTTTTGCCCGATCCCTTCAACCTCGACCGGTTGAATTTAGCCGATCGGTCAAAATTGACCGATCGGTCAGATTCGACCGATCGGTCGATTTTCCACTACATCGGGCAAAAAATTTGGCTTTTTGCTCGATCCCTTCAACCTCGACCGGTTGAATTTAGTCGATCGGTCAAAATTGACCGATCGGTCAGATTCGACCGATCGATCGATTTTCCACTGCATCGGGCAAAAAACTTAGCTTTTTGCCCGATCTCTTCAACCTCGACCGGTTGAATTTAGCCGATCGATCAAACTTGACCGATCGGTCAGATTCAACCGATCGGTCGATTTTATACTGGATCAGTCAAAAAACAGGGTTTTTTGCCCGATCCCTTCAACCTCGACCGGTTGAATTTAGCCGATCGATCAAACTTGACCGATCGGTCAGATTCAACCGATCGGTCGATTTTGTACTGCATCGGGCAAAAAACTTGGCTTTTATCCCGATCCCTTCAACCTCGACCGGTTGAATTTAGCCGATCGGTCAAACTTGACCGATCGGTCAGATTCAACCGATCGGTCGATTTTGTACTGGATCAGTCAAAAAATAGGGTTTTTTGCCCGATCCCTTCAACCTCGACCGGTTGAGTTTAACCGATCGGTCAAACTTGACCGATCGATCAAATTCAACCGATCAGTCGATTTTGTACTGGATCGATCAAAAAATAGAGTTTTTTGACCGATCACTTTGACCCCAACCGGTTGAAATCGACCGATCAGTCAATGTTGACCAATCGGTCAAATTCGATCGATCGGTCAAAATTGACCGATCAGTCCTTTTTTAAACGCTGACGCTTGGCAAGCTTTTTTCGTGTTTTTTCGTGATAGAGGTTGATAGTTTTTTGCACCACGAATCCAAGCCAGCCAGGTTGGCCTCTAGGTAACATGGAGGGGGTAACTGTGGGTGCAAATTTTGGCAAGAAGTCTGCAAACAACAGGACCCACCAGCCTTGCCTGGTGGACCCACGAAGACTACCGCGGGATCCACCGGCCCTGCCTGATGGGCCCACGAAGACTACCACGGGACCCACCGGCCCTGCCTGGTGTTCCCACGAAGACTACCACGGGACCCACCGGCCCTGCTTGGTGAACCCATGAAGACTACAGGGGGACCCACCAGCCCCTCCTAGAGGATCCCCAGATACGACGGTAGAAACCGCCATTTGCTACCAGAAAACTCTATAAATAGCAGACCCTTCAAATGTAAATGAGATCCGAGATCCGATTTCCAGTTCTGAGATTTGATTTTCAGAAACCAGAGCTCTGGATTTTCTATCTCTCCATCCCTCCTCCTCTCTTCGATCTTCTTCTTGCCTTTGAAGAGATCAGAGTGGTTTCAGTGATACTCGGCCTGTCGAGATCACTTCGACACAAGTGTTAGTGAATTCGGGTTGCTCCCTATAACACGGAGACGTAGGCTTTGGCTGAACTCCGAGATCACATCTCTTGTGTCAACTGTCTGATTGCATCTCTCTCTGTTTGCATATCGGAAGCTTCAACTTCAATCAATAGATCGAACAACGATCTTCAACTCGAACCTCGATTGACTGGTGCGGCGAAGTCTTCGGGTCAGCACGAAGATTTTCGCCCACAATTCGCACGAATGTATCCATTCTAATTCATTCGTACGATCCATTCTATATCATTCGCACGATCCATTCTAATTCATACATACGATCCATTCTATTTCATTCGCACGATCCATTCTAATTCATACATACGAATGAATTAGAATGGATCGTACGAATGAATTAGAATGGATACATTCGTGCGAATGAATTAGAATGGATCGTACGAATGAATTAGAATGGATTGTACGAATGAAATAGAATGGAATGAAATAGAATTAGAAGTCTTCGGGTCGGCATGAAGATTTTCGCCCACAATTCGCACAAATGTATCCATTCTAATTCATTCGTACGATCCATTCTAATTCATTCGCATGATCCATTCTAATTCATTCATACGATTCATTCTAATTCATTCGTACGATCCATTCTAATTCATTCGCACGAATGTATCTATTCTAATTCATTCGTACAATCCATTCTAATTCATTCACACGAATATATCTATTCAAATTCATTCGTATGATCCATTCGAATTCATTCATACGATCCATTCTAATTCATTCCCACGAATGTATCCATTCTAATTCATTCGTACGATCCATTCTAATTCATTTGTATGATCCATTCTAATTCATTCATACAATCCATTCTAATTCTTTTGCACGAATGTATCCATTCTAATTCATTGTACGATCCATTCTAATTCCTTCGTACGATCCATTCAAATTCCTTCGTATGATCCATTCTAATTCATTCGCACGAATGTATCCATTCTAATTTATTCGTACGATCCATTCTAATTCATTCGCACAATCTATTCTATTTTATTCGTACGATCCATTCTAATTCATTCGCACGATCCATTCTAATTCATTTGCATGATCGATTCTAATTTATTCATACAATCCAGTCTAATTAGAATGGATCGTACGAATGAATTAGACTGGATTGTATGAATGAATTAGAATGGATCGTGCTAATGAATTAGAATGGATCGCACGAATGAATTAGAATAGATTGTGCGAATGAATTAGAATGGATCATACGAATGAATTAGAATGGATCGTATGAATGAATTAGAATGGATCGTGCGAATTAATTAGAATGGATCGTATGAATGAATTAGAATGGATACATTCGTGCGAATGAATTAGAATGGATTATACGAATGAGTAAGAATGGATCGTACGAATGAAATAGAATGGATCGTACGAATGAATTAGAATAGATCGTGCAAATGAATTAGATTGGATCGTGCGAATGAATTAGAATGGATCGTACGAATGAATTAGAATGGATACGTTCGTGCGAATGAATTAGAATGGATCGTATGAATGAATTAGAATGGATCGTAATACGTATGAATTAGAATGGATCGTATAAATGCATTAGAATGGATCGTATGAATGAATTAGAATGGATCGTACGAATGAATTAGAATGGATACATTCGTGTGAAAGAATTAGAATGGATTGCATGAATTAATTAGAATGGATCGTACGAATGAATTAGAATGGATCGTATGAATGAATTAGAATGGATCGTGCGAATGAATTAGAATGGATCGTACGAAAGAATTAAAATGGATACATTCGTGTGAATGAATTAGAATGGATCGTACGAATGAGTAAGAATGGATCGTACGAATGAAATAGAATGGATCATACGAATGAATTAGAATGGATCGTGCGAATGAATTAGATTGGATCGTGCGAATAAATTAGAATGGATCGTACGAATGAGTAAGAATGGATCGTGCGAATGAATTAGAATGGATTGTACGAATTAATTAGAATGGATACATACGAAAGAATGGATCGTACGAATGAATTAGAATGAATCGTACAAAGGAATTAGAATGGATCGTACGAATAAATTAGAATGGATCGTAAGAATGGATCATACGAATGAATTAGAATGGATCGTACGAAAGAATTAGAATGGATCGTGCTAATGAATTAGAATGGATCGTATGAATGAATTAGAATGGATACATTCGTGCGAATGAATTAGAATGGATCGTATGAATGAATTAGAATGGATCGTATGAATGAATTAGAATGGATGGTGCAAATGAATTAGAATGAATTAGAATGGATACATTCGTGCGAATGAATTAGAATGGATCATACGAAGTAATTAGGGTGGATCGTACGAATGAACTAGAATTAGAATAGATCGTGCGAATGAATTAGAATGGATACATTCGTGCGAATGAATTAGAATGGATCGTACGAATGAGTAAGAATGGATCGTACGAATGAAATAGAATGGATAGATTTGTACGATCCATTCTATTTTATTCGTACGATCCATTCTTACTCATTCGTACAATTCATTCTAATTCATTCGCACGAATATATCCCTTATAATTCATTCATACGATCAATTCTAATTCATTCGCATGATCCATTCTAATTCATTCATATGATCCATTCTAATTCATTCGTACGATCCATTCTTATTCATTCGCACGATCCATTCTAATTCATTAATACGATCTTTTCGAATTCATTCACACGATCCATTCTAATTCATTCATACAATCGATTCTAATTCATTCGCACGATCTATTCTAATTCATTCATACGATCCATTCTAATTCATTCGCATGATCCATTCTAATTCATTTGCATGATCCATTCTAATTCATTCGTACGATCCACCCTAATTCCTTCCTTTGATCCATTCTAATTCATTCGTACGATCCACCCTAATTCCTTTGTATGATCCATTCTAATTCCTTCGTACGATCCATTCTATTTCATTCGTTTGATCCAATCTATTTCCTTCGTACGATCCATTCTAATTCATTCCCATGAAAGTATCCATTCTAATTCATATGTACGATCCATTCTAATTCATTCGTACGATCCATTCTAATTCATTAGCATGATCCATTCTAATTTATTCGTACGATCCATTCTATTCATTCGTACGATCCATTCTAATTCATTCTAATTCATACGTACATTCTAATTTCTTCGTGGATACATTCGTGCACGAATGTATCCATTTTAATTCATTCGTACGATCCATTCGAATTCATTCATACGATCCATTCGAATTCATTCATACGATCCATTCTAACTTATTCGTACGATCCATTCTAATTCATTCATACGATCCATTCTAATTCATTCGTACGATCCATTCTAATTCATTCACACGAATGTATCCATTCTAATTCATACAATCCATTCTAATTCATTTGCACGAATATATCCATTCTAATTCATTCGCACGAATGTATCCATTCTAATTCATTCATACGATCCATTCTAATTCATTCGCACAAATGTATCCATTTTAATTCCTTCATACGATCCATTCTAATTCATTCGCACGAATGTATCCATTCTAATTCATTCGTACGATCCATTCTAATTCATTCGTACGATCCATTCTAATTCATTCGCACGATCCATTCTAATTCATTCATACGATCCAATCTAATTCATTCATACAATCATTTCTAATTCATTCACACGAATATATCCATTCTAATTCATTTATTCGATCCATTCTAATTCATTCACATGATCCAATCTAATTCATTCATATGATCCATTCTAATTCATTCGTATGATCCATTCTAATTCATTCGCACGAATGTATCCATTCTAATTCATTCGCACGATCTATTCTAATTCATTCGCACGATCCATTCTAATTCATTCATACGATCCATTCTTACTCATTCGTACGATCCATTCTAATTCGTTTATTCGATCCATTCTAATTCATTCATACGATCGATTCTAATTCATTCGCACAATCTATTCTAATCCATTCGTAAGATCCATTCTAATTCATTCGCACGATCCATTCTAATTCATTTGCACGATCCATTCTAATTCATTCATATAATCTATTCTAATTCATTCGTAAGATCCATTCTAATTCCTTCGTACGATCCATTCTAATTCCTTCGTACGATCCATTCTAATTCATTCGTTTGATCCATTCTAATTCCTTCGTACGATCCATTCTAATTCATTCCCATGAATATATCCGTTCTAATTCATACGTACGATCTATTCTAATTCATTCATACGATCCAATCTAATTCATTAATACGATCCATTCTAATTCATTCGCACAAATGTATCCATTCTAATTCATTCGTACGATCCATTCTAATTCATTCGCACAATCTATTCTAATTCATTCGTACGATCCATTCTAATTCATTCGCACGATCCATTCTAATTCATTCGTACGATCCATTCTATTTCATTCGTACGATCCATTCTTACTCATTCGTACGATCCATTCTAATTCATTCGCACGAGTGTATCCATTCTAATTCATTCATACGATCCATTCTAATTCATTCGCACGATCCATTCTAATTCATTCATACGATCCATTCTAATTCATTCGTACGATCCATTGTAATTCATTCGCACGATCCATTCTAATTCATTCTTATGATCCATTCTAATTCATTTATACAATCCATTCTAATTCTTTCACACGAATGTATCCATTCTAATTCATTCGTACGATCCACCCTAATTCCTTCGTATGAACCATTCTAATTGTTTCGCACGAATGTATCCATTCTGATTCATTCATACGATCCATTCGAATTTATTCAGACGATCCATTATAATTCATTCATACGATCCATTCAAATTCATTCGCACGAATATATCCATTCTAATTCATTCGTACGATCCATTCTAATTCATTCGCACGTTCCAATCTAATTCATTCACACGATCTATTCTAATTCATTCGAACGATCCATTCTATTTCATTCGTACGATCCATTCTTACTCATTCGTACGATCCATTCTAATTCATTCCCACGAATGTATCCATTCTAATTCATTCGCACGATCCATTCTAATTCATTCATACGATCCATTCTAATTCATTTGTACGATCCATTCTAATTCATTCGCACGATCCATTCTAATTCATTCATATGATCCATTCTAATTCTTTCATACAATCCATTCTAATACGATCCATTCTGATTGATTCATACGATCCATTCTAATTCATTAGGACGAATTTGTCCATTCTAATTCATTCATACGATCCATTCTAATTCCTTCGCACGATCCATTCTAATTCCTTCGCACGATCCATTCTAATTCATTTGTATGATCCATTCTTACTCATTCGTACGATCCATTCTAATTCATTCGCACGAATGTATCCATTCTAATTCATTCGTATGATCCATTCTAATTCCTTCGCACGAACCATTCTAATTCATTCATACGATCCATTCTAATTCATTCATACGATCCATTCTAATTCATTCGCACGAATATATCCATTCTAATTAATTCGTACGATCCATTCTAATTTATTCGCACAATCTATTCTAATTCATTCGTACGATGCATTCTAATTCATTCGCACGATCCATTCTAATTCATTCGCACGATCTATTATAATTCATTCATACAATCTATCTAATTCTTTTGCACTTATGTATCCATTCTAATTCATTCGTACGATCCATTCTAATTCCTTCGTACGATCCATTCTATTTCATTCGTATGATCCATTCTAATTCCTTCGTACGATCCATTCTAATTCATTCCCATGAATGTATCTATTCTAATTCATACGTACGATCCATTCTTACTCTTTTGTACGATCCATTCTAATTCATACGTACGATCCATTCTTACTTATTCGTACGATCCATCCTAATTCATTCATACGATCCATTCTAATTCATTCGTACGATCCATTCTAATTCATTCGCACAATCTATTCTAATTCATTTGTACGATCCATTCTAATTCATTCGCATGATCCATTCTAATTCATTCATACGATCCATTCTAATTAATTTGTACAATCCATTCTAATTCATTCGTACGATCCATTCTAATTCATTCGCACAATCTATTCTAATTCACTCGTACAATCCATTCTAATTCATTAGCACGATCCATTCTAATTCATTAGCATGATCCATTCTAATTCATTAGCACGATCCATTCTAATTCATTCATACGATCCATTCTAATTCATTAGCACGATCCATTCTAATTCATTCGTATGATCCGTTCTATTTCATTCGTACGATCCATTCTTACTCATTCGTACGATCCATTCTAATTCATTCGCACGATCCATTCTAATTCATTCATACGATCCATTCTATTTCATTCGTACGATCCATTCTTACTCATTCGTACGATCCTATCTAATTCATTCGCACGAATATATCCATTCTAATTCATTCGTACGATCCATTATAATTGATCGTATGAATGAATTCGAATAGATCGTACGAATGAATTAGAATGGATACATTCGTGCGAATGAATTAGAATAGATCATATGAAGCAATTAGGATGGATCCTACGAATGAATTATAATGGGTACATTCATGCGAAAGAATTAGAATGGATTGTATGAATGAATTAGAATGGATCGTATCAATGAATTAGAATGGATCGTGCAAATGAATTTGAATGGATCGTACGAATGAATTAGAATGGATACATTCGTGCGAATGAATTAGAATGGATCGTACGAATGAGTAAGAATGGATCATACAAATGAATTAGAACTGATCGTACGAATGAATTAGAATGGATCGTACAAATGAATTAGAATAGATCGTACGAATGAATTAGAATAGATTGTGCGAATGAATTAGAACGGATCGTACGAATGAATTAGAATGGATACATTTGTGCAAATGAATTAGAATGGATCATATGAATGAATAAGATTGGATCGTATGAATGAATTAGAATGGATCGTACGTATGAATTAGAATGGATAAATTCATGGGAATGAATTAGAATGGATCGTACGAAGGAATTAGAATGGATCATACGAATGAAATAGAAGGGATCATACGAAGGAATTAGAATGGATCGTACGAAGGAATTAGAATGGATCATACGAATGAATTAGAATAGATTATGCGAATGAATTAGAATGGATCGTACGAATAAATAAGAATGGATACATTCGTGCGAAAGAATTAGAATGGATTGTATGAATGAATTAGAATGGATACATTCGTGCGAAAGAATTAGAATGGATTGTATGAATGAATTAGAATGGATCGTATGAATGATTTAGAATGGATCGTGCGAATGAATTAGAATGGATCGTACGAATGAATTAAAATGGATCATATGAATGAATTAGAATGGATCGTGCGAATGAATTAGAATGGATCGTACGAATGTATTAGAATGGATATATTCGTGCAAATGAATTAGAATAGATCGTACGAATGAGTAAGAATGGATCGTACGAATGAAATAGAATGGATCGTACGAATGAATTTGAATGGACCGTGCTAATGAATTAGAATGGATCATACGAATGAATTAGAATAAATGATGAGAATGAATTCGAATGGATCATACGAATGAATTAGAATGGCTCGTATGAATGAATTAGAATGGATCGTGCGAATGAATTAGAATGGATCGTATGAATGAATTAGAATGGATACATTCGTGCGAATGAAGTAGAATGGATAGTATGAATGAATTAGAATGGATCGTATGAATGAATTAGAATGTATCGTGCGAAGGAATTAGAATGGATTGTACGAATGATTTAGAATGGATCGTATGAATGAATTAGAATGGATCGTGCGAATGAATTTGAATGGATCGTACAAATGAATTAGAATGGATACATTCGTGCGAATGAATTAGAATGGATCGTACGAATGAGTAAGAATGGATCATACAAATGAAATAGAACGGATCGTACGAATAAATTAGAATGGATCGTGCTAATAAATTAGAATGGATCGTACGAATGAATTAGAATGGATACATTCGTGTGAAAGAATTAGAATGGATTGTATGAATGAATTAGAATGGATCGTACGATTGAATTAGAATGGATCGTATGAATGAATTAGAATGGATCGTGCGAATGAATTAGAATGGATCGTACGACAGAATTAAAATGGATACATTCGTGTGAATGAATTAGAATGGATCGTACGAATGAGTAAGAATGGATCGTACGAATGAAATAGAATGGATCGTACGAATGAATTAGAATGGATCGTGCGAATGAATTAGATTGGATCGTGCGAATAAATTAGAATGGATCGTACGAATGAGTAAGAATGGATCGTGCGAATGAATTAGAATGGATTGTACGAATGAATTAGAATTGATACATACGAAAGAATGGATCGTACGAATGAATTAGAATGAATCGTACAAAGGAATTAGAATGGATCATACGTATAAATTACAATGGATCGTAAGAATGGATCGTACGAATGAATTAGAATGGATCGTACGAAAGAATTAGAATGGATCGTGCTAATGAATTAGAATGGATCGTATGAATGAATTAGAATGGATACTTTCGTGCGAATGAATTAGAATGGATCGTATGAATGAATTAGAAAGGATCATGCAAATGAATTAGAATGAATTAGATTGGATACATTTGTGCGAATGAATTAGAATGGATCATACGAAGGAATTAGGGTGGATCGTACGAATGAACTAGAATGGATCGTACGAATGAATTAGAATAGATCGTACGAACAAATTAGAATGGATTGTACGAATGAATTAGAATAGATCGTGCGAATGAATTAGAATGGATACATTCGTGCGAATGAATTAGAATGGATCATACGAATGAGTAAGAATGGATCGTACGAATGAAATAGAATGGATACATTTGTACGATCCATTCTATTTCATTTGTACGATCCATTCTTACTCATTCGTACGATTCAGTCTAAATCATTCGCACGAATATATCCCTTGTAATTCATTCGTACGATCCATTCTAATTCATTCGCATGATCCATTCTAATTCATTCATGCGATCCATTCTAATTCATTCGTACGATCCATTCTTATTCATTCACACGATCCATTCTAAATCAATAATACGATCTATTCGAATTCATTCATACGATCCATTCTAATTCATTCATACAATCGATTCTAATTCATTCGCACAATCTATTCTAATTCATTCGTAAGATCCATTCTAATTCATTCGCACGATCCATTCTAATTCATTTGCATGATCCATTCTAATTCATTCGTACGATCCACCCTAATTCCTTCGTATGATCCATTCTAATTCATTCGTACGATCCACCCTAATTCCTTCGTATGATCCATTCTAATTCCTTCGTACGATCCATTCTATTTCATTCGTTTGATCCGATCTAATTCCTTCGTACGATCCATTCTAATTCATTCCCATGAAAGTATCCATTCTAATTCATACGTACGATCCATTTTAATTCATTCGTACGATCCATTCTAATTCATTAGCACGATCCATTCTAATTTATTCGTACGATCCATTCTATTCATTCGTACGATCCATTCTAATTCATTCTAATGCATACGTACATTCTAATTCCTTCGTGGATACATTCGTGCACGAATGTATCCATTCTAATTCATTCGTATGATCCATTCGAATTCATTCATACGATCCATTCTAATTCATTCATACGATCCATTCTAACTTATTCATACGATCCATTCTAATTCATTCATACGATCCATTCTAATTCATTCGTACGATCCATTCTAATTCATTCGCACGAATGTATCCATTCTAATTCATACAATCCATTCTAATTTATTCGCACGAATGTATCCATTCTAATTCATTCGCACGAATGTATCCATTCTAATTCATTCATACGATCCATTCTAATTCATTCGCACGAATTTATCCATTCTAATTCCTTCATATGATCCATTCTAATTCATTCGCACGAATGTATCCATTCTAATTCATTCGTACGATCCATTCTAATTCATTCACATGATCCATTCTAATTCATTCATACGATCCAATCTAATTCATTCATACAATCCATTCTAATTCATTCGCACAAATGTATCCATTCTAATTCATTCATTCGATCCATTCTAATTCATTCACACGATCCAATCTAATTCATTCATATGATCCATTCTAATTCATTCGTATGATCCATTCTAATTCATTCGCACGAATGCATCCATTCTAATTCATTCGCACGATCTATTCTAATTCATTCGCACGATCCATTCTAATTCATTCATACGATCCATTCTTACTCATTCGTCGATCCATTCTAATTCATTTATACGATCCATTCTAATTCATTCATTCGATCGATTCTAATTCATTCGCACAATCTATTCTAATTCATTCATACGATCTATTCTAATTCATTCGCACGATCCATTCTAATTCATTTGCATGATCCATTCTAATTCATTCATATAATCCATTCTAATTCTTTTGCACGAATGTATACATTCTAATTCATTCGTACGATCCATTCTAATTCCTTCGTACGATCCATTCTAATTCCTTCGTACGATCCATTCTAATTCATTCATATGATCCATTCTAATTTCTTCGTACGATCCATTCTAAATCATTCCCATGAATATATCCGTTCTAATTTATACGTACGATCTATTCTAATTCATTCATACGATCCAATCTAATTCATTAATACGATCCATTCTAATTCATTCGCACGAATGTATCCATTCTAATTCATTCGTACGATCCATTCTAATTCATTCGCACAATCTATTCTAATTCATTCGTACGATCCATTCTAATTCATTAGCACGATCAATTCTAATTCATTCGTACGATCCATTCTATTTCATTCGTACGATCCATTCTTACTCATTCGTATGATCCATTCTAATTCATTCGCACGAATGTATCCATTCTAATTCATTCGTACGATCCATTCTAAATCATTCGCACGATCCATTCTAATTCATTCATACGATCCATTCTAATTCATTCGTACGATCCATTGTAATTCATTCGCACGATCCATTCTAATTCATTCTTACGATCCATTCTAATTCATTTATACATTCCAGTCTAATTCTTTCACACGAATGTATCCATTCTAATTCATTCGTACGATCCACCCTAATTCCTTCGTATGATTTATTCTAATTGTTTCGCACGAATGTATCCATTCTGATTCATTCGTACGATCCATTCAAATTCATTCAGACGATCCATTATAATTCATTCATACGATCCATTCTAATTCATTTGCTTGAATGTATCTATTCTAATTCATTCGTACAATCCATTCTAATTCATTCGCACGTTCCAATCTAATTCATTCGCACGATCTATTCTAATTCATTCGTACGATCCATTCTATTTCATTTGTACAATCCATTCTTACTCATTCGTACGATCCATTCTAATTCATTCCCACGAATGTATCCATTCTAATTCATTCGTATGATCCATTCTAATTCATTCGCAAGATCCATTCTAATTCATTCGTACGATCCATTCTAATTCATTCGTACGATCCATTCTAATTCATTCGCACGATCCATTCTAATTCATTCATACGATCCATTCAAATTTATTCATACAATCCATTCTAATACGATCCATTATGATTGATTCATACGATCCATTCTAATTCATTCGCACGAATGGGTCCATTCTAATTCATTCGTACGATCCATTCTAATTCATTCGCACGATCCATTCTAATTCCTTTGCACGATCCATTCTAATTCCTTCGCATGATCCATTCTAATTCCTTCGCACGATCCATTCTAATTCATTTGTATGATCCATTCTTACTCATTCGTACGATCCATTCTAATTCATTCGCACGAATGTATCCATTCTAATTCATTCGCACGATCCATTCTAATTCCTTCGCACGAACCATTCTAATTCCTTCATACGATCCATTCTAATTCATTCATACGATCCATTCTAATTCATTCGCACGAATGTATCCATTCTAATTCATTCGTACGATCCATTCTAATTCATTCGCACAATCTATTCTAATTCATTCGTACGATCCATTCTAATTCATTCGCACGATCCATTCTAATTTATTCGCACGATCCATTCTAATTCATTCATACAATCTATCTAATTCTTTTGCACGAAAGTATCCATTCTAATTCATTCCTACGATCCATTATAATTCCTTCGTATTATCCATTCTAATTCCTTCGTACGATCCATTCTATTTCATTCGAATGATCCCTTCTAATTCCTTCATACGATCCATTCTAATTCATTCCCATGAATGTATCCATTCTAATTCATACGTACGATCTATTCTTACTCATTCGTACGATCCATTCTAATTCATACGTACGATCCATTCTTACTTATTCGTACGATCCATCCTAATTCATTCATACGATGCATTCTAATTCATTCGTACGATCCATTCTAATTCATTCGCACAATCTACTCTAATTCATTCGTACGATCCATTCTAATTCATTCGCACGATCCATTCTAATTCATTCATACGATCCAGTCTAATTCATTTGTACGATCCATTCTAATTCATTCGTACGATCCATTCTAATTCATTCGGACAATCTATTCTAATTCACTCGTTCAATCCATTCTAATTCATTAGCACGATCCATTCTAATTCATTCGTACGATCCATTCTATTTCATTCGTACGATCCATTCTTACTCATTCGTACGATCCATTCTAATTCATTCGCACGATCCATTCTAATTCATTCATACGTTCCATTCTATTTCATTCGTACGTTCCATTCTTACTCATTCGTACGATCCTATCTAATTCATTCGTACGAATGTATCCATTCTAATTCATTCGTACGATCCATTCTAATTGATCGTGTGAATGAATTCGAATAGATCGTACGAATGAATTAGAATGGATACATTCGTGCCAATGAATTAGAATAGATCATATGAAGCAATTAGGGTGGATCGTACGAATGAATTATAATGGATACATTCATGCGAAAGAATTAGAACGGATTGTATGAATGAATTAGAATGGATCGTATGAATGAATTAGAATGGATCGTGCGAATGAATTAGAATGCATCGTACGAATTAATTAGAATGGATACATTCGTGCGAATGAATTAGAATGGATTGTATGAATGAGTAAGAATGGATCATACAAATGAATTAGAATGGATCGTGCGAAGGAATTAGAATGGATCATGCGAAGGAAATAGAATGGATCGCGCGAAGGAATTAGAATGGATCGTGCGAATGAATTAGAATGGATCGTACGAATGAGTTAGAATGGATCGTACGAATGAATTAGAATCGATCGTACGAATGAATTAGAATAGATTGTGTGAATGAATTAGAATGGATCGTACGAATGAATTAGAATGGATACATTTGTGCAAATGAATTAGAATGGATCGTATGAATGAATTAGAATGGATCGTACGTATGAATTAGAATGGATACATTCATGGGAATGAATTAGAATCGATCGTACGAAGGAATTAGAATGGATCATACGAATAAAATAGAAGGGATCGTACGAAGGAATTAGAATGGATCGTACGAAGGAATTAGAATGGATCATACGAATGAATTAGAATAGATTTTGCGAATGAATTAGAATGGATCGTACGAATGAATTAGAATGGATACATTCGTGCAAAAGAATTAGAATGGATTGTATGAATGAAAAAGAATGGATACATTCGTGCGAAAGAATTAGAATGGATTGTATGAGTGAATTAGAATGGATCGTATGAATAAATTAGAATGGATCGTGCGAATGAATTAGAATGGATCGTACGAATGAATTAGAATGGATCATATGAATGAATTAGAATGGATCGTGCGAATGAATTAGAATGGATCGTACGAATGAATTAGAATGGATACATTCGTGCAAATGAATTACAATGGATCGTACGAATGAGTAAGAATGGATCGTACGAATGAAATAGAATTGATCGTACGAATGAATTAGAATGGATTGTGCTAATGAATTAGAATGGATTATACGAATGAATTAGAATAAATGATGCGAATGAATTCGAATGGATCGTACGAATGAATTAGAATGGCTTGTATGAATGAATTAGAATGGATCGTGAGAATGAATTAGAATGGATTGTACGAATGAATTAGAATGGATACATTCGTGCGAATGAATTAGAAAGGATCGTACGAATGAGTAAGAATGGATCGTACGAATGAAATAGAATGGATCGTACGAATGAATTAGAATGGATCGTGCTAATGATTTAGAATGGATCGCTCGAATGAATTAGAATATATTGTGCGAATGAATACATTCATGCGAATGAATTAGAATGGATCATATGAATGAATTAGAATGGATCGTATGAATGAATTCGAATGGATCGTACGAATGAATTAGAATGGATCGTGCGAATGAATTAGAATGGATCGTACGAATGAATTAGAATAGATACATTCGTGCAAATGAATTTGAATTGATCGTGCGAATGAATTAGAATGGATCGTACGAATGAATTAGAATAGATTGTGCGAATGAAGTAGAATGGATCGTACGAATGAATTAGAATGGATACATTCGTGCGAAAGAATTAGAATGGATTGTATGAATGAATTAGAATGGATCATATGAATGAATTAGAATGGATCGTGCGAATGAATTAGAATGGATCGTATGAATGAATTAGAATGGATCGTATAAATAAATTAGAATGGATCGTTTGAATGAATTAGAATGGATCGTACGAATGAATTAGAATGGATACATTCGTGCGAATGAATTAGAATGGATCGTACAAATGAGTAAAAAGGATCTTACTAATAAAATAGAATGGATCGTACGAATGAATTAGAATAGATCGTGCGAATGAATTAGAATGGATCGTACGAATGAATTAGAATAGATTGTGCGAATGAATTAGAATGGATCGTACGAATGAATTAGAATGGATACATTCGTGTGAATGAATTAGAATGGATCATATGAATGAATTAGAATGGATCGTATGAATGAATTAGATTGGATCGTGCGAATGAATTAGAATGGATCGTACAAAAGAATTAGAATGGATACATTCGTGTGAATGAATTAGAATGGATCGTACAAATGAATTAGAATGGATCGTATGAATAAATTAGAATAGATCGTGCGAATGAATTAGAATGGATCGTACGAATGAGTAAGAATGGATCGTACGAATGAAATAGAATGGACCATACGAATGAATTAGAATGGATCGTGCGAATGAATTATATTGGATCGTGTGAATGAATTAGAATGGATCAGACGAATGAATTAGAATGGATACATTCGTGCGAATGAATTAGAATGGATCATATGAATGAATTAGAATGGATCGTATGAATGAATTCAAATGGATCGTACGTATGAATTAGAATGGATCATATGAATGAAATAGAATGGATCGTATGAATGAATTAGAATGGATCGTGCGAATGAATTAGAATGGATCGTATGAATGAATTAGAATGGATACATTCGTGCGAAAGAATTAGAATGGATCGTACGAATGAATTAGAATGGATAGTATGAATGAATTAGAATGGATCGTGCGAATGAATTAGAATGGATCGTACGAATGAATTAGAATGGATACATTCGTGCGAATGAATTAGAATGGATCGTATGAATGAGTAAGAATGGATCGTACGAATGAAATAGAATGGATCGTACGAATGAATTAGAATGGATCGTGCGAATGAATTAGATTGGATCGTGCAAATGAATTAGAATGGATCGTACGAATGAGTAAGAATGGATCGTATGAATAAAATAGAATGGATCGTATGAATGAATTAGAATGGATCATACGAATGAAATAGAATAGATTATATGAATGAATTAGAATGGATCGTACAAATTAGAATGGATCGTATGAATGAATTAGAAGGCATTGTGCTAATAAAATAGAATGGATCGTACGAATGAACTTGAATGGATCGTACGAATAAATTAGGATGGATCGTATGAATGAATTAGAATGGATCGTATGAATGAGTAAGAATGGATCGTACGAATGAAATAGAATGGATCGTACGAATGAATTAGAATGGATCGTGCGAATGAATTAGATTGGATCGTGCAAATGAATTAGAATGGATCGTACGAATGAGTAAGAATGGATCGTACGAATGAAATAGAATGGATCGTATGAATGAATTAGAATGGATCATACGAATGAAATAGAATAGATTATATGAATGAATTAGAATGGATCGTACAAATTAGAATGGATCGTATGATTGAATTAGAAGGCATTGTGCTAATAAAATAGAATGGACCGTACGAATGAACTTGAATGGATCGTATGAATGAATTAGGATGGATCGTATGAATGAATTAGAATGGATCGTGCGAATGAATTAGAATGGATCGTATGAATGAATTAGAATGGATACATTCGTGCGAATGAATTAGAATGGATCGTACGAATGAGTAGGAAAGGATCGTACGAATGAAATAGAATGGATCGTACGAATTAGAATGGATCGTATGAATGAGTTAGAATGGATCGTATGAATGAATTAGAATGGATACATTCGTGCGAATGAATTAGAATTGATCGTGCAAATGAATCAGAATGGATCGTGCGAATGAATTAGAATGGATCGTTCAAATGAATTAGAATAGATTGTATGAATGAATTAGAATGGATCGTACGAATTTATTAGAATGGATACATTCGTGCAAATGAATTAGAATGGATCGTACGAATGAATAGAATAGATCGTACGAATGAATTAGAATGGATCGTATGAATTAATTCCTTCGTATGAATTAGAATGGATTGTATGAATGAATTAGAATGGATCGTGCTAATGAATTAGAATGAAATAGAATTCATATATACGATCCATTCGAATTCCTTCGTACAATCCATTCTAATTCATTCATACGATCCATTCTAATTCATTCCCATGAATGTATCCATTCTAATTCATACGTACGATCCATTCTAATTCATTCATATGATCCAATCTAATTCATTCATACGATCCATTCTAATTCATTCGCACGAAAATATCCATTCTAATTAATTCTAATTCCTTCGTACGATACTTTCTAATTCATTCGCTTGAATGTATCCATTCTAATTCATTCATACGATCCATTGTAATTCATTCGCATATTCTATTTTAATTCATTCGTACGATCCATTCTAATTCATTCGCACGATCCATTCTAATTCATACGTATGATCCATTCGAATTCATTCATACGATCCATTCTAATTCATTCATATGATCCATTCAAATTCATTCGCATGAATGTATCCATTCTAATTCATTCGTACGATCCATTCTAATTCATTCGTATGATCCATTCTAATTCATTCATACGATCCATTATAATTCATTCGCACAAATGTATCCATTCTAATTCATTCGTACGATCCATTCTAATTCATTCGCACGATCCATTCTAATTCATTCATACAATCCATTCTAATTCTTTTGCATGAATGTATCTATTCTAATTCATTCGTACGATCCATTCAAATTCCTTCGTACGATCCATTCAAATTCCTTCGTACGATCCACGCTAATTCCTTCGTACGATCCATTCTATTTCATTCGTATGATCCTTTCTAATTCCTTCGTACACTAATTCATTCCCATAAATGTATCCATTCTAATTAATACGTATGATCCATTCTAATTCATTCATACGATCCAATCTAATTCATTCATACGATCCATTCTAATTCATTCGCACGAATGTATCCATTTTAATTCATTCGTACGATCCATTCTAATTCATTCGCACAATCTATTCTAATTCATTCGTACGATCCATTCTAATACATTAGCATGATCCATTCTAATTCATTCGTACGATCCATTCTATTTCATTCGTACGATCTATTCTTACTTATTCGTACGATCCATTCTAATTCATTCGCACGACCCATTCTAATTCATTCGCACGATCCATACTAATTCATTCATACTATCCATTCTAATTCATTCGCACTAATGTATCCATTCTAATTCATTCGTACGATCCACCCTAATTCCTTCGTATGATCCATTCTAATTCATTCGCACGAATGTATCCATTCTAATTCATTCGTACGATCCATTCGAATTCATTCTATTTTATACGTACGATCCATTCTAATTCTAATTCATTCGCACGATCCATTCTAATTCATTCGCACAATCTATTCTATTTCATTCATACGATCCATTCTAATTCATTCATACGATCCATTCTAATTCATTCTCACGAATGCATCTATTCTAATTCATTCGTACGATCCATTCTAATTCATTCGCACAATCGATTCTAATTCATTCGTACGATCTATTCTAATTCATTAGCATAATCTATTCTAGTTCATTCGTCCCATCCATTCTAATTCATTCGACGATCCATTCTAATTCATTCATACAATCCATTCTAATTCTTTCGCACGAATGTATCCATTCTAATTCATTCGTATGATCCACCCTAATTCCTTCATATGATACATTCTAATTCATTTGCACGAATGTATCCATTCTAATTCATTCATATGATCCATTCGAATTCATTCATACGATCCATTCGAATTCATTCATACGATCCATTCTAATTCATTCGCACGAATGTATCCATTCTAATTCATTCGTACGATCCATTCTAATTCATTCGCACAATCTAATCTAATTCATTCGTACGATCCATTGTAATTTATTCGCACGATCCATTCAAATTCATTTGCACGATCCATTCTAATTCATTCATACAATCCATTCTAATTCTTTTGCACGAATGTATCCATTCTAATTCATTCGTACGATCCATTCTAATTCCTTCGTACGATCCATTATAATTCCTTCGTACGATCCATTCTAATTCCTTCGTATGATCCATTCTATTTCATTCGTATGATTCATTCTAATTTCTTCGTACAATCCATTCTAATTCATTCCCATGAATGTATCCATTCTAATTCATACGTACGATCCATTCTAATTCATTCATATGATCCAATCTAATTCATTCATACGATCTATTCTAATTCATTCGCACGAATGTATCCATTCTAATTCATTCGTACGATCCATTCTAATTCATTCGCACAATCTATTCTAATTCATTTGTACGATCCATTCTTATTCATTAGCACGATCCATTCTAATTTATTCGAACGATCCATTCTATTTCATTCATACGATCCATTCTAATTCATTCGTACGATCCATTCAAATTCATTCGCACGAATGTATCCATTCTAATTCATTCGTACGATCCATTCTAATTCATTCGCACAATCCATTCTAATTCATTCGTACGATCCATTCTAATTCATTCGTACGATCCATTCTACTTCATTTGCACGATCCTTTCTAATTCATTCATACGATCCATTCTAACTCATTCATACAATCCATTCTAATTCTTTCGCACGAATGTATCCATTCTAATTCATTTGTACGATCCACCCTAATTCCTTCATACGATCCATTCTAATTCATTCGGACGAATGTATCCATTCTAATTCATTCGTACGATCCACTCGAATACATTCGTACGGTCCATTCTAATTCATTCCCATGAATGTATCCATTCTAATTCATACGTACAATCCATTCTAATTCATTCATACGATCCAATCTAAATCATTCATACGATCCATTCTAATTCATTCGCACGAATGTATTCATTCTAATTCATTCGTACGATCCATTCTAATTAATTCGCACAATCTATTCTAATTCATTCGTACGATCCATTCTAATTCATTAGCATGATCCATTCTAATTCATTCGTACGATCCATTCTATTTCATTCGTATGATCTATTCTTACTCATTCGTACGATCCATTCTAATTCATTCGCACGATCCATTTTAATTCATTCATACGATCCATTCTAATTCATTAGCACGATCCAATCTAATTCATTCGTATGATCCATTCTATTTGATTCGTACGATCGATTCTTACTCATTCGTACGATACATTCTAATTCATTCGCATGAATGTATCCATTCTAATTTATTCGTACGATCTATTCTAATTCATTCGCACGATCCATTCTAATTCATTCATACGATCCATTCAACTCATTAGCACAATCCATTCTAATTCATTCGTACGATCCTTTCTAAATCATTCGCACGAACTTTTCTTATTCATTCATACGATCCATTCTAATTCATTCGTACAATCCATTATAATTCATTCGTACGATCCACCCTAATTCCATCTTATAATCCATTCTAATTCATTCACACGAATGTATCCATTCTAATTCATTCGTACGATCCATTCGAATTCATTCATACGATCCATTCTAATTCATTCATACGACCCACTCAAATTCATTCATACGATCCATTCTAATTCATTCGTGCGATCCATTCTAATTCATTCATACGATCCAATCTAATTCATTCATACGATCCATTCTAATTCATTCGCACGATCCATTCTAATTCATTCACACAATCCATTCTAATTCATTCATATGATCCAATCTAATTCATTCATACGATCCATTCTAAATTCATTCGTACGATCCATTCTAATTCATTCGCACGATCCATTCTAATTCATTCATATGATTCATTCAAATTCATTCCCATGAATGTATCCATTCTAATTCATTCATACGATCCATTCTAATTCATTCATACGATCCATTCTAATTTATTCATACGATCCAATCTAATTCATTCATACGATTCATTCTAATTCATTCGCACGATCCATTCTAATTCATTCATACGGTACATTCTAATTCATTCATACGATGCAATCTAATTCATTCATACGATCCATTCTAATTTCCTTCGTACGATCCATTCTAATTCATTCGCACGATACATTCTAATTCATTCCTATGAATATATCCAATCTAATTCATTCGTACGATCCATTCTTACTCATTTGTACGATCCATTCTAATTCATTCGCACGAATGTATCCTCATTCACACGATCCATTCTAATTCCTTCGTACGATCCATTCTAATTCCTTCGTACGATCCATTCAAATTCATTCGTACGATCCATTCTAATTCATTCGCACGATCCATTCTAATTCATTCAAACGATCCATTCTAATTCATTCGTACGATCCATTCTAATTCATTCATACAATCCATTATAATTCTTTCGCACGAATTTATCCATTCTAATTCATTCGTGCGATCCATTCTAATTCATTCACACGATCCATTCTAATTCATTCATACGATCCATTCTAATTCATTCGTATAATCCATTCTAATTCATTCATACGATCCATTCTAATTCATTATCACGAATTTTCCATTCTAATTCATTAGTACGATCCATTCTCATTCATTTGTACGATCCATTATAATTCATTCATACAATCTATTCTAATTCTTTTGCACGAATGTATCCATTCTAATTCCTTCGTACGATCCATTCTAATTCATTCGCACGAATTAGAATAGATTGTGCGAATGAATTAGAATGGATACATTCGTGCGAAAGAATTAGAATGGATCGTATGAATGAGTAAGAATGGATCGCATGTATGAATTAGAATGGATACATTCATGGGAATGAATTGGAATGGATCGTACGAAGGAACTAGAATGGATCATACGAATGAAATAGAATGGATCGTACGAAGGAATTAGAATGGATCGTATGAAAGAATTAGAATGGATCATGCGAATGAATTAGAATGGATCATACGAATGAATTAGAATGGATGGAACGAATGAATTATAATAGATTGTGCGAATGAATTAGAATGGATCGTACGAATGAATTAGAATGGATACATTCGTGCGAATGAATTAGAATGGATCGTATGAATGAATTAGAATGGGTCGTATGAATGTATTAGAATGGATCGTGCAAATGAATTAGAATGAATTAGAATGGATACATTCGTGCGAATGAATTTGAATGGATCATACAAAGGAATTAGGGTGGATCGTACGAATGAATTAGAATGGATCGTATGAATGAATTAGAATGGATCGTGCGAATGAATTAGAATGGATTCATTCGTGCGAATGAATTAGAATGGATCTTATGAATGAATTAGAATGCATCTTACGAATGAAATAGAATGGATCGTACGAATGAATTAGAATGGATACATTCGTGCGAATGAATTAGAATGGATCGTACGAATGAGTAAGAATGTATCGTACGAATGAAATAGAATGGATCGTATGAATGAATTAGAATGGATCGTGCTAATGAATTAGAATGGATCGTACGAACGAATTAGAATAGATTGTGCGAATAAATTAGAATAGATCGTACGAATAAATTCAAATGGATCGTACGAATGAGTAAGAATGGATCATACGAATGAAATAGAATGGATCGTATGAATGAACTAGAATGGATCGTATGAATGAATTAGAAACGATCGTACGAAAATATCCATTCTAATTAATACGATCTACTCTAATTCATTCGTACGAATAGATCCATTCTAATTCATTCGTACGATCCACCCTAATTCCTTCGTATGATCCATTCTATTTCATTTGCACGAATGTATCTATTCTAACTCATTCGTACGATCCATTCTAATTCATTCATACGATCCATTCTAATTCATTCGCACGAATGTATCCATTCTAATTCATTCGCACGATTCATTCTAATTCATTCGCACAATCTATTCTAATTCATTCGTACGATCCATTCAAATTCATTAGCACGACCCATTCTAATTCATTCGTACGATTCATTCTATTTCATTCGTACGTTCCATTCTTACTCATTAGCACAATCCATTCTACTTCATTCGCACGATCCATTCTAATTCATTCATACGATCCATTCTAATTCATTCATACAATCCATTCTAATTCTTTCGCACGAATGTATCCATTCTAATTCATTCATACGATCCACCCTAATTCAAATGAAATAGAATGGATTGTATGGATTAATTAGAATGGATCGTACGAATAAATTAGAATGGATCGTACGAATGAATAAGACTAGATTAGAATGGATCGTGCGAATGAATTAGAATGGATCGTACGAATGAATTAGAATGGATCGTACGAATGAATTCGAATAGATCGTACGAATGAATTAGGATGGATCGTACGAATTAAAATGGATCGTACGAATGAATTAGAATGGATCGTACGAAGGAATTAGAATGGATCGTACGAAGGAATTAGAATGGATCGTACGAATGAATTAGAATAGATACATTCGTGCAAAAGAATTAGAATGGATTGTATGAATGAATTAGAATGGATCGTGCAAATGAATTAAAATGGATCATGCTAATGAATTCGAATGGATCGTATGAATGAGTAAGATCCATTCGTGCGAATGATTAGAATGGATCGTACGAATGAATTAGAATGGATCATGCTAATGAATTAGAATGGATCGCACAAAGGAATGAATTAGAATGGATACATTCGTACAATCCATTCTAATTCATTCGTACGATCCATTCTAATTCATTCGTATGATCCATTCTAATTCATTCATACGATCTATTCTAATTCATATTCATTCGTACGATCCATTGTAATTCATTCGTACGATCCATTCTAATTCATTCGTACGATCCATTCTAATTCATTCACATTATCCATTCTAATTCATTCGTACGATCCATTCTAATTCATTCGCATGATCCATTCTAGAATGGATCATACGAATGAGTAAGAATGGATCGTACGAATAAAATAGAATGGATCATACGAATGAATAAGAATGGATCGTGCTAATGAATTAGAATGGATCGTACGAATGAATTAGAATAGATTGTACGTATGAATTTGAATGGATCGTACGAATGAATTTGAATGGATCATGCGAATGAATTAGAATGGATCATACGAATGAATTAGAATGGATACATTCGTATGAATGAATTAGAATGGATCGTACGAATGAGTAAGAATGGATCGTACGAATAAAACAGAATGGATCGTACGAATGGATTAGAATGGATCGTATGAATGAATTAGAATGAATCGTATGAATGAATTAGAATGGATTGTATGAATGTATTCGAATGGATCGTACGAATGAATTAGAATGGATACATTTGTGCGAATTAATTAGAATGGATCATACGAAGGAATTAGGGTGGATCGTACGAATGAATTAGAATGGATACATTCGTGCGAAAGAATTAGAATGGATTGTATGAATGAATTAGAATGGATCGTATGAATGGATTGGAATGGATCGTGCGAATGAATTAGAATGGATCGTACGAATGAATTAGAATGGATACATTCGTGCAAAAGAATTAGAATTGATTGTACGAATGAATTAGAATGGATCGTACGAATGAATTAGAATGGATCGTATGAATGAATTAGAATGGATTGTGCGATTGAATTAGAATGGATCGTACAAATAAATTAGAATGGATATATTCGTGCGAATGAATTAGAATAGATCGTACGAATGAGTAAGAATGGATCGTACGAATGAAATAGAATGGATCGTACGAATGAATTAGAATGGATCGTGCGAATGAATTAGATTGGATCGTGCGAATGAATTAAAATGGATCGTACGAATGAGTAAGAATGGATCGTACGAATGAGTAAGAATGGATCGTACGAATGAAATAGAATGGGTCATATGAATGAATTTGAATGGATCATACGAATGAATTAGAATGGATCGTGCGAATGAATTAGAATGGATCATGCGAACGAATTAGAATGGATCGTATGAATAAATTAGAATGGATCGTATGAATGAATTAGAATGGATCGTGCGAATGAATTAGAATGGATCGTATGATTGAATTCGAATGGATCGTACGAATGAATTAGAATGGATAGATTCGTGCGAATGAATTATAATGGATCATATGAAGGAATTAGGGCGGATCGTACGAATGAATTAGAATAGATACATTCGTGCGAAAGATTTAGAATGGATTGTATGAATGAATTAGAATGGATCGTATGAATGAATTAGAATGGATCGTACGAATGAATTAAAATGGATCGTACGAAGGAATTAGAATGGATACATTCATACGAAATGAATTAGAATGGATCGTATGAATGAATTAGATTGGATCGTATGAATGAATTAGAATGGATCGTACGTATGAATTAGAATGGATACATTCATGGGAATGAATTAGAATGGATCGTACGAAGGAATTAGAATGGATCGTACGAAGGAATTAGAATGGATCGTACGAAGGGATCGTACGTATGAATTAGAATGGATACATTCATGGGAATGAATTAGAATGGATCATACGAAGGAATTAAAATGGGTCAAAGGAATGAATTAGAATGGATCGTATGAATGAATTAGAATGGATCGTACGGATGAATTAGAATGGATCGTATGAATGAATTAGAATGGATCGTACGAATGAATTAGAATGGATATTTCTGTGCGAAGGAATTAGAATGGATCGTACGAAGGAATTAGAATGAATTAGAATGGATACATTCTTGCGAATGAATTAGAATGGATCGTATGAGTGAATTAGAATCGTACGAATGAATTAGAATGGATCGTGCGGAAGAATTAGATTGGATCGTGCGAATGAATTAGAATAGATCGTATGAATGAATTAGAATGGATACATTCGTGCGAATGAATTAGAATGTATCGTATGAAAGAATTAGAATGGATCGTATGAATGAATTCGAATGGATCGTACGAATGAATTTGAATGGATACATTCGATCGAATGAATTAGAATGGATTGTATGAATAAATTAGAATGGATTGTACGAATGAATTACAATGGATCATATGAATGAATTAGAATGGATCGTACGAATGAATTAGAATGGATCATACAAATGAATTAGAATGGATACATTCGTGCAAAAGAATTAGAATGGATTGTATGAATGTATTAAAATGGATCGTACAAATGAATTAGAATGGATCGTGCGAATGAATTAGAATGGATCATACGAATGAATTAGAATAGATTGTGCGAATGAATTAGAATGGATTGTACGAATGAATTAGAATGAATACATCCGTGCGAATGAATTAGAATGGATCGTACGAATGGATCATACGAAGGAATTAGAATGAATTAGAATGGATACATTCGTGCGAATGAATTAGAGTGAATCGTACATGATCCAATCTAATTCATTCGCACGATCCATTTTAATTCATTCGTACGATCCATTCTATTTCATTCGTACGATCCATTCTTACTCATTCGTACGATCCATTCTAATTCGTTCGTACGATCCATTCTATTTCATTAGCATGATCCATTCTAGTTCATTCGTACGATCCATTCTAATTCATTCGTATGATCCATTCTAATTCATTCGTACGATCCATTCTAGTTCATTTGTATGATCCATTCTAATTCATTCATACAATCCATTCTAATTCTTTTGCACGAATGTATCCATTCTAATTCATTCGTACGATCCATTCTAATTCCTTCGTACGATCCATTCTATTTCATTCGTATGATCCATTCTAATTCCTTCGTATGATCCATTCTAATTCATTCCCATGAATGTATCCTTTCTAATTCATAGGTGCGATCCATTCTAATTCATTCATACGGTCCAATCTAATTCATTCATACGATCAATTCTAATTCATTCGCACGAATGTATCCATTCTAATTCATTCGTACGATCCATTCTAATTCATTCGCACAATCTATTCTAATTCATTCGTACGATCCATTCAAATTCATTAGCACGATCCATTCTAATTCATTCGTACAATCCATTCTATTTCATTCGTACGATCCATTCTTACTCATTCATACGATCCATTCTAATTCATTTGCACGAATGTATCCATTCTTATTCATTCGTACGATCATTCTAATTCATTCGCACGATCCATTCTAATTCATTCATACGATCCATTCTAATTCATTCATACAATCCATTCTAATTCTTTCGCACGAATGTATCCATTATAATTCATTCGTACGATCCACCCTAATTCCTTTGTATGATCCATTCTAATTCATTCACACGAATGTATCCATTCTAATTCATTCATACGAACCATTCGAATTCATTCATACGATCCATTCTAATTCATTCAAACGATCCATTCTAATTCATTCGTACGATCCATTCAAATTCATTCGCACGAATGTATCCATTCTAATTCATTCGCACGATCCATTCTAATTCATTCGCACAATCTATTCTAAGTCGTTTGTACAATCCATTCTAATTCATTAGCAAGATTCATTCAAATTCATTCGTACGATCCATTCAATTTGATTCGTACGATCCATTCTTACTCATTAGCACAATCCATTCTAATTCATTTGTACGATCCATTCTAATTCATTCGTATGATACATTATAATTCATTTGTACGATCCATTCTATTTCATTCGTATGATCCATTCTAATTCCTTCGTACGATCCATTCTAATTCATTCGCAAGAATGTATCCATTCTAATTCATACGTACTATCCATTCTAATTCATTCACATTATTCTAATTCATTCGTACGATCCATTCAAATTCATTTGCATGATCCATTCTAATTCATCGTACGATCCAATGTGCGAATGAATTAGAATGGATCGTGCGAATGAATTAGAATAGATACATTCGTGCGAATGAATTAGAATGGATCGTATGAATGGATTAGAATGGATCGTATGAATGAATTCGAATTGATACATTCGTGTGAATGAATTAGAATGGATCATACAAAGGAATTAGGGTGGATCGTACGAATGAATTAGAATGGATACATTCATGCGAAAGAATTAGAATGTATTGTATGAATGAATTAGAATGGATCGTATGAATGAATTACAATGAATCATGCAAATGAATTAGAATGGATCTTATGAATGAATTAGAATGGATCGTGCGAATGAATTAGAATGGATCGTACGAATCAATTAGAATGGATACATTCGTGCGAATGAATTAGAATGGATCGTACGAATGAGTAAGAATGGATCGTACGAATGAAATAGAATGGATCGTACGAATGAATTAGAATGGATCGTGCTAATGAATTAGAATGGATCCTACGAATGAATTATAATAGATTGTGCGAATGAATTGGAATGGATCGTACGAATGAATTAGAATGGATTGTATGAATGAATTAGATTGGATCGTATGAATGAATTAGAATGGATCGTGCGAATGAATTAGAATGGATCGTACGAATGAATTAGAATGGATACATTCGTGCGAATGAATTAGAATGGATCGTACGAATCAGTAAGAGTGGATCGTACGAATGAAATAGAATGGATCGTACGAATGAATTAGAATGGATCGTGCTAATGAATTAGAATGGATCGTACGAATGAATTAGAATAGATTGTGCGAATGAATTAGAATAGATTGTGCGAATGAATTAGAACGGATCGTACGAATGAATTAGAATGGATATATTCGTGCGAAGGAATTAGAATGGATCGTACGAATGGATTGTACGAAGGAATTAGAATGGATATATTCGTGCGAATGAATTAGAATGGATCGTATGAATGAATTATAATGGATCGTACGTATGATCCATTCTATTTCATTCGTACGATCCATTCTTACTCATTCGTACGATCCATTCTAATTCATTCGCACGATCCATTTAATTCATTCATACGATCCATTCTATTTCATTCATACGATCCATTCTTACTCATTCGTACGATCCATTCTAATTCATACGTACGATCGTGCGAATGATCTAGAATGGATCGTTTGAATGAATTAGAATTGATCGTACGAATGAATTAGAATGGATACATTCGTGCGAATGAATTAGAATGAATCGTGTGAAGGAATTAGAATGGATCCTATGAATGGATCGTACGAAGGCGTATGATCCATTCTAATTCATTCGCACGAATGTATCCATTCTAATTCATTTGTATGATCCATTCGAATTCATTCATACGATCCGTTCTAATTCATTCATACGATCCATTCTAATTCATTCGTACGATCCATTCTAATTCAATCGTACGATCCATTCTAATTCTTTTGCACAAATGTATCCATTCTAATTCATTCGTACGATCCATTCTAATTCATTCATATGATCCATTCTAATTCCTTCATACGATCCATTCTAATTCCTTCGTACGATCCATTCTAATTCCTTCGTACGATCCATTCTAATTCATTTGCACGATCCATTCTAATTCATTCATACAATCCATTCTAATTTATTCGTACGATCCATTCTAATTCATTCATATGATCTATTTTAATTCATTTGTATGATCCATTTTAATTCATTAGCACGATCCATTCTAATTCATTCGTACGATCCATTCTATTTCATTGGTACGATCCATTCTTACTCATTCGTACGATCCATTCTAATTCATTCGCACGAATGTATCCATTCTAATTCATTCGTACGATCCATTCTAATTCATTCGCACGATCCATTCTAATTCATTCGCACGAATGTATCCATTCTAATTCATTCGCACGATCAACCCTAATTCATTCGTACGATCCATTCTAATTCATTCCCATGTATGTATCCATTCTAATTCATACGTACGATCCATTCTAATCAATTCTAATGGATCGTTTGAATGAATTAGAATAGATCGTATGAATGAATTCGAATGGATCGTACGAATGAATTAGAATGGATACATTCGTGCGATTGAATTAGAATGGATCATATGAAGGAATTAGGGTGGATCGTACGAATGAATTAGAATGGATACATTCATGCGAAAGAATTAGAATGGATCGTACGAATGAGTAAGAATGGATCGCACGAATGAATTAGTATGGATCGTGCGAATGAATTAGAATGGATCGTACGAATGAATTTGAATGGAAACATTTGTGCGAATGAATTAGAATGGATCGTACGAATGAATTAGAATGGAAAGTATGAATGAATTAGAATGGATCTACGAATGAATTAGAATGGATACATTCGTGCGAATGAATTAGAATGGATCGTATGAATGAATTAGAATGGATTGTATGAATGAATTAGAATGGATTGTACGAATGAATTAGAATGGATACGTATGAATGAATTAGATTGGATTGTACGAATGAATTAGAATGGATCATACAAATGAATTAGAATGGATACATTCGTGCAAAAGAATTAGAATGGATTGTATGAATGTATTAAAATGGATCGTACAAATGAATTAGAATGGATCGTGCGAATGAATTAGAATGGATCACACGAATGAATTAGAATAGATTGTGCGAATGAATTAGAATGGATTGTACGAATGAATTAGAATGAATACATTCGTGCGAATGAATTAGAATGGATCGTACGAATGGATCGTACGAAGGAATTAGAATGAATTAGAATGGATACATTCGTGCGAATGAATTAGAGTGAATCGTACATGATCCAATCTAATTCATTCGCACGATCCATTTTAATTCATTCGTACGATCCATTCTATTTCATTCGTACGATCCATTCTTACTCATTCGTACGATCCATTCTAATTCGTTCGTACGATCCATTCTATTTCATTAGCACGATCCATTCTAGTTCATTCGTACGATCCATTCTAATTCATTGGTATGATCCATTCTAATTCATTCGTACGATCCATTCTAGTTCATTTGTACGATCCATTCTAATTCATTCATACAATCCATTCTAATTCTTTTGCACGAATGTATCCATTCTAATTCATTCGTACGATCCATTCTAATTCCTTCGTACGATCCATTCTATTTCATTCGTATGATCCATTCTAATTCCTTCGTATGATCCATTCTAATTCATTCCCATGAATGATTCCTTTCTAATTCATTGGTGCGATCCATTCTAATTCATTCATACGATCCAATCTAATTCATTCATACGATCAATTCTAATTCATTCGCACGAATGTATCCATTCTAATTCATTCGTACGATCCATTCTAATTCATTCGCACAATCTATTCTAATTCATTCGTACGATCCATTCAAATTCATTAGCACGATCCATTCTAATTCATTCGTACAATCCATTCTATTTCATTCGTACGATCCATTCTTACTCATTCATACGATCCATTCTAATTCATTTGCACGAATGTATCCATTCGTATTCATTCGTACGATCATTCTAATTCATTCGCACGATCCATTCTAATTCATTCATACGATCCATTCTAATTCATTCATACAATCCATTCTAATTCTTTCGCACGAATGTATCCATTATAATTCATTCGTACGATCCACCCTAATTCCTTCGTATGATCCATTCTAATTCATTCACACGAATGTATCCATTCTAATTCATTCGTACGAACCATTCGAATTCATTCATACGATCCATTCTAATTCATTCAAACGATCCATTCTAATTCATTCGTACGATCCATTCAAATTCATTCGCACGAATGTATCCATTCTAATTCATTCGCACGATCCATTCTAATTCATTCGCACAATCTATTCTAAGACGTTCGTACAATCCATTCTAATTCATTAGCAAGATTCATTCAAATTCATTCGTACGATCCATTCAATTTGATTCGTACGATCCATTCTTACTCATTAGCACAATCCATTCTAATTCATTTGTACGATCCATTCTAATTCATTCGTATGATACATTATAATTCATTTGTACGATCCATTCTTTTTCATTCGTATGATCCATTCTAATTCCTTCGTACGATCCATTCTAATTCATTCCCAAGAATGTATCCATTCTAATTCATACGTACTATCCATTCTAATTCATTCACATTATTCTAATTCATTCGTACGATCCATTCAAATTCATTTGCATGATCCATTCTAATTCATCGTACGATCCAATGTGCGAATGAATTAGAATGGATCGTGCGAATGAATTAGAATAGATACATTCGTGCGAATGAATTAGAATGGATCGTATGAATGGATTAGAATGGATCGTATGAATGAATTCGAATTGATACATTCGTGTGAATGAATTAGAATGGATCATACAAAGGAATTAGGGTGGATCGTACGAATGAATTAGAATGGATACATTCATGCGAAAGAATTAGAATGTATTGTATGAATGAATTAGAATGGATCGTATGAATGAATTAGAATGAATCATGCAAATGAATTAGAATGGATCTTATGAATGAATTAGAATGGATCGTGCGAATGAATTAGAATGGATCGTACGAATCAATTAGAATGGATACATTCGTGCGAATGAATTAGAATGGATCGTACGAATGAGTAAGAATGGATCGTACGAATGAAATAGAATGGATCGTACGAATGAATTAGAATGGATCGTGCTAATGAATTAGAATGGATCCTACGAATGAATTATAATAGATTGTGCGAATGAATTGGAATGGATCGTACGAATGAATTAGAATGGATACATTCGTGCGAATGAATTAGAATGGATTGTATGAATGAATTAGATTGGATCGTATGAATGAATTAGAATGGATCGTGCGAATGAATTAGAATGGATCGTACGAATGAATTAGAATGGATACATTCGTGCGAATGAATTAGAATGGATCGTACGAATCAGTAAGAGTGGATCGTACGAATGAAATAGAATGGATCGTACGAATGAATTAGAATGGATCGTGCTAATGAGTTAGAATGGATCGTACGAATGAATTATAATAGATTGTGTGAATGAATTAGAATAGATTGTGCGAATGAATTAGAACGGATCGTACGAATGAATTAGAATGGATATATTCGTGCGAAGGAATTAGAATGGATCGTACGAATGGATTGTACGAAGGAATTAGAATGGATATATTCGTGCGAATGAATTAGAATGGATCGTATGAATGAATTATAATGGATCGTACGTATGATCCATTCTATTTCATTCGTACGATCCATTCTTACTCATTCGTACGATCCATTCTAATTCATTCGCACGATCCATTCTAATTCATTCATACGATCCATTCTATTTCAGTCATACGATCCATTCTTACTCATTCGTACGATCCATTCTAATTCATACGTACGATCGTGCGAATGATCTAGAATGGATCGTTTGAATGAATTAGAATGGATCGTACGAATGAATTAGAATGGATACATTCGTGCGAATGAATTAGAATGAATCGTGCGAAGGAATTAGAATGGATCGTATGAATGGATCGTACGAAGGCGTATGATCCATTCTAATTCATTCGCACGAATGTATCCATTCTAATTCATTTGTATGATCCATTCGAATTCGTTCATACGATCCGTTCTAATTCATTCATATGATTCATTCTAATTCATTCGTACGATCCATTCTAATTCAATCGTACGATCCATTCTAATTCTTTTGCACGAATGTATCCATTCTAATTCATTCGTACGATCCATTCTAATTCATTCATATGATCCATTCTAATTCCTTCATACGATCCATTCTAATTCTTTCGTACGATCCATTCTAATTCCTTCGTACGATCCATTCTAATTCATTTGCACGATTCATTCTAATTCATTCATACAATCCATTCTAATTCATTTGTACGATCCATTCTAATTCATTCATATGATCTATTTTAATTCATTCGTATGATCCATTTTAATTCATTAGCACGATCCATTCTAATTCATTCGTACGATCCATTCTATTTCATTGGCACGATCCATTCTTACTCATTCGTACGATCCATTCTAATTCATTCGCACGAATGTATCTATTCTAATTCATTCGTACGATCCATTCTAATTCATTCGCACGATCGATTCTAATTCATTCGCACGAATGTATCCATTCTAATTCATTCGCACGATCAACCCTAATTCATTCGTACGATCCATTCTAATTCATTCCCATGTATGTATCCATTCTAATTCATACGTACGATCCATTCTAATGGATCGTTTGAAAGAATTAGAATAGATCGTATGAATGAATTCGAATGGATCGTACGAATGAATTAGAATGGATACATTCGTGCGATTGAATTAGAATGGATCATATGAAGGAATTATGGTGGATCGTACGAATGAATTAGAATGGATACATTCATGCGAAAGAATTAGAATGGATCGTACGAATGAGTAAGAATGGATCGCACGAATGAATTAGTATGGATCGTGCGAATGAATTAGAATGGATCGTACGAATGAATTTGAATGGAAACATTTGTGCGAATGAATTAGAATGGATCGTACGAATGAATTAGAATGGAAAGTATGAATGAATTAGAATGGATCTACGAATGAATTAGAATGGATACATTCGTGCGAATGAATTAGAATGGATCGTATGAATGAATTAGAATGGATTGTATGAATGAATTAGAATGGATTGTACGAATGAATTAGAATGGATACGTATGAATGAATTAGAATGGATCGTGCGAATGAATTAGAATGGATCGTACGAATTAATTAGAATGGATCGTATGAATGAATTAGAATGGATTGTGCGAATGAATTAGATTGGATCGTGCGAATGAATTAGAATTGATCGTACGAATGAATTAGAATGGATACATTTGTGCGAATGAATTAGAATGGATCGTATGAATGAACTAGAATGGATCGTATGATTGAATTTGAATAGATCGTACGTATTAATTAGAATGGATCGTACGAATGAATTAGAATGGATCGTACGTATGAATTAGAATGGATACATTCATGGAAATAAATTAGAATGGATCGTACGAAGGAATTAGAATGGATCCATTCTAATTCATTCTAATTCATTCGTACGATCCATTCTAATTCATTCATACGATCCAATCTAATTCATTCATACGATCCATTCTAATTCATTCGCACGAATGTATGCATTCTAATTCATTCATACGATCCATTCTAATTCATTCGTACGATCCATTCTAATTCATTTGCACGATCCATTCTATTTCATTCTAATTCATTTGCACGATCCATTCTAATTCATTCATACGATCCATTCTAATTTATTCGTACGATCCATTCTAATTCATTCGCATGATCCATTCTAATTCATTCACACGATCCATTCTAATTCATTCATACAATCCATTCTAATTCTTTCGCATGTATGTATCCATTCTAACTCATTCGTACGATCCATTCCAATTCATTCGCATGAATGTATCCATTCTAATACATTCGTACGATCCATTCTAATTCATTCGCACAATCTATTCTAATTCCTTCATACGATCCATTCTAATTTATTAGCATGATCCTTTCTTATTCATTCGTATGATCCATTCTTACACATTCGTATGATCCATTCTAATTCATTCGCACGAATGTATCCATTCTAATTCATTCGTACGATCCATTCTAATTCAGTCTCACGATATATTCTAATTCATTCATACGATCCATTTTAATTCATTCGTACGATCCATTCTAATTCATTCACACAATCTATTCTAATTCATTCGTACGATCCATTCTAATTCATTAGCACGATCCATTCTATTTCATTCGTACGATCCATTCTATTTCATTCGTACGATCCATTCTAATTCATTCGCACGAATGTATCCATTCTAATTCATTCGTACGATCCATTCTAATTCATTCGCACGATCCATTCTAATTCATTCATACGATCGGTTCTAATTCATTCGTACGATCCTTTCTAATTCATTCGCACGATCCATTCTAATTTATTCATACGATCCATTCTAATTCATTCATACAATCCATTATAATTCTTTTGCACGAATGTATCCATTCTAATTCATTCGTACGATCCACCCTAATTCCTTCGTATGATCCATTCTAATTCATTCGCACGAATGTATCCATTCAAATTCATTTGTACGATCCATTCGAATTCATTCATACGATCTATTATAATTCATTCATACGATCCATTCTAATTCATTCACACGAATGTATCCATTCTAATTCATTCGTACAATCCATTCTAATTCAATCGCAGAATCTATTCTAATTCATTCGTACGATCCATTCTAATTCATTCGCACGATCCATTCTAATTCATTTGCACGATCCATTCTAATTCATTCATACAATCCATTCTAATTTTTTTGCACGAATATATCCATTCTAATTCATTCGTACGATCCATTCTAATTCCTTCATACGATCCATTCTATTTCATTCGATTGTGCGAATCAATTAGAATGGATCGTATGAATGAATTAGAATAGATACATTCGTGCGAATGAATTAAAATGCATCGTGCGAATGACATAAAATGGATCGTACGAATGAAGTACAATAGATTGTGCGAATGAATTAGAATTGATCGTACGAATAAATTAGAATGGATCGTATGAATGAATTAGAATTGATCGTGCGAATGAATTAGAATGGATCGTACGAATGTATTAGAATGGATACATTCGTGCGAATGAATTAGAATGGATCGTACGAATGAGTAAGAATGGATCGTACGAATGAAATAGAATGAATTGTACGAATGAATTAGAATGTATCGTATAAATGAATTAGAATGAATTAGAATGGATACATTCGTGCGAATGAATTAGAATGGATCGTATGAAGGAATTAGAATGAATTAGAATGGATACATTCGTGCGATTGAATTAGAATGGATCGTATGAATGAATTAGATTGGATCGTATGAATGAATTAGAATGGATCGTACGTACGAAATAGAATGGATACATTCATGGGAATGAATTAGAATGGATCGTATGAAGGAATTAGAATGGATCGTACGAAGGAATTAGAATGGATCGTATGAATGAATTGGAATGGATCGTACGTATGAATTAGAATGGATACATTCCTGAGAATGAATTATAATGGATCGTACGAAGGAATTAGAATGGATCATACGAATGAAATAGAATGGATCGTACGAAGGAATTAGAATGGATCGTACGAAGGAATTAGAATGGATCGTACGAATGAATTAGAATGGATCGTACAAATGAATTAGAATAGATACATTCGTGCATAAGAATTAGAATGGATTGTAAGAATGAATTAGAATGGATCGTGCAAATGAATTAGAAGGGATCGTGCGAATGAATTAGAATGGATCGTGCAAATGAATTAGAATAGATTGTGCGAATGAATTCGAATGGATCGTATGATTGAATTAGAATGGATACATTCGTGCGAATGAATTAGAATGGATCGTATGAATGAATTAGAATGGATTGTATGAATGAATTCAAATGGATCGTACGAATGAATTAGAATGGATACATTCGTGCGAAAGAATTAGAATGGATCGTATGAATGAATTAGAATGGATCGTACGAATGAAATAGAATGGATCGTACGAATGAATTAGAATGGATCGTACGAATGAATTAGATTGGATCGTGCAAATGAATTAGAATGGATCATACGAATGAATTAGAAAGGATACATTCGTGCGAATGAATTAGAATGTATCGTATGAATGCATTAGAATGGATCATATGAATGAATTCGAATGGATCGTACGTATGAATTAGAATAGATTGTACGAATGCATTAGAATGGATACATTCGTGCAAATGAATTAGAATGGATCGTATGAATGAATTAGAATGGATCGTATGAATGAATTCGAATGGATCGTACGAATGAATTAGAATGGATCGTACGAATGAATTAGAATGGATCGTATAAATGAATTAGAATGGATCATATGAAAGAATTAGAATGGATCGTACGAAGGAATTAGAATGGATCGTAGGAAGGAATTAGAATGGATCGTACGAATGAATTAGAATGGATACATTCGTGAAAAGAATTAGAATGGATTGTATGAATGAATTAGAATGGATCGTACAAATGAATTAGAACGGATCGTGCGAATGAATTAGAATGAATCGTACGAATGAATTAGAATAGATTGTGCGAGTGAATTAGAATGGATCGTACGAATGAATTAGAATGGATACATTCGTGGGAATGGATTACAATGGATCGTATGAATGAATTAGAATGGATCGTATGAATGAATTAGAATAGATCGTATGAATGAATTAGAATGGATCGTACGAAAGAATTAGAATGGATCGTGCGAATGAATTAGAATGGATCGTGCGAATGATTAGAATGGATCGTGCGAATGAATTAGAATGGATCGTGCGAATGAATTAGAATGGATCGTGTGAATGAATTAGAATGGATACATTAGTGCAAATGAATTAGAATGGATCGTACGAATGAGTAAGAATGGATCGTACGAATGAAAAAGAATGGATCGTACGAATGAATTAGAATGGATTGTGCTAATGAATTCGAATGGATCATACGAAGGAATTAGGGTGGATCGTACGAGTGAATTAGAATGGATCGTACGAAGGAATTAGAATGAATCGTAGAATGAATTCGAATTGAATGGATCGTATGAATGAATTCGAATTGATCGTGCGAATGAATTAGAATTGATTGTACGAATGAATTAGAATAGATCGTATGAATGAATTAGATTGGATCGTGCGAAAGAATTAGAATGGATCGTATGAATGAATTCGAAAGGATCGTACGAATGAATACATTCGTGTGAAAGAATTAGAATGGATTGTATGAATGAATTAGAATGGATCGTATGGATGAATTAGAATGGATTGTACGAATGAATTAGAATGGATTATTTTAATTCATTCGTACGATCCATTCTAATTCATTTGTACGATCCATTCTAATTCATTCGTACGATCCATTCAAATTCATTCGTACGATCCATTCTTACTGATTCGTACGATCCATTCTAATTCATTCGCACGAATGTATCCATTCTAATTCATTCATACGATCCATTCTACTTCATTCGCACGTTCCATTCTAATTCATTCATACGATTCATTCTAATTCATTCTTACGATCCATTCTAATTCATTCGCACGATCCATTCTAATTCATTCATACGATCCATTCTAATTCATTCATACAATCCATTCTAATTCTTTTGCACGAATGTATCCATTCAAATTCATTCGTACGATCCATTCTAATTCATTCGCACAATCTATTCTAATTCATTCGTACGATCCATTCTAATTCATTAGCACGACCCATTCTAATTCATTCGTACGATCCATTCTATTTCATTTGTACGATCCATTCTTACTCATTCGTACGATCCAATCTAATTCATTCGCACGAATGTATCCATTCTAATTCATTCGTACGATCCATTCTAATTCATTCGTACGATCCATTCTAATTCATTCGCACGATCCATTCTAATTCATTCGTACGATCCATTCTAATTCATTCATACGATCCATTCTAATTCATTCGCACGATCCATTCTATTTCATTCATACGATCCATTCTTACTTATTCGTACGATCCATTCTAATTCATTCGCACGATCCATTCTAATTCATTCTTACGATCCATTCTAATTCATTCGTACGATCCATTCTAATTCATTCACACAATCTATTCTAATTCATTCGTACAATCCATTTTAATTTATTAGCACGATCCATTCTAATTCATTCGTACAATCCATTCTATTTTATTCGTACGATCCACCCTAATTCCTTCGTATGATCCATTCGAATTCATTCGCAATAATGTATCCATTCTAATTTATTCGTACGATCCATTCTAATTCATTCGCACGATCCATTCTAATTCATTCATACGATCCATTCTAATTCATTCATACGATCCATTCTAATTCATTCGCACGATCCATTCTATTTTATTTGTACGATCCATTCTTACTCATTCGTATGATCCATTCTAATTCATTCGCACGAATGTATCTATTCTAATTCATTTGTACGATCCATTCTACTTCATTCGCATGATCCATTCTAATTCATTCATACGATCCATTGTAATTCATTCGTACGATCCATTCTAATTCATTCGCACAATCCATTCTAATTCATTCTATTTCATTCGGACAATCCATTCTAATTCATTCGCACAATCCATTCTAATTCATTCGCACAATCAATTCTAATTCATTCGCATGAGCCATTCTAATTCATTCTAATTTATTCGTACGATCCATTCTAATTCATTCGTATGATCTATTCTAATTCATTCGTACGATCCATTCTTACTCATTCGTATGATCCATTCTAATTCATTCGCACGAATATATCTTTTCTAATTCATTCTTACGATCGATTCTAATTCCTTCGTACGATCCATTCTACTTCATTCATATGATCCATTCTAATTCATTCATACAATCCATTCTAATTCTTTCGCATGAATGTATCCATTCTAATACATTCGTACGTATGATCCATTCTAATTCATTCATTCGTATGATTCATTCTAAATCCTTCGTGCGAATGAGTTAGAATGGATCATATGAATTAATTCAAATGGATTGTACGAATGAATTAGAATGGATACATTCGTGCGAATGAATTAGAATGGATCAAACGAAGGAATTAGGGTGGATCGTACGAATGAATTAGAATGGATACATTCGTGCGAAAGAATTAGAATGGATTGTATGAATAAATTAGAATGGATCGTATGAATGAAATAGAATGGATCGTACGAAGGAATTAGAATGGATCGTACGAATGAATTAGAATAGATACATTCGTGTGAATGAATTAGAATGGATCGTACGAATAAGTAAGAATGGATCGTACGAATGAATTAGAATAGATCGTGCGAATGAATTAGAATGGATCGTATGAATGAATTAGAATGGATCATATGAATGAATTAGAATGGATCGTACGTATGAATTAGAATGAATCGTATGAATGAATTAGAATGGATCGTGCGAATGAATTAGAATGGATCATACGAATGAATTATAATGGATACATTCGTGCGAATGAATTAGATTGGATTGTACGAATGAGTAAGAATGGATCGTACGAATGAAATAGAATGGATCGTACGAATGAATTAGAATAGATCGTGCTAATGAATTAGAATGGATCGTACGAATGAATTAGAATAGATTGTGCGAATGATGAATTAGAATGGATCGTGCGAATGAATTAGATTGGATCGTGCGAATGAATTAGAATGGATCGTATAAAAGAATTAGAATGGATACATTCGTGCGAATGAATATGAATGGATCGTATGAATGAATTAGAATGGATCATATGAATGAATTCGAATGGATCGTACGAAGGAATTAGAATGGATCGTACGAATGAATTAGAATGGATACATTCGTGCGAAAGAATTAGAATGGATTGTATGAATAAATAAAATGGATCGTATGAATGAAAGAATTAGAATGGATTGTATGAAGGAATTAGAATAGATCGTGCTAATGAATTAGAATGGATCGCACGAATGAATTAGAATATATTGTGCGAATGAATTAGAATGGATCATACGAATGAATTAGAATGGATCGTATGAATGAATTAGAATGGATCGTGCTAATGAATTAGAATGGATCGTACGAATGAATTAGAATAGATTGTGCGAATGAATTAGAATGGATCGTGCGAATGAATTAAAATGGATACATTCATGCGAATGAATTAGAATGGATCGTATGAATGAATTAGAATGGATCGTATGAATGAATTCGAATGGATCGTACGAATGAATTAGAATGGATACATTCCTGCGAATGAATTAGAATGGATCATACGAATGAATTAGGGTGGATCGTACGAATGAATTAGAATGGATACATTCATGCGAAAGAATTAGAATGGATTTTATAAATGAATTAGAATGGATCGTATGAATGAATTAGAATGGATCGTGCGAATGAATTAGAATAGATCATACGAATGAATTAGAATGGATACATTCGTGCGAATGAATTAGAATGGATCGTACGAACGCGTAAGAATGGATCGTATGAATGAAATAGAATGGATCGTATGAATGAATTAGAATGGATCATGCTAATGAATTAGAATGGATCGTACGAATGAATTAGAATAGATTGTGCGAATGATGAATTTGAATGGATCGTGCGAATGAATTAGATTGGATCGTGCGAATGAATTAGAATGGATCGTACGAATGAGTTAGAATGGATACATTCATGCGAATGAATTAGAATGGATCGTATCATGTATTAGAATGGATACATTCGTGCGAATGAATTAGAATAGATCGTATGAATAAATTAGATTGGATCGTATGAATGAATTAGAATGGATCGTGCGAATGAATTAGAATGGATCGTACGAATGAATTAGAATGGATGGTACGAATGAATTAGAATGGATACATTCATGTGAATGAATTAGAATGGATCATACGAAGGAATTAGGGTGGATAGTACGAATGAATTAGAATGGATACATTCGTGCGAAAGAATTAGAATAGATTGTATGAATGAATTAGAATGGATCGTATGAATGAATTAGAATGGATTGTATGAATAAATTAGAATGGATCGTGCGAATGAATTAGAATAGATCGTATGAATTAGAATGGATCGTATGAAGAAATTCGAATGGATCATACGAATGAAATAGAGTGGATCGTATGAAGGAATTATTATGGATCATACGAAGGAATTAGAATGGATCGTACGAATGAATTAGAATGGATCGTACGATTGATTTAGAATGGATACATTCGTGCAAAAGAATTAGAATGGATTGTATGAATAAATTAGAATAGATCGTGCAAATGAATTAGAATGGATCGTGTGAATGAATTAGAATGGATCATATGAATGAATTAGAATAGATTGTGCGAATGAATTAGATTGGATCGTACGAATGAATTAGAATGGATACATTCGTGCGAATGAATTAGAATGGATCGTCTGAATAAATTAGATTGGATCGTATGAATGAATTAGAATAGATCGTGCGAATGAATTAGAATGGATCGTACGAATGAATAAGAATGGATCGTATGAATGAATTAGAATGGATCGTGCGAATGAATTAGAATGGATCGTACGAATGAATTAGAATGGATCGTATGAATGAATTAGACTGGATCGTATGAATGAATTAGAATGGATCGTACGTATGAATTAGAATGGATACAATGATGGGAATGAATTAGAATGGATCGTACGAAGGAATTAGAATGGTTCATACGAATGAAATAGAATGGATCGTACGAAGGAATTAGAATGGATCGTACGAAGGGATTAGAATGGATCGTACGAATGAATTAGAATAGATTGTGCGAATGAATTAGAATGGATCGTACGATTGAATTAGAATGGATATATTCGTGCAAAAGAATTAGAATGGATTGTATGAATGAATTAGAATAGATACATTCGTGCGAAAGAATTAGAATAGATTGTAAGAATGAACTAGAATGGATCGTATGAATGAATTAGAATGGATCATGCGAATGAATTAGAATGGATCGTACAAATGAATTAGAATGGATCGTATGAATGAATTAGAATGGATCGTGTGAATGAATTTGAATGGATCGTACGAATGATTTAGAATGGATACATTCGTGCGAATGAATTAGAATGGATCCTACGAATTAGTAAGAATGGATCGTACGAATAAAATAGAATGGATCATACGAATTAGAATGGATCGTGCGAATGAATTAGAATAGATCGTACGAATGAGTAAGAATGGGTCGTACGAATGAATTTGAATGGATCGTACGAATGAATTAGAATGGATCGTGCTAATGAATTAGAATGGATCGTACGAATGAATTAGAATAGATTGTGCGAATGAATTAGAATGGATCATACGAATGAATTAGATTGGATCGTATGAATGAATTAGAATGGATCGTGCGAATGAATTAGAATGGATCGTACGAATGAATTAGAATGGATCGTATGAATGAATTAGAATGGATCGTGCGAATAAATTAGAATGGATCGTACGAATGAATTAGAGTGGATACATACGACAGAATGGATCGTACGAATGAATTAGAATGAATCATACAAAGGAATTAGAATGGATACATTTATGGGAATGAATTAGAATGGATCGTACGAAGGAATTAGAATGGATCATACGACTGAAGTAAAATGGATCGTACGAAGGAATTAGAATGGATCGTACGAATTAATTAGAATGGATACATTCAAGCAAAAGAATTAGAATGGATTGTATGAATGAATTAGAATGGATCGTGCAAATGAATTAGAATGGATCGTGCGAATGTATTAGAATGGATCGTACGAATGAATTTTAATAGATTGTGCGAATGAATTAGAATGGATCGTACGAATGAATTAGAATGGATACATTCGTGTGAATGAATTAGATGGGATCGTATGAATGAATTAGAATGGATCGTGCGAATGAATTAGAATGGATCGTACGAATAAATTAGAATGGATACATTCATGCGAATGAATTAGAATGGATAGTACGAATGAGTAAAAATGGATCATACGAATGAAATAGAATGGATACATTCATATGATCCATTCTATTTCATTCGTACGATCCATTCTTACTCATTCGTACGATCCATTCTAATTCATTCGCACGAATGTATCCATTCTAATTCATTCGTACAATCCATGCTAATTCATTCGCACGATCCATTCTAATTCATTCATACGATCCATTCTAATTCATTCGTACGATCCATTCTAATTCATTCGCACGATCCATTCTAATTCATTCGTACGATCCATTCGAATTCATTCATACGATCCATTCTAATTCATTCACACGATCCATTCTAATTCATTCGCACGAATGTATCCATTCTAATTCATTCGTACGATCCATTTTACTTCATTCGCACGATCCAATCTAATTTATTCGCACGATCCATTCTAATTCATTTGTACGATCCATTCTATTTCATTCGTACGATCCATTCTTACTCATTCGTACGATCCAATATAATTCATTCGCATGAATGTATCCATTCTAATTCATTCGTACGATCCATTCTAATACATTCGTACGATCCATTCTAATTCCTTCGTACGATCCATTCTATGAATGAATTAGAATTAGAATGGATACATTCTATTTCATTCGTACGATCCATTCTAATTCATTCGCACGAATGTATCCATTCTAATTCATTCTTATGATCCATTCGAATTCATTCATACGATCCATTCTAATTCATTCATACGATCTATTCTAATTCATTCGCACGAATGTATTCATTCTCACAATCTATTCTAATTCATTCGTACGATCCATTCTAATTCATTAGCACGATCCATTCTAATTCATTCGTACGATCCATTCTATTTCATTCGTACGATCTATTCTTACTAATTCGTACGATCCATTCTAATTCATTCGCACAAATGTATCCATTCTAATTCATTCGTACGATCCAGTCTAATTCATTCGCACGATCCAATCTATTTGATTCATACGATCCATTCTAATTCATTCGTACGATCCATTCTAATTCATTCGCACAATCTATTCTAATTCATTCGTATAATCCATTCTATTTCATTCGTACGGTCTATTCTTACTCAATGAATTAGAATGGATCGTGCGAATGAATTAGAATGGATCGTACGAAGGAATTAGAATGGATACATTCGTGCGAATGAATTAGAATGGATCATACGGATGAGTAAGAATGGATCGTACGAATGAAATAGAATGGATCGTGCTAATGAATTAGAATGGATCGTGCTAATGAATTAGAATGGATCGTACGAATGAATTAGAATGGATTGTGCGAATGAATAAGAATGGATCGTACGAAAGAATTAGAATGGATCGTGCGAATGAATTAGAATGAATCGTACGAATGAATTAGAATGGATACATTCGTGCGAATGAATTAGAATGGATCGTACGAATGAGTTAGAATGGATCGTACGAACGAAATAGAATGGATCATACGAATGAATTAGAATGGATCGTCCTAATGAATTAGAATGGATCGTACGAATGAATTAGAATGGATCATACGAAGGAATTAGGGTGGATCGTACGAATGAATTAGAATGGATCGTACGAAGGAATTAGAATGGATCGTACGAATGAATTAGAATGGATACATTCGTGCAAAAGAATTAGAATGGATTGAATAAATGAATTAGCACGGATCGTACAAATGAATTAGATTGGATCGTGCGAATGAATTAGAATGGATCGTACGAATGAATTAGAATAGATTGTGTGAATGAATTAGAATGGATCGTAGGAATGAATTAGAATGGATACATTCGTGCGAATGAATTAGAATGGATTGTATGAATGAATTAGAATGGATCGTATGAATGAATTCGAATGGATCGTACAAATGAATTAGAATGGATATATTCGTGCGAATGAATTAGAATGGATCATACGAAGGAATTAGGGTGGATCGTACGAATGAATTAGAATGGTTACATTCGTGCGAAAGAATTAGAATGGATCGTACAAATGAGTAAGAATGGATCGTATGTATGAATTAGAATGGATACATTCATGGGAATGAATTAGAATGGATCGTACGAAGCAAATAGAATGGATCATGCGAATGAAATAGAATGGATCGTACGAAGGAATTAGAATGGATCATGCGAATGAATTAGAATGGATCGTGCGAACGAATTAGAATGGATCGTATGAATGAATTAGAATGGATCATACGAATGAATTACAATGGATCGTATGAATGAATTCGAATGGATCGTACGAATGAATTAGAATGGATACATTCGTCCGAATGAATTAGAATGGATCATACGAAGGAATTAGGGTGGATCGTACGATTGAATTAGAATGGATACATTCGTGCAAAAGAATTAGAATGGATTGTATGAAAGAATTAGAATGGATCGTATGAATGAATTAGAATGGATAGTGCGAATGAATTAGAATGGATCGTACGAATGAATTAGAATGGATCGTATGAATGAATTAGAATGGATCGTGTGAATGAATTAGAATGGATCGTACGAATGAATTAGAATGGATACGTTAGTGTGATTGAATTAGAATGGATCATACGAATGAGTAAGAATGGATCATACGAATGAAATAGAATGGATCGTACGAATGAATTAGAATGGATCATGCTAATGAACTAGAATGGATCGTACGAATGAAATAGAATAGATTGTGCGAATGAATTAAAATGGATCGTACGAATGAATTAGAATGGTTCTCATGAATGAATTAGAATGGATTGTGTGAATGAATTAGAATGGATCGTACGAATGAATTAGAATGGATACATTCGTGCGAATGAATTAGAATAGATTGTATGAATGAGTAAGAATGGATCGTAAGAATGAAATCGAATGGATCGTACGAATGAATTAGAATGGATCGTGTTAATGAATTAGAATGGATCGTATGAAGGAATTAGAATAGATTGTGCGAATGAATACATTCGTGCGATTGAATTACAATGGATCGTATGAATGAATTAGAATGGATCGTATGAAAGAATTAGAATGGATCGTATGAATGAATTCGAATGGATCGTATGAATGAATTAGAATGGATACATTCGAGCGAATGAATTAGAATGGATCATACGAAGGAATTAGGGTGGATCGTACGAATGAATTAGAATGGATTGTATGAATGAATTAGAATGGATCGTATGAATGAATTAGAATGGATCGTGCGAATGAATTGTAATGGATCATACGAATGAATTAGAATAAATCGTATGAATGAATTAGAATGGATCGTGCGAATGATTTAGAATGGATCGTACGAATGAATTAGAATAGAATGGATACATTCATGCGAATGAATTAGAATGGATCGAACGAATGAGTAAGAATGGATCGTACGAATGAAATAGAATGGATTGTACAATTGAATTAGAATGGATCGTGCTAATGAATTAGAATGAATCGCATGAATGAATTAGAATAGATTGTGCGAATGAATTATAATGGATCGTACGAATGAATTAGAATGGATACATTCGTACGAATGAATTAGAATGGATCATATTAAAGAATTAGATTGGATCGTATGAATGAATTAGAATGGATCGTGCGAATGAATAAGAATGGATCGTACGAATGAATTAGAATGGATACATTCGTGCGAATGAATTAGAATTGATTGTGCGAATGAATTAGAATGGATACATTCGTGCGAATGGATCGTACGAATAAAATGGAATGGATCTTACGAATGAATTAGAATGGAACGTGCTAATAAATTAGAATGGATCATATGAATGAATTAGAATAGATTGTGCGAATGAATTAAAATGGATCATACGAATGAATTAGAATGGATACATTTATGCGAATGAATTAGAATGGATCGTATGAATGAATTAGGTTGGATCGTATGAATGAATTAGAATGGATCGTACGTATGAATTAGAATGGATACATTCATGGGAATGAATTAGAATGGATCGTACGAAGGAATTAGAATGGATAATACGAATGAAATAGAATGGATCGTACGAAGGAATTAGAATGGATCGTATGAAGGAATTAGAATGGATCGTACGAAGGAATTAGAATGGATAGTACGAATGAATTAGAATGGATACATTCATGGAAAAGAATTAGAATAGATTGTATGAATGAATTAGAATGGATCGTGCAAATGAATTAGAATGGATCGTGCGAATGAATCGTACGAATGAATTAGAATAGATTGTGCGAATGAAATAGAATGGATCGTACGAATGAATTAGAATGGATATATTCGTGCGAATGAATTAGAATGGATCATATGAATGAATTAGAATGGATCGTATGAATGAATTCAAATGGATCGTGCGAATGAGTTAGAATGGATCGTACGAATGAATTAGAATGGATTGTATGAATGAATTAGAATGGATCGTGCGAATGAATTAGAATGGATCATATGAATGAATTCGAATGGATCGTACGAATAAATTAGAATGGATACATTCGTGCGAATGAATTAGAATGGATCATACGAAGGAATTAGGGTGGATCGTACGAATCAATTAGCTAGGATACATTCGTGCGAAAGAATTAGAATAGATTGTATGAATGAATTAGAATGGATCATATGAATGAATTAGAATGGATCGTGCGAATGAATTAGAATGGATCGTACGAATGAACTAGAATGGATCGTGCGAATGAATTAGAATGGATCGTACGAATGAATTAGAATGGATCGTATGAATGAATTCGAATTTAAATGAATTAGAATCGATTGTACGAATGAATTAGAATGGATCGTGCTAACGAATTAGAATGGATCGTACGAATGAATTTGAATAGATTGTGCGAATGAATTAGAATGGACCGTACGAATGAATTAGAATGGATACATTCGTCCGAATGAATTAGAATGGATTGTATGAATGAATTAGATTGGATCGTATAAATGAATTAGAATGGATCATATGTATGAATTAGATTGAATACATTTATGGGAATGAATTAGAATGGGTCGTACGAATGAATTAGAATGGATCATACGAATGAAATAGAATGGATCGTACGAAGGAATTAGAATGTACGAAGGAATTAGATTGGATCGTGCGAATGAATTAGAATGGATCGTGCGAATGAATTAGAATGGATCATATGAATGAATTCGAATTCAAATGAATTAGAATGGATTGTACGAATGAATTAGAATGGATCGTGGTAATGAATTAGAATGGATCGTACGAATGAATTAGAATAGATTGTGTGAATGAATTAGAATGGATCGTATGTATGAATTAGAATGGATACATTCGTGCGAATGAATTAGAATGGATTGTATGAATGAATTAGAATGGATCGTATGAATGAATTCGAATTTGAATGAATTAGAATGGATTGTACGAATGAATTAGAATGGATCGTGCTAATGAATTAGAATGGATCGTACGAATGAATTAGAATAGATTGTGCGAATGAATTAGAATAGATCGTATATATGAATTAGAATGGATACATTCGTGCGAATGAATTAGAATGGATCGTATGAATAAATTAGATTGGATCGTATAAATGAATTAGAATGGATCGTATGTATGAATTAGAATGGATACATTCATGGGAATGAATTAGAATGGATCGTACGAAGGAATTAGAATGGATCGTACGAAACAAATAGAATGGATCGTACGAATGAATTAGAATGGATCGTGCTAATGAATTAAAATGGATCGTACAAATGATTTAGAATAGATTGTGCGAATGAATTAGAAAGGATCGTATGAATGAATTAGAATGGATACATTCGTGCGAATGAATTAGAATGGATCGTATGAATGAATTAGATTGGATCGTATGAACGAATTAGAATGGATCGTACGTATGAATTAGAATAGATACATTCATGGGAATGAATTAGAATGGATCGTACGAAGGAATTCGAATGGATCGTACGAAGGAATTAGAATAGATCGTACGAATGAATTAGAATGGATACATTCGTGTAAAAGAATTAGAATAGATTGTATGAATGAATTAGAATAGATTGTACAAATGAATTAGAATGGATCGTGCGAATGAATTAGAATGGATCGCACGAATGGATTAGAATAGATTGTGCGAATGAATTAGAATGGATCGTACGAATGAATTAGAATGGATACATTCGTGCGAATGAATTAGAATGGATCGTATGAATGAATTAGAATGGATCGTACATACGATCCATTCTATTTCATTCGTACGATCCATTCTTACTCATTCGTACGATCCATTCTAATTCATTCGCACGATCCATTCTAATTCATTCATACGATCCATTCTATTTTATTCGTGCGATCCATTCTTACTCATTCGTACGATCCATTCTATTTAATTCATACGAATGTATCCATTATAATTCATTCGTACGATCCATTCTAATTCATTCGCACGATCCATTCTAATTCATTCATACGATCCATTCTAATTCATTCGTATGATCCATTCTAAATCATTCACACAATATATTCTAATTCATTCGTACGATCCATTCTAATTCATTAGCACGATCCATTCTAATTCATTCGTACTATCCATTCTATTTCATTCGTACGATCGATTCTTACTCATTCGTATGATACATTCTAATTCATTCGCACGAATGTATCCATTCTAATTCATTCGTACGATCCATTCTAATTCATTCGCACGATCCATTCTAATTCATTTATACGATCTATTCTAATTCATTTATACGATCCATTCTAATTCATTCGCACGAATGTATCTATTCTAATTCATTCGTACGATCCATTCTAATTCATTTGCACAATCTATTCTAATTCATTCGTACGATCCATTCAAATTCATTCGCACGATCCATTCTAATTCATTCATACAATCAATACTAATTCTTTTGCACGAATGTATCCATTCTAATTCATTCGTACGATCCATTCTAATTCATTCGTACGATCCATTCTAATTTTTTCGTACGATCCATTCTATTTCATTCGTATGATCCATTCTAATTCCTTCGTACGATCCATTCTAATTCATTCCCATAAATGTATCCATTCTAATTCCTTCGTATGATTCATTTTAATTCTTTCGTACGATCCATTCTTTCGTATGTATCCATTCTAATTCATTCATACGATCCATTCTAATTCATTCGCACAATCTATTCTAATTCATTCGTACGATCCACTCTAATTCATTAGCACGATCCATTCTTATTTATTCGTACGATCCATTCTAATTCATTCGCGCGATCCATTCTAATTCATTCGTACGATCCATTCTAATTCATTCATAAGATCCATTCTAATTCATTCATGCAATCCATTCTAATTCATTCTAATTCATTCGCTTGATCTATTCTTATCCATTCGTATGATCCATTCAATCTAATTCATTCGCACGATCCAATCTAATTCATTCACACGATCCATTCTAATTCATTCGTACGATCCATTCTATTTCATTCGTACGATCCATTCTTACTCATTCGTACGATCCATTCTAATTCATTCGCACGAATGTATCCTCATTCGCACGATCCATTCTAATTCATTTGCACGATCTTTTCTAATTCATTCATACAATTCATTCTAATTCTTTTGCACGAATGTATCCATTCTAATTCATTCGTATGATCCATTCTAATTCATTCCACGATCCATTCTAATTCATTCATACAATCCATTCTAATTCTTTCGCACGAATGTATCCATTCTAATTCATTCGTACGATCCACCCTAATTCCTTCATATGATCCATTCTAATTCATTCGCACGAATGTATCCATTTTAATTCATTCGTATGATCCATTCGAATTCATTCATACGATCCATTCTAATTCATTCATACGATCCATTCTAATTTATTCGCACGAATGTATCCATTCTGATTCATTCGTACGATCCATTCTTATTCATTCGCATAATCTATTCTAATTCATTCGTACGATCCATTCTAATTCATTTGCACGCATACGAAAGAATTAGAATAGATTGTGTGAATGAATTAGAATGGATACATTCGTGCGAATGAATTAGAATGGATCGTATGAATGAATTAGAATTGATCGTATGAATGAATTAGAATGGATCGTGCGAATGAATTAGAATGGATCGTACGAATGAATTAGAATGGACCGTGCGAATGAGTAAGAATGGATTGTACGAATGAAATAGAATGGGTCGTACGAATGAAATAGAATGGATCGTGCTAATAAATTAGAATGGATCGTACAAATGAATTAGAATAGATTGTGCGAATGAATTAGAATGGATCGTACGAATGAATTAGAATGGATACATTCGTGCAAATGAATTAGAATGGATCGTATGAATGAATTAGATTGGATCATATGAATGAATTGGAATGGATCGTACGTATGAATTAGAATGGATACATTCATGGAATGAATTAGAATGGATCGTACGAAAGAATTAGAATGGATCGTACGAAGGAATAAGAATGGATCGTATGAATGAATTAGAAGGGATACATTCGTGCAAAAGAATTAGAATGAATTGTATGAATGAATTAGAATGGATCGTACAAATTAATTAGAATGGATCATGCGAATGAATTAGAATGGATCATACGAATGAATAAGAATAGATTATGCAAATGAATTAGAATGGATCATACGAATGAATTAGATTGGATACATTCGTGCGAATAAATTAGAATAGATCGTATGAATAAATTAGAATGGATCGTATGAATGAATTCGAATGGATCGTACGAATGAATTAGAATAGATACATTCGTGCGAATGAATTAGAATGGATCATACGAAGGAATTAGGGTGGATCGTACGAATGAATTAGAATGGATACATTCGTGCGAAAGAATTAGAATGGATTGTATGAATGAATTAGAATGGATCGTATGAATGAATTAGAATGGATCGTGCGAATGAATTAGAATGGATCGTACGAATAAATTAGAATGGATCGTATGAATGAATTAGAATAGATCGTGCGAATGAATTAGAATGGATCGTACGAATAAAATAGAATGGATCATACGAATGAATTAGAATGGATGGTGCTAATGAATTAGAATGGATCGTACGAATGAATTAGAATAGATTGTGCGAATGAATTAGAATGGATCGTACGAATGAATTAGAATGGATACATTCGTGCGAATGAATTAGAATGGATCGTATGAATGAATTAGATTGGATCGTATGAATGAATTAGAATGGATCGTACATATGAATTAGAATGGATACATTCATGGGAATGAATTAGAATGGATCGTACGAAGGAATTTGAATGGATCATACGAATAAAATAGAATGGATCGTACGAAGGAATTAGAATGGATCGTATGAAGAAATTAGAATGGATCGTACGAAGGAATTAGAATGGATCGTACGAATGAATTAGAATGGATACATTCGTGCAAAAGAATTAGAATGGATTGTATGAATGAATTAGAATGGATCGTGCAAATGAATTAGAATGGATCGTGCAAATGAATTAGAATGGATCGTACGAATGAATTAGAATAGATTGTGCGAATGAATTAGAATGGATCGTACGAATGAATTAGAATGGATACATTCGTGCAAATGAATTAGAATAGATCGTATGAATGAATTAGATTGGATCGTATGAATGAATTAGAATTGATCATACGTATGAATTAGAATGGATACATTTATGGGAATGAATTAGAATGGATCGTACGTATGAATTAGAATGGATACATTCATGGGAATAAATTAGAATGGATCGTACGAAGAAATTAGAATGGATCGTACGAAGGAATTAGAATGGATCGTACGAATGAATTAGAATGGATACATTCGTGCAAAAGAATTAGAATGGATTGTATGAATGAATTAGAATGGATCGTACAAATGAATTAGAATGGATCATGCGAATGAATTAGAATGGATCATACGAATGAATTAGAATCGATTGTGCGAATAAATTAGAATGGATCGTACGAATGAATTAGAATGGATACATTCGTGCGAATGAATTAGAATGGATCGTATGAATGAATTAGAATAGATCGTATGAATGAATTCGAATGGATCGTACGATTGAATTAGAATGGATACATTCGTGCGAATGAATTAGAATGGATCATACGAAGGAATTAGGGTGGATCGTACGAATGAATTAGAATGGATACATTTGTGTGAAAGAATTAGAATGGATCGTATTAATGAATTAGAATGGATCGTATGAATTATTTAGAATGGATCGTGCGAATGAATTAGAATGGATCGTACGAATGAATTAGAATGGATCGTACGAATGAATTAGAATGGATCGTATGAACGAATTAGAATGGATCGTGCGAATGAATTAGAGTGGATCGTACGAATGAATTACAATAGATACATTCGTGCGAATGAATTAGAATGGATCGTACGAATGAGTAAGAATGGATCGTACGAATGAAATAGAATGGATCGTACGAATGAATTAGAATGGATTGTACTAATCAATTAGAATGGATCGTACGAATAAATTAGAATAGATTATGCGAATGAATTAGATTGGATCGTACGAATGAATTAGAATGGATCGTATGAATGAATTAGAATGGATCATGCGAATGAATTATAATAGATCGTACGAATGAATTAGAATGGATCGTATGAATGAATTAGAATGGATCGTGCGAATGAATTAGAATGGATCGTACGAATGAATTAGAATGGATACATTCGTGCAAATAAATTAGAATGGATCGTACGAATGAGTAAGAATGGATCGTACGATTGAAATAGAATGGATCGTACGAATGAAGTAGAATGGATCGTGCTAATGAATTAGAATGGATCGGACGAATGAATTTGAATAGATTGTGCGAATAAATTAGAATGGATCGTACGAATGAATTAGAATGGATATATTCGTGTGAATGAATTAGAATGGATCGTATGAATGAATTAGAATGGATCGTATGAATGAATTAGAATGGATCGTGCGAATGAAATAGAATGGATCGTACGAATGAATTTGAATGGATCGCATGAATGAATTAGAATGGATCTTGCGAATGAATTAGAATGGATCTTGCGAATGAATTCGAATAGATTGTGCGAATGAATTAGAATGGATCGTGCGAATGAATTAGAATGGATCGTACGAATAAATTAGAATGGATCGTGCGACTGAATTAGAATGGATCGTGCGAATGAATTAGAATGGATCGTACGAATGAATTAGAATGGATACATTCGTGCAAATAAATTAGAATGGATCGTACGAATGAGTAAGAATGGATCGTACGATTGAAATAGAATGGATCGTACGAATGAAGTAGAATGGATCGTGCTAATGAATTAGAATGGATCGGACGAATGAATTAGAATAGATTGTGCGAATAAATTAGAATGGATCGTACGAATGAATTAGAATAGATACTTTCATGTGAATGAATTAGAATGGATCGTATGAATGAATTAGAATGAATCGTGCGAATGAATTATAATGGATCGCACGAATGAATTAGAATGGATCGCATGAATGAATTAGAATGGATCTTGCGAATGAATTAGAATAGATTGTGCGAATGAATTAGAATGGATCGTACGAATGAATTAGAATGGATACATTCGTGCGAATGAATTAGAATAGATCTTATGAATGAATTAGGTTGGATCGTATGAATGAATTAGAACGGATCGTACGTATGAATTAGAATAGATACATTCATGGGAATGAATTAGAATGGATCGTACGAAGGAATTAGAATGGATCATACGAATGAAATAGAATGGATCATACGAAGAAATTAGAATGGATTGTACGAAGGAATTATAACGGATCATATGAAGGAATTAGAATGGATCGTACGAATGAATTAGAATGGATACATTTGTGCAAAAGAATGAGAATGGATTGTATGAATGAATTAGAATGGATCGTGCAAATGAATTAGAATGGATCGTGCGAATGAATTAGAATGGATTGTACGAATGACTTAGAATAGATTGTGCGAATGAATTAGAATGGATCGTACGAATGAATTAGAATGGATACATTCGTGCGAATGAATTAGAATGGATCGTAAGAATGAATTAGAATGGATCGTATGAATGAACTCGAATGGATCGTACGAATGAATTAGAATGGATACATTCGTTCGAATGAATTAGAATGGATCATACGAATGAATTGGGGTGGATCGTATGAATGAATTAGAATGGAAACATTCGTGCGAAAGAATTAGAATGAATTGTACGAATAAATTAGAATGGATCATATGAATGAATTACAATAGATCGTGCGAATGAATTAGAATGGATCGTACGAATGAATTAGAATGGATCGTATGAATGAATTAGAATGGATCGTGCGAATGAATTAGAATGGATCGTACGAATGAGTAAGAATGGATCGTACGATTGAAATAGAATGGATCGTACGAATGAATTAGAATGGATCGTGCTAATGAATTAGAATGGATCGTACGAATGAATTAGAATAGATTGTGCGAATAAATTAGAATGGATCGTACGAATAAATTAGAATGGATACATTCGTGTGAATGAATTAGAATGGATTGTATGAATGAATTACAATGGATCGTATGAATGAATTAGAATGGATCGTGCGAATGAATTAGAATGGATCGTACGAATGAATTAGAATGGATCGTATGAATGAATTAGAATGGATCGTGCGAATGAATTAGAATAGATTGTGCGAATGAATTAGAATAGATCGTACGAATGAATTAGAATGGATACATTCGTGCGAATGAATTAGAATGGATCTTATGAATGAATTAGATTGGATCGTATGAATGAATTAGACTGGATCGTATGTATGAATTAGAATGGATACATTCATAAGAATGAATTAGAATGGATCGTACGAAGGAATTAGAATGGATCATACGAATGAATTAGATTAGATCGTATGATCCATTCTAATTCCTTCGTACGATCCATTCTATTTCATTCGTATGATCCATTCTAATTTCTTCGTACGATCCATTCTAATTCATTTGCACGCGTACGAAAGAATTAGAATAGATTGTGTGAATGAATTAGAATGGATACATTCGTGCGAATGAATTAGAATGGATCGTATGAATGAATTAGAATGGATCGTATGAATGAATTAGAATGGATCGTGCGAATGAATTCGAATGGATCGTACGAATGAATTAGAATGGATCGTGCGAATGAATTAGGATGGATCGTACAAATGAATTAGAATGGATACATTCGTGCGAATGAATTAGAATGGATCGTACGAATGAGTAAGAATGGATCGTACCAATGAAATAGAATGTGTCATACGAATGACTTAGAATGGATCGTGCTAATGAATTAGAATGGATCATATGAATGAATTAGAATAGATTGTGCGAATGAATTAGAATGGATCGTACGAATGAATTAGAATGGATACATTTGTGCGAATAAATTAGAATGGATCGTATGGATGAATTAGATTGGATCGTATGAATGAATTAGAATGGATCGTACGTATGAATTACAATGGATACATTCATGGGAATGAATTAGAATGGATCGTACGAAGGAATTAGAATGGATCGTACGAAGGAATTAGAATGGATCGTATGAATGAATTACAATGGATACATTCGTGCAAAAGAATTAGAATGAATTGTATGAATGAATTAGAATGGATTGTACAAATTAATTAGAATGGATCGTACGAATGAATTAGAATGGATCGTACGAATGAATTTGAATAGATTGTGCGAATGAATTAGAATGGATCATACGAATGAATTAGAATAGATACATTCGTGCGAATGAATTAGAATGGATCGTATGAATGAATTAGAATGGATCGTATGAATGAATTCAAATGGATCGTACGAATGAATTAGAATAGATACATTCGTGCGAATGAATTAGAATGGATCATATGAAGGAATTAGGGTGGATCGTACGAATGAATTAGAATGGATACATTCGTGCGAAAGAATTAGAATGGATTGTATGAATGAATTAGAATGGATCGTATGAATGAATTAGAATGGATCGTGCGAATGAATTAGAATGGATCATACGAATGAATTAGAATGGATCGTATGAATGAATTAGAATGGATCGTGCGAATGAATTGGAATGGATCGTACGAATGAATTAGAATGGATAAATTCGTACGAATGAATTAGAATGGATCGTACGAATAAATAAGAATGGATCGTACGAATGAAATAGAATGGATCGTACGAATGAATTAGAATAGATCGTGCTAATGAATTAAAATGGATCGTACGAATTAATTAGAATAGATTGTGCGAATGAATTAGAATGGATCGTACGAATGAATTAGAAGGGATACATTCGTGCGAATGAATTAGAATGGATCGTATGAATGAATTAGATTGGATCATATGAATGAATTAGAATGGATCGTACGTATGAATTAGAATGGATACATTCATGGGAATGTATTAGAATGGATCATACGAAGGAATTAGAATGGATCGTACGAAAGAATTAGAATGGATTGTACGAAGGAATTAGAATGGGTCGTACGAATGAATTAGAATGGATTGTATGAATGAATTAGAATGGATCGTGCAAATGAATTAGAATGGATCGTGCAAATGAAATAAATTGGATCGTACGAATGAATTAGAATAGATTTTGTGCGAATGAATTAGAATGGATCGTACGAATGAATTAGAATGGATACATTCGTGCGAATGAATTAGAATAGATCGTATGAATGAATAAGATTGGACCGTATGAATGAATTAGAATGGATCGTACGTATGAATTAGAATGGATACATTCATGGGAATGAATTAGAATGGATCGTACGAAGAAATTAGAATGGATCGTACGAAAGAATTAGAATGGATTGTACGAAGGAATTAGAATGGATCGTACGAATGAATTAGAATGGATACATTCGTGTAAAAGAATTAGAATGGATCGTACGAATGAATTAGAATGGATACATTCGTGTAAAAGAATTAGAATGGATTGTATGATTGAATTAGAATGGATCGTACAAATGAATTAGAATGGATCGTGCGAATGAATTAGAATGGATCATACGAATGAATTAGAATCGATTGTGCAAATAAATTAGAATGGATCGTACGAATGAATTAGAATGGATACATTCGTGCAAAAGAATTAGAATGGATTGTATGAATGAATTAGAATGGATCGTGCAAATGAATTAGAATGGATCGTGCAAATGAATTAGACTGGATCGTACGAATGAATTAGAATAGATTTTGTGCGAATGAATTAGAATGGATCGTACGAATGAATTAGAATGGATACATTCGTGCGAATGAATTAGAATAGATCGTATGAATGAATTAGATTGGACCGTATGAATGAATTAGAATGGATCGTACGTATGAATTAGAATGGATACATTCATGGGAATGAATTAGAATGGATCGTACGAAGAAATTAGAATGGATCGTACGAAAGAATTAGAATGGATTGTACGAAGGAATTAGAATGGATCGTACGAATGAATTAGAATGGATACATTCGTGTAAAAGGATTAGAATGGATCGTACGAATGAATTAGAATGGATACATTCGTGTAAAAGAATTAGAATGGATTGTATGAATGAATTAGAATGGATCGTACAAATGAATTAGAATGGATCGTGCGAAAGAATTAGAATGGATCATACGAATGAATTAGAATCGATTGTGCAAATAAATTAGAATGGATCGTACGAATGAATTAGAATGGATACATTCGTGCGAATCAATTAGAATGGATCGTATGAATGAATTAGAATAGATCGTATGAATGAATTCAAATGGATCGTATGAATGAATTAGAATGGATACATTCGTGCGAATGAATTAGAATGGATCATACGAAGGAATTAGGGTGGATCATACGAATGAATTATAATGGGTACATTCGTGCGAAAGAATTAGAATGGATTGTATGAATAAATTAGAATGGATCGTATGAATGAATTAGAATGGTTCGTGCGAATGAATTAGAATGGATCGTACGAATTAATTAGAATGGATCGTATGAATGAATTAGAATAGATCGTGCGAATGAATTAGAATGGATCGTACGAATGAAATAGAATGGATCGTGCTAATGAACATGAATGGATCGTACGAATAAATTAGAATAGATTGTGCGAATGAATTAGAACGGATCATACGAATGAATTAGAATAGATCGTATGAATGAATTAGAATGGATCGGGCGAATGAATTAGAATGGATCGTACAAATGAATTAGAATAAAGACATTCGTGCGAATAAATTAGAATGGATCGTACGAATGAGTAAGAATGGATCGTACGATTGAAATAGAATGGATCGTACGAATGAATTAGAATGAATCCTACTAATGAATTAGAATGGATCGTACGAATGAATTAGAATAGATTGTGCGAATGAATTAGAATGGATCGTACGAATGAATTAGAATGGATACATTCGTGTGAATGAATTTGAATGGATCGTATGAATGAATTAGAATGGATCGTATGAATAAATTAGAATGGATCGTGCGAATGAATTAGAATTGATCGTACGAATAAATTAGAATGGATCGTATGAATGAATTAGAATGGATCGTGCGATTGAATTAGAATAGATTGTGCGAATGAATTAGAATGGATCGTACGAATAAATTAGAATGGATACATTCGTGCGAATGAATTAGAATGGATCTTATGAATGAATTAGATTGGATCGTATAAATGAATTAGAATGGATTGTATGTATGAATTGGAATGGATACATTCATGGGAATGAATTAGAATGGATCGTACGAAGGAATAAGAATGGATCATACGAATGAAATAGAATGGATCGTACGAAGGAATTAGAATGGATCGTACGATAGAATTATAATGGACCATACGAAGGAATTATAATGGATCGTACGAATGAATTAGAATGGATACATTTGTGCAAAAGAATTAGAATGGATTTTATGAATGAATTAGAATGGATCGTGCAAATGAATTAGAATGGATCGTGCGAATGAATTAGAATGGATCGTATGAATGAATTAGAATAGATTGTGCGAATGAATTAGAATGGATCGTACGAATGAATTAGAATGGATACATTCGTGCGAATGAATTAGAATGGATCGTATGAATGAATTAGAATGGATTGTATGAATGAATTTGAATGGATCGTACGAATGAATTAGAATGGATACATTCGTTCGAATGAATTAGAATGGATCATACGAAGGAATTATGGTGGATCGTACGAATGAATTAGAATGGAAACATTCATGCGAAAGAATTAGAATGAATTGTATGAATGAATTAGAATGGATCATATGAATGAATTAGAATGGATCGTGCGAATGAATTAGAATGGATCGTACAAATGAATTAGAATGGATTGTATGAATGAATTAGAATAGATCGTGCAAATGAATTAGAATGGATCATACAAATGAATTAGAATGGATACATTCGTGCGAATTAATTAGAATGGATCTTACGAATGAGTAAAAATGGATCGTACGAATGAAATAGAATGGATCGTACGAATGAATTAGAATGGATCGTGCTAATGAATTAGAATAGATCGTACGAAATAATTAGAATAGATTGTGCGAATGAATTAGAATGGATCGTACGAAGGAATTAGATTGGATCATACGAATGAAATAGAATGGATCGTACGAAGGAATTAGAATGGATTGTGCAAATGAATTAGAATGGATCGTGCGAATGAATTAGAATGGATCGTACGAATGAATTAGAATAGATTGTGCGAATGAATTAGAATGGATCATAGGAATGAATTAGAATGGATACATTCGTGCGAAAGAATTAGAATGGATCGTATGAATGAATTAGAATAGACTGTATGAATGAATTCGAATGGATCGTACGAATGAATTAGAATGGATACATTCGTGCGAATGAATTAGAATGGATCGTACCAATGAGTAAGAATGGATCGTACGAATGAAATAGAATGGATCGTACGAATGAATTAGAATGGATCGTGCTAATGAATTAGAATGGATCGTACGAATGAATTAGAATAGATTATGCGATTGAATTAGAATGGATCTTACGAATGAATTAAAATGGATTGTATGAATAAATTAGAATGGATCGTGCAAATTAATTAGAATGGATCGTACGAATGAATTAGAATGGATACATTCGTGTGAATGAATTAGAATGGATCGTACGAATGAGTAAGAATGGACCGTACGAATGAAATAGGATGGATCGTACGAATGAATTAGAAAGGATCGTGCTAATGAATTAGAATGGATCGTACGAATGAATTAGAATAGATTGTGCGATGTATTAGAATGGATCATACGAATGAATTAGAATGGATTCATTGGTGCGAATGAATTAGAATGGATCGTATAAATGAATTAGAATGGATCGTTCGAATGAATTAGAATGGATCGTACGAATGAATTAGAATGGATCGTACGAATGAATTCGAATGGATCGTGCGAATGAATAAGAATGGAACGTACTAATAAATTAGAATGGATACATTCGTGCGAATGAATTAGAATGGATCGTACGAATGAGTAAGAATGGATCGTACTAATGAAATAGAATCGATCGTACAAATGAATTAGATTGGATCGTGCTAATGAATTAGAATGGATCGTACGAATGAATTAGAATAGATTGTGCGAATGAATTAGAATGGATCGTACAAATGAATTAGAATGCATACATTCGTGCGAATGAATTATAATAGATCGTATGAATGAATTAGAATAGACCGTACGAATGAATTAGAATGGATACATTCGTGTGAAAGAATTAGAATGGATTGTATGAATGAATTAGAATGGATCGTATGAATGAATTAGAATAGATTGTCCGAATGAATTAGAATGGATCGTACGAATGAATTAGAATGGATCGTATAAATGAATTAGAATGGATCGTGCGAATGAATTAGAATGGATCGTATGAATGAATTAGAATGGATACATTCGTGCGAATGAATTAGAATGGATCGTACGAATGAGTAAGAATGGATCGTACCAATGAAATAGAATGGATCGTACGAATGAATTAGAATGGATCGTGCTAATGAATTAGAATGGATCGTACGAATGAATTAGAATAGATTGTGCAAATGAATTAGAATGGATTGTACAAATGAATTAAAATAGATACATTCGTGCGAATGAATTAGAATGGATCGTACGAATGAATTAGAATGGATCGTATGAATGAATTAGAATGGATCGTGTGAATGAATTAGAATGGATCGTACGAATGAATTAGAATGGATCGTATGAATGAATTAGAATGGATCATGCGAATGAATTAGAATGGATCGTACGAATAAATTAGAATTGATACATTCGTGCGAATGAAGTAGAATGGATCGTACGAATGGGTAAGAATGGATCGTATGAATGAAATAGAATGGATCGTACGAATGAATTAGAATGGATCGTGCTAATGAATTAGAATGGATCATACGAATGAATTAGAATGGATCGTAAGAATGAATTAGAATGGATACATTCGTGCCAATGAATTAGAATGGATCATACGAATGAGTAAGAATGGATCGTACGAATGAAATAGAATGGATCGTATGAATGAATTAGAATGGATCGTGCTAATGAATTAGAATAGATCGTACGAATGAATTAGAATAGATTATGCGAATTAATTAGAATGGATCGTACGAATGAATTAGAATGGATGCATTCGTGCGAATGAATTAGAATGGATCGTATGAATGAATTAGATTGGATCGTATGAATGAATTAGAATGGATCGTACGTATGAATTAGAATGGATCGTACAAACGAAAAAGAATGGATCATACGAATGAAATAGAATGGATCGTACGAAGGAATTAGAATGGATCGTACGAAGGAATTAGAATGGATCGTATGAAGGAATTAGAATGGATACATTCGTGCAAAAGAATTAGAATGGATTGTATGAATGAATTAGTATGGATCGTGCAAATGAATTACAATGGATCGTGCGAATGAATTAGAATGGATCGTTCGAATGATTTAGAATAGATTGTGCGAATGAGTTAGAATGGATCATTCGAATGAATTAGAATGGATACATTCTTGCGAATGAATTAGAATGGATCGTATGAATGAATTAGAATGGATCGTCTGAATTAATTCGAATGGATTGTACGAATGAATTAGAATGGATCATACGAAGGAATTAGGGTGGATCGTACGAATGAATTAGAATGGATGCATTCGTGCAAAAGAATTAGAAAGGATTGTATGAATGAATTAGAATGGATCGTATGAATGAATTAGAATGGATCGTGCGAATAAATTAGAATGGATCGTATGAATGAATTAGAATGGATCGTATGAATGAATTAGAATGGATCGTGTGAATGAATTAGAATGGATCGTACGAATGAATTAGAATGGATACATTCGTGCAAATAAACTAGAATGGATCATACAAATGAGTAAGAATGGATCGTACGAATGAAATAGAATGGATCGTACGAATGAATTAGAATGGATCGTACTAATGAATTAGAATGGATCGTACGAATGAATTAGAATAGATTGTGCGAAAGAATTAGAATGGATCGTACGAATGAATTAGAATGGATCGTATGAATGAATTAGAATTGATCGTGCAAATGAATTAGAATGGATCGTACGAATGAATTAGAATGGATACATTCGTGCGAATGAATTAGAATGGATCGTACGAATTAGTAAGAATGGATCGTTCCAATGAAATAGAATGGATCGTACGAATGAATTAGAATGGATCGTGCTAATGAATTAGAATGGATCATACGAATGAATTAGAATAGATTGTGTGAATGAATTAGAATGGATTGTACGAATGAATTATAATGGATACATTCGTGCGAATGAATTATAATCGATTGTATGAATGAATTAGAATGGATCATATGAATGAATTAGAATGGATCATGCGAATGAATTAGAATGGATCGTACGAATGAACTAGAATGGATCGTACGAATGAATTAGATTAGATCATATGAATGAATTAGAATGGATCGTGCGAATGAATTAGAATGGATCGTACGAATGAATTAGAATGGATACATTCGTGCGAATGAATTAGAATGGATCGTACGAATGAGTAAGAACGGATCGTACGAATGAAATAGAATGGATCGTACTAATGAATTAGAATCAATCGTGCTAATGAATTAGAATGGATCGTACGAATGAATTAGAATAGATTGTGTGAATGAATTAGAATGAATCGTACGAATGAATTAGAATGGATACATTCGTGCGATGGAATTAGAATGGATCGTACAAATGGATCGTACGAAGGAATTAGAATGAATTAGAATGGATACATTCGTGCCAATGAAATAGAATGGATCGTATGAATGAATTAGATTGGATCGTATGAATGAATTAGAATGGATAGTACATATGAATTAGAATGGATACATTCCTGAGAATGAATTAAAATGGATCGAACGAAGGAATAAGAAAGGATCGTACGAAAGAATTAGAATGGATCGTATGAAGGAATTAGAATGGATCGTACGAATGAATTAGAATGGATACATTCGTGCAAAAGAATTAGAATGGATCGTACAAATGAATTAGAATGGATCGTACAAATGAATTAGAATGGATCGTGCGAATGAATTAGAATGGATCGTATGAATGAATTAGAATAGATTGTGCGAATGAATTAGAATGGATCGTACGAATGAATTAGAATGGATACATTCGTGTAAATGATTTAGAATAGATCGTATGAATGAATTAGAATGGATCGTATGAAAGAATTCGAATGGATCTTACGAATGAATGAGAATGGATACATTCATGCGAATGAATTAGAATGGATCATACGAAGGAATTAGGGTGGATCGTACGAATGAATTAGAATGGATAAATTCGTGCGAAAGAATTAGAATAGATTGTATGAATGAATTAGAATGGATCGTATGAATGAATTAGAATGGATCGTGCGAATGAATTAGAATGGATCGTACGAATGAATTAGAATGGATCGTATGAATGAATTAGAATAGATAGTGCGCATGAATTAGAATGGATCGTACGAATGAATTAGAATGGTACATTCGTGCGAATGAATTAGAATGGATCGTACGAATGAGTAAGAATAGATCGTACGAATGAAATAGAATGGATCGTATGAATGAATTAGAATGGATTGTGCGAATGAATTTGATTGGATCGTGCGAATGAATTAGAATGGATCGTACGAATGAATTAGAATGGATATATTCGTATGAATAAATTAGAATGGATACATTCATACGAATGAATTAGAATGGATCGTATGAATGAATTAGAATGGATCGTATGAATGAATTCGAATGGATCGTACGAATGAATTAGAATGGATACATTCGTGCGAATGTATTAGAATGGATCATATGAAGGAATTAGGGTGGATCATACAAATGAATTAGAATGGATACATTCGTGCGAAAGAATTAGAATGGATTGTATGAATGAATTAGAATGGATCGTATGAATAAATTAGAAAGGATCATGCGAATGTATTAGAAAGGATCATACGAATGAATTAGAATGGATCGTACGAATGAATTAGAATGGGTCGTATGAATGAATTAGAATGGATCGTGCTAATGAATTAGAATGGATCGTACGAATGAATTAGAATGGATACATTTATGCGAATGAATTAGAATGGATCGTACGAATGAGTAAGAATGGATCGTACGAATGAAATAGAATGGATCGTACGAATGAATTAGAATGGACCATGCTAATGAATTAGAGTGGATCATACGAATGAATTAGAATAGATTGTGCGAATGAATTAGAATAGATCGTACGAATGAATTAGAATGGATACATTCGTGCGAATGAATTAGAATGGATCGTATGAATGAATTAGATTGGATCGTATGAATGAATTAGAATGGATCGTACGCATGAATTAGTATGGATACATTCATGGGAATGAATTACAATGGATCGTACGAAGGAATTACAATGGATCGTACGAAGGAATTAGAATGGATCGTACGAATGAATTAGAATGGATACGTTAGTGCAAAAGAATTAGAATGGATAGTATGAATGAATTAGAATGGATCGTGCAAATGAATTAGAATGGATCGTGCAAATGAATAAGAATGGATCGTACGAATGAATTAGAATAGATTGTGCGAATGAATTAGAATGGATCATACGAATGAATTAGAATGGATACATTCGTGCGAATGAATTAGAATGGATCGTATGAATGAATTAGAATAGATCGTATGAATGAATTCGAATGGATCGTACGAATGAATTAGAATGGATACATTCGTGCGAATGAATTAGAATGGATCATACGAAGGAATTAGGGTGGAGCGAACAAATGAATTAGAATGGATACATTCGTGCGAAAGAATTGGAATGGATTGTATGAATGAATTAGAATGGATCGTATGAATGAATTAGAATGGATCGTGCGAATGAATTAGAATGGATCGTATGAATGAATTAGAATAGATCGTATGAATGAATCGGAATGAATCGTGCGAATGAATTAGAATGGATCATACGAATGAATTCGAATTGATACATTCGTGCGAATGAATTAGAATGGATCGTACGAATGAGTAAAAATGGATCGTACGAATGAAATAGAATGGACCGTACGAATAAATTAGAATGGATCGTGCTAATTAAATAGAATGGATCGTACAAATGAATTAGAATAGATTTTGCGAATGAATTAGAATGGATCGTACGAATGAATTAGAATGGATCGTATGAATGAATTTGAATGGATCGTGCAAATGAATTAGAATGGATCGTATGAATGAATTAGAATGGATACATTCGTGCGAATGAATTAGAATGGATCGTACGTATGAGTAAGAATGGATCGTACGAATGAAATAGAATGGATCGTACGAATGAATTAGAATAGATTGTGCGAATGTTTTAGAATGGATCGTAAAAATGAATTAGAATGGATACATTCGTGCGAATGAATTAGAATGGATCGTATGAATGAATTAAAATGGATCGTATGAATGAATTAGAATGGATCGTGCGAAAGAATTAGAATGGATCGTACGAATGAATTAGAATGGATCGTACGAATGAATTAGAATGGATCGTGCGAATGAATTAGAATGGAACGTATGAATGAATTAGAATGGATACATTCATGCGAATGAATTAGAATGGATCGTACGAATGAAATAGAATGGATCGTACGAATGAATTAGAATGGATCGTGCTAATAAATTAGAATGGATCGTACGAATGAATTAGAATAGATTGTGCGAATGGATTAGAATGGATTGTACGAATGAATTAGAATGGATACATTCGTGCGAATGAATTGGAATAGATCGTATGAATGAATTAGATTGGATCGTATGAATGAATTAGAATGGATCGTACGTATGAATTAGAATGGATACATTCATGGGAATGAATTAGAATGGATCATACGAAGAAATTAAAATGGATCGTACGAAGGAATTAGAATGGATTGTATGAATGAATTAGAATGGATACATTCGTGCAAAAGAATTAGAATAGATTGTATGAATGAATTAGAATGGATCGTACAAATGAATTAGAATGGATCGTGCGAATGAATTAGAATGGATCGTACTAATGAATTAGAATCGATTGTGCGAATGAATTAGAATGGATCGTACGAATGAATTAGAATGGATACATTCGTGCGAATGAATTAGAATGGATCGTATGAATGAATTAGAATGGATCGTATGAATGAATTCGAATGGATCGTACGAATGAATTAGAATAGATACATTCGAGCGAATGAATTAGAATGGATCATACGAAGGAATTAGGATGGATTGTACGAATGAATTAGAACGGATATATTCGTGCGAAAGAATTAGAATGGATTGTATGAATGAATTAGAATGGATCGTGCGAATGAATTAGAATGGATCGTATGAATGAATTAGAATTGATCGTATGAATGAATTAGAATGGATCGTGCGAATGAATTAGAATGGATCGTACGAATGTATTAGAATGGATACATTCGTGCGAATGAATTAGAATGGATCGTACGAATGAGTAAGAATGGATCGTACGATTGAAATAGAATGGATCGTACGAATGAATTAGAATGGATCGTGCTAATGAATTAGAATGGATCGTACGAATGAATTTGAATAGATTGTGCGAATGAATTAGAATGGATCGTACGAATGAATTAGAATGGATACATTCGTGTGAATGAATTAGAATGGATCGTATGAATAAATTAGAATGGATCGTATCAATGAATTAGAATGGATCGTGCGAATGAATTAGAATGGATCGTACGAATGAATAAGAATGAATCGTATGAATGAATTAGAATGGATCTTGCGAATGAATTAGAATGGGTCGTACGAATGAATTAGAAAGGATTCATTCGTGCGAATGAATGAGAATGGATCGTACGAATAAGTAAGAATGGATCGTACGAACGAAATAGAATGGATCGTACGAAAGAGTTAGAATGGATCGTGCTAATGAATTAGAATGGATCGTACGAATGAATTAGAATAGATTGCGCGAATGAATTAGAATGGATCGTACGAATGAATTAGAATGGATACATTCGTGCGAATAAATTAGAATGGATCTTATGAATGAATTAGATTGGATCGTATGAATGAATTAGAATGAATCGTACGTATGAATTAGAATGGATACATTCATGGGAATAAATTAGAATGGATCGTACGAAGAAATTAGAATGGATCGTACGAAGGAATTAGAATGGATCGTACGAATGAATTAGAATGGATACATTCGTGCAAAAGAATTAGAATGGATTGTATGAATGAATTAGAATGGATCGTACAAATGAATTAGAATGGATCATGCGAATGAATTAGAATGGATCATACGAATGAATTAGAATCGATTGTGCGAATAAATTAGAATGGATCGTACGAATGAATTAGAATGGATACATTCGTGCGAATGAATTAGAATGGATCGTATGAATGAATTAGAATAGATCGTATGAATGAATTCGAATGGATCGTACGATTGAATTAGAATGGATACATTCGTGCGAATGAATTAGAATGGATCATATGAAGGAATTAGGGTGGATCGTACGAATGAATTAGAATGGATACATTTGTGTGAAAGAATTAGAATGGATCGTATTAATGAATTAGAATGGATCGTATGAATTATTTAGAATGGATCGTGCGAATGAATTAGAATGGATCGTACGAATGAATTAGAATGGATCGTACGAATGAATTAGAATGGATCGTATGAACGAATTAGAATGGATCGTGCGAATGAATTAGAGTGGATCGTACGAATGAATTACAATGGATACATTCGTGCGAATGAATTAGAATGGATCGTACGAATGAGTAAGAATGGATCGTACGAATGAAATAGAATGGATCGTACGAATGAATTAGAATGGATCGTACTAATCAATTAGAATGGATCGTACGAATAAATTAGAATAGATTATGCGAATGAATTAGATTGGATCGTACGAATGAATTAGAATGGATCGTATGAATGAATTAGAATGGATCGTGCGAATGAATTATAATAGATCGTACGAATGAATTAGAATGGATCGTATGAATGAATTAGAATGGATCGTGCGAATGAATTAGAATGGATCGTACGAATGAATTAGAATGGATACATTCGTGCAAATAAATTAGAATGGATCGTACGAATGAGTAAGAATGGATCGTACGATTGAAATAGAATGGATCGTACGAATGAAGTAGAATGGATCGTGCTAATGAATTAGAATGGATCGGACGAATGAATTTGAATAGATTGTGCGAATAAATTAGAATGGATCGTACGAATGAATTAGAATGGATATATTCGTGTGAATGAATTAGAATGGATCGTATGAATGAATTAGAATGGATCGTATGAATGAATTAGAATGGATCGTGCGAATGAAATAGAATGGATCGTACGAATGAATTTGAATGGATCGCATGAATGAATTAGAATGGATCTTGCGAATGAATTAGAATGGATCTTGCGAATGAATTAGAATAGATTGTGCGAATGAATTAGAATGGATCGTGCGAATGAATTAGAATGGATCGTACGAATGAATTAGAATGGATCGTGCGAATGAATTAGAATGGATCGTGCGAATGAATTAGAATGGATCGTACGAATGAATTAGAATGGATACATTCGTGCAAATAAATTAGAATGGATCGTACGAATGAGTAAGAATGGATCGTACGATTGAGATAGAATGGATCGTACGAATGAAGTAGAATGGATCGTGCTAATGAATTAGAATGGATCGGACGAATGAATTAGAATAGATTGTGCGAATAAATTAGAATGGATCGTACGAATGAATTAGAATGGATACTTTCATGTGAATGAATTAGAATGGATCGTATGAATGAATTAGAATGAATCGTGCGAATGAATTAGAATGGATCGCACGAATGAATTAGAATGGATCGCATGAATGAATTAGAATGGATCTTGCGAATGAATTAGAATAGATTGTGCGAATGAATTAGAATGGATCGTACGAATGAATTAGAATGGATACATTCGTGCGAATGAATTAGAATAGATCTTATGAATGAATTAGGTTGGATCGTATGAATGAATTAGAATGGATCGTACGTATGAATTAGAATGGATACATTCATGGGAATGAATTAGAATGGATCGTACGAAGGAATTAGAATGGATCATACGAATGAAATAGAATGGATCATACGAAGAAATTAGAATGGATTGTATGAAGGAATTATAACGGATCATACGAAGGAATTAGAATGGATCGTACGAATGAATTAGAATGGATACATTTGTGCAAAAGAATGAGAATGGATTGTATGAATGAATTAGAATGGATCGTGCAAATGAATTAGAATGGATCGTGCGAATGAATTAGAATGGATTGTACGAATGACTTAGAATAGATTGTGCGAATGAATTAGAATGGATCGTACGAATGAATTAGAATGGATACATTCGTGCGAATGAATTAGAATGGATCGTATGAATGAATTAGAATGGATCGTATGAATGAACTCGAATGGATCGTACGAATGAATTAGAATGGATACATTCGTTCGAATGAATTAGAATGGATCATACGAATAAATTGGGGTGGATCGTATGAATGAATTAGAATGGAAACATTCGTGCGAAAGAATTAGAATGAATTGTACGAATAAATTAGAATGGATCATATGAATGAATTACAATGGATCGTGCGAATGAATTAGAATGGATCGTACGAATGAATTAGAATGGATCGTATGAATGAATTAGAATGGATCGTGCGAATGAATTAGAATGGATCGTACGAATGAGTAAGAATGGATCGTACGATTGAAATAGAATGGATCGTACAAATGAATTAGAATGGATCGTGCTAATGAATTAGAATGGATCGTACGAATGAATTAGAATAGATTGTGCGAATAAATTAGAATGGATCGTACGAATAAATTAGAATGGATACATTCGTGTGAATGAATTAGAATGGATTGTATGAATGAATTACAATGGATCGTATGAATGAATTAGAATGGATCGTGCGAATGAATTAGAATGGATCGTACGAATGAATTAGAATGGATCGTATGAATGAATTAGAATGGATCGTGCGAATGAATTAGAATAGATTGTGCGAATGAATTAGAATAGATCGTACGAATGAATTAGAATGGATACATTCGTGCGAATGAATTAGAATGGATCTTATGAATGAATTAGATTGGATCGTATGAATGAATTAGAATGGATCGTATGTATGAATTAGAATGGATACATTCATAAGAATGAATTAGAATGGATCGTACGAAGGAATTAGAATGGATCATACGAATGAATTAGATTAGATCGTATGATCCATTCTAATTCCATCGTACGATCCATTCTATTTCATTCGTATGATCCATTCTAATTTCTTCGTACGATCCATTCTAATTGATTTGCACGCGTACGAAAGAATTAGAATAGATTGTGTGAATGAATTAGAATGGATACATTCGTGCGAATGAATTAGAATGGATCGTATGAATGAATTAGAATGGATCGTATGAATGAATTAGAATGGATCGTGCGAATGAATTCGAATGGATCGTACGAATGAATTAGAATGGATCGTGCGAATGAATTAGAATGGATCGTACAAATGAATTAGAATGGATACATTCGTGCGAATGAATTAGAATGGATCGTACGAATGAGTAAGAATGGATCGTACCAATGAAATAGAATGTGTCATACGAATGACTTAGAATGGATCGTGCTAATGAATTAGAATGGATCATACGAATGAATTAGAATAGATTGTGCGAATGAATTAGAATGGATCGTACGAATGAATTAGAATGGATACATTCGTGCGAATAAATTAGAATGGATCGTATGGATGAATTAGATTGGATCGTATGAATGAATTAGAATGGATCGTACGTATGAATTACAATGGATACATTCATGGGAATGAATTAGAATGGATCGTACGAAGGAATTAGAATGGATCGTACGAAGGAATTAGAATGGATCGTATGAATGAATTACAATGGATACATTCGTGCAAAAGAATTAGAATGAATTGTATGAATGAATTAGAATGGATTGTACAAATTAATTAGAATGGATCGTACGAATGAATTAGAATGGATCGTACGAATGAATTTGAATAGATTGTGCGAATGAATTAGAATGGATCATACGAATGAATTAGAATAGATACATTCGTGCGAATGAATTAGAATGGATCGTATGAATGAATTAGAATGGATCATATGAATGAATTCAAATGGATCGTACGAATGAATTAGAATAGATACATTCGTGCGAATGAATTAGAATGGATCATATGAAGGAATTAGGGTGGATCGTACGAATGAATTAGAATGGATACATTCGTGCGAAAGAATTAGAATGGATTGTATGAATGAATTAGAATGGATCGTATGAATGAATTAGAATGGATCGTGCGAATGAATTAGAATGGATCATACGAATGAATTAGAATGGATCGTATGAATGAATTAGAATGGATCGTGCGAATGAATTGGAATGGATCGTACGAATGAATTAGAATGGATAAATTCGTACGAATGAATTAGAATGGATCGTACGAATAAATAAGAATGGATCGTACGAATGAAATAGAATGGATCGTACGAATGAATTAGAATGGATCGTGCTAATGAATTAAAATGGATCGTACGAATTAATTAGAATAGATTGTGCGAATGAATTAGAATGGATCGTACGAATGAATTAGAAGGGATACATTCGTGCGAATGAATTAGAATGGATCGTATGAATGAATTAGATTGGATCATATGAATGAATTAGAATGGATCGTACGTATGAATTAGAATGGATACATTCATGGGAATGTATTAGAATGGATCATACGAAGGAATTAGAATGGATCGTACGAAAGAATTAGAATGGATTGTACGAAGGAATTAGAATGGATCGTACGAATGAATTAGAATGGATTGTATGAATGAATTAGAATGGATCGTGCAAATGAATTAGAATGGATCGTGCAAATGAAATAAATTGGATCGTACGAATGAATTAGAATAGATTTTGTGCGAATGAATTAGAATGGATCGTACGAATGAATTAGAATGGATACATTCGTGCGAATGAATTAGAATAGATCGTATGAATGAATTAGATTGGACCGTATGAATGAATTAGAATGGATCGTACGTATGAATTAGAATGGATACATTCATGGGAATGAATTAGAATGGATCGTACGAAGAAATTAGAATGGATCGTACGAAAGAATTAGAATGGATTGTACGAAGGAATTAGAATGGATCGTACGAATGAATTAGAATGGATACATTCGTGTAAAAGAATTAGAATGGATCGTACGAATGAATTAGAATGGATACATTCGTGTAAAAGAATTAGAATGGATTGTATGATTGAATTAGAATGGATCGTACAAATGAATTAGAATGGATCGTGCGAATGAATTAGAATGGATCATACGAATGAATTAGAATCGATTGTGCAAATAAATTAGAATGGATCGTACGAATGAATTAGAATGGATACATTCGTGCAAAAGAATTAGAATGGATTGTATGAATGAATTAGAATGGATCGTGCAAATGAATTAGAATGGATCATGCAAATGAATTAGACTGGATCGTACGAATGAATTAGAATAGATTTTGTGCGAATGAATTAGAATGGATCGTACGAATGAATTAGAATGGATACATTCGTGCGAATGAATTAGAATAGATCGTATGAATGAATTAGATTGGACCGTATGAATGAATTATAATGGATCGTACGTATGAATTAGAATGGATACATTCATGGGAATGAATTAGAATGGATCGTACGAAGAAATTAGAATGGATCGTACGAAAGAATTAGAATGGATTGTACGAAGGAATTAGAATGGATCGTACGAATGAATTAGAATGGATACATTCGTGTAAAAGGATTAGAATGGATCGTACGAATGAATTAGAATGGATACATTCGTGTAAAAGAATTAGAATGGATTGTATGAATGAATTAGAATGGATCGTACAAATGAATTAGAATGGATCGTGCGAAAGAATTAGAATGGATCATACGAATGAATTAGAATCGATTGTGCAAATAAATTAGAATGGATCGTACGAATGAATTAGAATGGATACATTCGTGCGAATCAATTAGAATGGATCGTATGAATGAATTAGAATAGATCGTATGAATGAATTCGAATGGATCGTATGAATGAATTAGAATGGATACATTCGTGCGAATGAATTAGAATGGATCATACGAAGGAATTAGGGTGGATCATACGAATGAATTATAATGGGTACATTCGTGCGAAAGAATTAGAATGGATTGTATGAATAAATTAGAATGGATCGTATGAATGAATTAGAATGGTTCGTGCGAATGAATTAGAATGGATCGTACGAATTAATTAGAATGGATCGTATGAATGAATTAGAATAGATCGTGCGAATGAATTAGAATGGATCGTACGAATGAAATAGAATGGATCGTGCTAATGAACATGAATAGATCGTACGAATAAATTAGAATAGATTGTGCGAATGAATTAGAACGGATCGTACGAATGAATTAGAATAGATCGTATGAATGAATTAGAATGGATCGTGCGAATGAATTAGAATGGATCGTACAAATGAATTAGAATAAAGACATTCGTGCGAATGAATTAGAATGGATCGTACGAATGAGTAAGAATGGATCGTACGATTGAAATAGAATGGATCGTACGAATGAATTAGAATGAATCCTACTAATGAATTAGAATGGATAGTACGAATGAATTAGAATAGATTGTGCGAATGAATTAGAATGGATCGTACGAATGAATTAGAATGGATACATTCGTGTGAATGAATTTGAATGGATCGTATGAATGAATTAGAATGGATCGTATGAATAAATTAGAATGGATCGTGCGAATGAATTAGAATTGATCGTACGAATAAATTAGAATGGATCGTATGAATGAATTAGAATGGATCGTGCGATTGAATTAGAATAGATTGTGCGAATGAATTAGAATGGATCGTACGAATAAATTAGAATGGATACATTCGTGCGAATGAATTAGAATGGATCTTATGAATGAATTAGATTGGATCGTATAAATGAATTAGAATGGATTGTATGTATGAATTGGAATGGATACATTCATGGGAATGAATTAGAATGGATCGTACGAAGGAATAAGAATGGATCATACGAATGAAATAGAATGGATCGTACGAAGGAATTAGAATGGATCGTACGATAGAATTATAATGGACCATACGAAGGAATTATAATGGATCGTACGAATGAATTAGAATGGATACATTTGTGCAAAAGAATTAGAATGGATTTTATGAATGAATTAGAATGGATCGTGCAAATGAATTAGAATGGATCGTGCGAATGAATTAGAATAGATCGTATGAATGAATTAGAATAGATTGTGCGAATGAATTAGAATGGATCGTACGAATGAATTAGAATGGATACATTCGTGCGAATGAATTAGAATGGATCGTGTGAATGAATTAGAATGGATTGTATGAATGAATTTGAATGGATCGTACGAATGAATTAGAATGGATACATTCGTTCGAATGAATTAGAATGGATCATACGAAGGAATTAAGGTGGATCGTACGAATGAATTAGAATGGAAACATTCATGCGAAAGAATTAGAATGAATTGTATGAATGAATTAGAATGGATCATATGAATGAATTAGAATGGATCGTGCGAATGAATTAGAATGGATCGTACAAATGAATTAGAATGGATTGTATGAATGAATTAGAATAGATCGTGCAAATGAATTAGAATGGATCATACAAATAAATTAGAATGGATACATTCGTGCGAATGAATTAGAATGGATCTTACGAATGAGTAAGAATGGATCGTACGAATGAAATAGAATGGATCGTACGAATGAATTAGAATGGATCGTGCTAATGAATTAGAATAGATCGTACGAAATAATTAGAATAGATTGTGCGAATGAATTAGAATGGATCGTACGAAGGAATTAGATTGGATCATACGAATGAAATAGAATGGATCGTACGAAGGAATTAGAATGGATTGTGCAAATGAATTAGAATGGATCGTGCGAATGAATTAGAATGGATCGTACGAATGAATTGGAATAGATTGTGCGAATGAATTAGAATGGATCATACGAATGAATTAGAATGGATACATTCGTGCGAAAGAATTAGAATGGATCGTATGAATGAATTAGAATAGACTGTATGAATGAATTCGAATGGATCGTACGAATGAATTAGAATGGATACATTCGTGCGAATGAATTAGAATGGATCGTACCAATGAGTAAGAATGGATCGTACGAATGAAATAGAATGGATCGTACGAATGAATTAGAATGGATCGTGCTAATGAATTAGAATGGATCGTACGAATGAATTAGAATAGATTGTGCGATTGAATTAGAATGGATCTTACGAATGAATTAAAATGGATTGTATGAATAAATTAGAATGGATCGTGCAAATTAATTAGAATGGATCGTACGAATGAATTAGAATGGATACATTCGTGTGAATGAATTAGAATGGATCGTACGAATGAGTAAGAATGGACCGTACGAATGAAATAGGATGGATCGTACGAATGAATTAGAAAGGATCGTGCTAATGAATTAGAATGGATCGTACGAATGAATTAGAATAGATTGTGCGATGTATTAGAATGGATCATACGAATGAATTAGAATGGATTCATTGGTGCGAATGAATTAGAATGGATCGTATGAATGAATTAGAATGGATCGTTCGAATGAATTAGAATGGATCGTACGAATGAATTAGAATGGATCGTACGAATGAATTAGAATGGATCGTGCGAATGAATAAGAATGGAACGTACGAATGAATTAGAATGGATACATTCGTGCGAATGAATTAGAATGGATCGTACGAATGAGTAAGAATGGATCGTACTAATGAAATAGAATCGATCGTACGAATGAATTAGATTGGATCGTGCTAATGAATTAGAATGGATCGTACGAATGAATTAGAATAGATTGTGCGAATGAATTAGAATGGATCGTACGAATGAATTAGAATGCATACATTCGTGCGAATGAATTATAATAGATCGTATGAATGAATTAGAATAGACCGTACGAATGAATTAGAATGGATACATTCGTGTGAAAGAATTAGAATGGATTGTATGAATGAATTAGAATGGATCGTATGAATGAATTAGAATGGATTGTGCGAATGAATTAGAATGGATCGTACGAATGAATTAGAATGGATCGTATAAATGAATTAGAATGGATCGTGCGAATGAATTAGAATGGATCGTATGAATGAATTAGAATGGATACATTCGTGCGAATGAATTAGAATGGATCGTACGAATGAGTAAGAATGGATCGTACCAATGAAATAGAATGGATCGTACGAATGAATTAGAATGGATCGTGCTAATGAATTAGAATGGATCGTACGAATGAATTAGAATAGATTGTGCAAATGAATTAGAATGGATTGTACAAATGAATTAAAATAGATACATTCGTGCGAATGAATTAGAATGGATCGTACGAATGAATTAGAATGGATCGTATGAATGAATTAGAATGGATCGTGTGAATGAATTAGAATGGATCGTACGAATGAATTAGAATGGATCGTATGAATGAATTAGAATGGATCATGCGAATGAATTAGAATGGATCGTACGAATAAATTAGAATTGATACATTCGTGCGAATGAAGTAGAATGGATCGTACGAATGGGTAAGAATGGATCGTATGAATGAAATAGAATGGATCGTACGAATGAATTAGAATGGATCGTGCTAATGAATTAGAATGGATCATACGAATGAATTAGAATGGATCGTAAGAATGAATTAGAATGGATACATTCGTGCCAATGAATTAGAATGGATCATACGAATGAGTAAGAATGGATCGTACGAATGAAATAGAATGGATCGTATGAATGAATTAGAATGGATCGTGCTAATGAATTAGAATAGATCGTACGAATGAATTAGAATAGATTATGCGAATTAATTAGAATGGATCGTACGAATGAATTAGAATGGATACATTCGTGCGAATGAATTAGAATGGATCGTATGAATGAATTAGATTGGATCGTATGAATGAATTAGAATGGATCGTACGTATGAATTAGAATGGATCGTACGAACGAAAAAGAATGGATCATACGAATGAAATAGAATGGATCGTACGAAGGAATTAGAATGGATCGTACGAAGGAATTAGAATGGATCGTATGAAGGAATTAGAATGGATACATTCGTGCAAAAGAATTAGAATGGATTGTATGAATGAATTAGTATGGATCGTGCAAATGAATTACAATGGATCGTGCGAATGAATTAGAATGGATCGTTCGAATGATTTAGAATAGATTGTGCGAATGAGTTAGAATGGATCATTCGAATGAATTAGAATGGATACATTCTTGCGAATGAATTAGAATGGATCGTATGAATGAATTAGAATGGATCGTCTGAATTAATTCGAATGGATTGTACGAATGAATTAGAATGGATCATACGAAGGAATTAGGGTGGATCGTACGAATGAATTAGAATGGATGCATTCGTGCAAAAGAATTAGAAAGGATTGTATGAATGAATTAGAATGGATCGTATGAATGAATTAGAATGGATCGTGCGAATAAATTAGAATGGATCGTATGAATGAATTAGAATGGATCGTATGAATGAATTAGAATGGATCATGTGAATGAATTAGAATGGATCGTACGAATGAATTAGAATGGATACATTCGTGCAAATAAACTAGAATCGATCATACAAATGAGTAAGAATGGATCGTACAAATGAAATAGAATGGATCGTACGAATGAATTAGAATGGATCGTACTAATGAATTAGAATGGATCGTACGAATGAATTAGAATAGATTGTGCGAAAGAATTAGAATGGATCGTACGAATGAATTAGAATGGATCGTATGAATGAATTAGAATTGATCGTGCAAATGAATTAGAATGGATCGTACGAATGAATTAGAATGGATACATTCGTGCGAATGAATTAGAATGGATCGTACGAATTAGTAAGAATGGATCGTTCCAATGAAATAGAATGGATCGTACGAATGAATTAGAATGGATCGTGCTAATGAATTAGAATGGATCATACGAATGAATTAGAATAGATTGTGTGAATGAATTAGAATGGATTGTACGAATGAATTATAATGGATACATTCGTGCGAATGAATTATAATCGATTGTATGAATGAATTAGAATGGATCATATGAATGAATTAGAATGGATCATGCGAATGAATTAGAATGGATCGTACGAATGAACTAGAATGGATCGTACGAATGAATTAGATTAGATCGTATGAATGAATTAGAATGGATCGTGCGAATGAATTAGAATGGATCGTACGAATGAATTAGAATGGATACATTCGTGCGAATGAATTAGAATGGATCGTACGAATGAGTAAGAACGGATCGTACGAATTAAATAGAATGGATCGTACTAATGAATTAGAATCAATCGTGCTAATGAATTAGAATGGATCGTACGAATGAATTAGAATAGATTGTGTGAATGAATTAGAATGAATCGTACGAATGAATTAGAATGGATACATTCGTGCGATGGAATTTGAATGGATCGTACAAATGGATCGTACGAAGGAATTAGAATGAATTAGAATGGATACATTCGTGCGAATGAAATAGAATGGATCGTATGAATGAATTAGATTGGATCGTATGAATGTATTAGAATGGATCGTACATATGAATTAGAATGGATACATTCCTGAGAATGAATTAGAATGGATCGAACGAAGGAATAAGAAAGGATCGTACGAAAGAATTAGAATGGATCGTATGAAGGAATTAGAATGGATCGTACGAATGAATTAGAATGGATACATTCGTGCAAAAGAATTAGAATGGATCGTACAAATGAATTAGAATGGATCGTACAAATGAATTAGAATTGATCGTGCGAATGAATTAGAATGGATCGTAAGAATGAATTAGAATAGATTGTGCGAATGAATTAGAATGGATCGTACGAATGAATTAGAATGGATACATTCGTGTAAATGATTTAGAATAGATCGTATGAATGAATTAGAATGGATCGTATGAAAGAATTCGAATGGATCTTACGAATGAATGAGAATGGATACATTCATGCGAATGAATTAGAATGGATCATACGAAGGAATTAGGGTGGATCGTACGAATGAATTAGAATGGATAAATTCGTGCGAAAGAATTAGAATAGATTGTATGAATGAATTAGAATGGATCGTATGAATGAATTAGAATGGATCGTGCGAATGAATTAGAATGGATCGTACGAATGAATTAGAATGGATCGTATGAATGAATTAGAATAGATCATGCGCATGAATTAGAATGGATCGTACGAATGAATTAGAATGGTACATTCGTGCGAATGAATTAGAATGGATCGTACGAATGAGTAAGAATAGATCGTACGAATGAAATAGAATGGATCGTATGAATGAATTAGAATGGATTGTGCGAATGAATTTGATTGGATCGTGCGAATGAATTAGAATGGATCGTACGAATGAATTAGAATGGATATATTCGTATGAATAAATTAGAATGGATACATTCATACGAATGAATTAGAATGGATCGTATGAATGAATTAGAATGGATCGTATGAATGAATTCGAATGGATCGTACGAATGAATTAGAATGGATACATTCGTGCGAATGTATTAGAATGGATCATATGAAGGAATTAGGGTGGATCATACAAATGAATTAGAATGGATACATTCGTGCGAAAGAATTAGAATGGATTGTATGAATGAATTAGAATGGATCGTATGAATAAATTAGAAAGGATCATGCGAATGAATTAGAAAGGATCATACGAATGAATTAGAATGGATCGTACGAATGAATTAGAATGGGTCGTATGAATGAATTAGAATGGATCGTGCGAATGAATTAGAATGGATCGTACGAATGAATTAGAATGGATACATTCATGCGAATGAATTAGAATGGATCGTACGAATGAGTAAGAATGGATCGTACGAATGAAATAGAATGGATCGTACGAATGAATTAGAATGGACCGTGCTAATGAATTAGAGTGGATCATACGAATGAATTAGAATAGATTGTGCGAATGAATTAGAATAGATCGTACGAATGAATTAGAATGGATACATTCGTGCGAATGAATTAGAATGGATCGTATGAATGAATTAGATTGGATCGTATGAATGAATTAGAATGGATCGTACGCATGAATTAGTATGGATACATTCATGGGAATGAATTAGAATGGATCGTACGAAGGAATTAGAATAGATCATACGAATGAAATAGAATGGATCGTACGAAGGAATTACAATGGATCGTACGAAGGAATTAGAATGGATCGTACGAAGGAATTAGAATGGATACGTTAGTGCAAAAGAATTAGAATGGATAGTATGAATGAATTAGAATGGATCGTGCAAATGAATTAGAATGGATCGTGCAAATGAATAAGAATGGATCGTACGAATGAATTAGAATAGATTGTGCAAATGAATTAGAATGGATCATACGAATGAATTAGAATGGATACATTCGTGCGAATGAATTAGAATGGATCGTATGAATGAATTAGAATAGATCGTATGAATGAATTCGAATGGATCGTACGAATGAATTAGAATGGATACATTCGTGCGAATGAATTAGAATGGATCATACGAAGGAATTAGGGTGGAGCGAACAAATGAATTAGAATGGATACATTCGTGCGAAAGAATTGGAATGGATTGTATGAATGAATTAGAATGGATCGTATGAATGAATTAGAATGGATCGTGCGAATGAATTAGAATGGATCGTATGAATGAATTAGAATAGATCGTATGAATGAATCGGAATGGATCGTGCGAATGAATTAGAATGGATCATACGAATGAATTCGAATTGATACATTCGTGCGAATGAATTAGAATGGATCGTACGAATGAGTAAAAATGGATTGTACGAATGAAATAGAATGGACCGTACGAATAAATTAGAATGGATCGTGCTAATGAAATAGAATGGATCGTACAAATGAATTAGAATAGATTTTGCGAATGAATTAGAATGGATCGTACGAATGAATTAGAATGGATCGTATGAATGAATTTGAATGGATCGTGCAAATGAATTAGAATGGATCGTATGAATGAATTAGAATGGATACATTCGTGCGAATGAATTAGAATGGATCGTACGAATGAGTAAGAATGGATCGTACGAATGAAATAGAATGGATCGTACGAATGAATTAGAATAGATTGTGCGAATGTTTTAGAATGGATTGTAAAAATGAATTAGAATGGATACATTCGTGCGAATGAATTAGAATGGATCGTATGAATGAATTAAAATGGATCGTATGAATGAATTAGAATGGATCGTGCGAAAGAATTAGAATGGATCGTACGAATGAATTAGAATGGATCGTACGAATGAATTAGAATGGATCGTGCGAATGAATTAGAATGGAACATATGAATGAATTAGAATGGATACATTCATGCGAATGAATTAGAATGGATCGTACGAATGAAATAGAATGGATCGTACGAATGAATTAGAATGGATCGTGCTAATAAATTAGAATGGATCGTACAAATGAATTAGAATAGATTGTGCGAATGAATTAGAATGGATTGTACGAATGAATTAGAATGGATACATTCGTGCGAATGAATTGGAATAGATCGTATGAATGAATTAGATTGGATCGTATGAATGAATTAGAATGGATCGTACGTATGAATTAGAATGGATACATTCATGGGAATGAATTAGAATGGATCGTACGAAGAAATTAAAAGGGATCGTACGAAGGAATTAGAATGGATTGTATGAATGAATTAGAATGGATACATTCGTGCAAAAGAATTAGAATAGATTGTATGAATGAATTAGAATGGATCGTACAAATGAATTAGAATGGATCGTGCGAATGAATTAGAATGGATCGTACTAATGAATTAGAGTCGATTGTGCGAATGAATTAGAATGGATCGTACGAATGAATTAGAATAGATACATTCATGCGAATGAATTAGAATGGATCGTATGAATGAATTAGAATGGATCGTATGAATGAATTCGAATGGATCGTACGAATGAATTAGAATAGATACATTCGAGCGAATGAATTAGAATGGATCATACGAAGGAATTAGGGTGGATCGTACGAATGAATTAGAACGGATACATTCGTGCGAAAGAATTAGAATGGATTGTATGAATGAATTAGAATGGATCGTGCGAATGAATTAGAATGGATCGTATGAATGAATTAGAATTGATCGTATGAATGAATTAGAATGGATCGTGCGAATGAATTAGAATGGATCGTACGAATGAATTAGAATGGATACATTCGTGTGAATGAATTAGAATGGATCGTACGAATGAGTAAGAATGGATCGTACGATTGAAATAGAATGGATCGTACGAATGAATTAGAATGGATCGTGCTAATGAATTAGAATGGATCGTACGAATGAATTTGAATAGATTGTGCGAATGAATTAGAATGGATCGTACGAATGAATTAGAATGGATACATTCGTGTGAATGAATTAGATTGGATCGTATGAATAAATTAGAATGGATCGTATCAATGAATTAGAATGGATCGTGCGAATGAATTAGAATGGATCGTACGAATGAATAAGAATGAATCGTATGAATGAATTAGAATGGATCTTGCGAATGAATTAGAATGGGTCGTACGAATGAATTAGAAAGGATTCATTCGTGCGAATGAATGAGAATGGATCGTACGAATAAGTAAGAATGGATCGTACGAACGAAATAGAATGGATCGTACGAAAGAGTTAGAATGGATCGTGCTAATGAATTAGAATGGATCGTACGAATGAATTAGAATAGATTGCGCGAATGAATTAGAATGGATCGTACGAATGAATTAGAATGGATACATTCGTGCGAATAAATTAGAATGGATCTTATGAATGAATTAGATTGGATCGTATGAATGAATTAGAATGGATCGTACGTATGAATTAGAATGGATACATTCATGGGAATGAATTAGAATTGATCGTACGAAGGAATTAGAATGGATCATATGAATGAAATAGAATGGATCGTACGATGGAATTAGAGTGGATCGTACGAAGGAATTATAATGGATCGTACGAAGGAATTAGAATGGATCGTACGAATGAATAAGAATGGATACATTTGTGCAAAAGAATTAGAATGGATTGTATGAATGAATTAGAATGGATCGTGCAAATGAATTAGAATGGATCGTGCGAATGAATTAGAATGGATCGTACGAATTAATTAGAATAGATTGTGCGAATGAATTAGAATGGATCATACGAATGAATTAGAATGGATACATTCGTGCGAATGAATTAGAATGGATCGTATGAATGAATTATAATGGATCGTACGAATGAATTAGAATGGATACATTCGTTCAGATGAATTATAATAGATTATACGAAGGAATTAGGGTGGATCGTACGAATGAATTAGAATGGATACATTCATGCGAAAGAATTAGAATGGATTGTACGAATGAATTAGAATGGATCATATGAATGAATTAGAATGGATCGTGCAAATGAATTAGAATGGATCGTATGAATGAATTAGAATAGATCGTGCAAATGAATTATAATGGATCATACGAATGAATTAGAATGGATATATTCGTGCGAATGAATTAGAATGGATCGTACGAATGAGTAAGAATGGATCGTACGAATGAAATAGAATGGATCGTACGAATGAATTAGAATGGATCGTACGAATGAGTAAGAATGGATCGTACGAATGAAATAGAATGGATCGTACGAATGAATTAGAATGGATCGTGCTAACGAATTAGAATGGATCGTACGAATGAATTAGAATTGATTGTGCGAATGAATTAGACTGGATCGTACAAATGAATTAGAATGGATCGTATGAATGAATTAGAATGGATCGTGCAAATGAATTAGAATGGATCGTACGAATGAATTAGAATGGATACATTCGAGCGAAAGAATTAGAATAAATCGTATGAATGAGTAAGAATGGATCGTATGAATGAAATAGAATGGATCATACGAATGAATTAGAATGGATCAGGCTAATGAATTAGAATGGATCGTACGAATGAATTAGAAAAGATAGTGCAAATGAATTAGAATGGATCGTACGAATGAATTAGAATGGACACATTCGTGCGACTGAATTGGAATGGATCGTATGAATGAATTTGAATGGATCGTGCAAATGAATTAGAATTGATCGTATGAATGAATTAGAATGGATACATTCGTGCGAATGAATTAGAATGGATCGTACGAATGAGTAAGAATGGATCGTACGAATAAAATAGAATGGATCGTACGAATGAATTAGAATAGATTGTGCGAATGTATTAGAATGGATCGTACAAATGAATTAGAATGGATACATTCGTGCGAATGAATTAGAATGAATCGTATGAATGAATTAAAATAGATCGTATGAATGAATTAGAATGGATCGTGCGAAAGAATTAGAATGGATCGTACGAATGAATTAGAATGGATCGTATGAATGAATTAGAATGGATCGTGCGAATGAATTAGAATGGAACTTTTGAATGAATTAGAATGGATACATTCGTGCGAATGAATTAGAATGGATCGTACGAATGAAATAGAATGGATCGTACGAATGAATTAGAATGGATCATGCTAATAAATTAGAATGGATCGTACGAATGAATTAGAATAGATTGTGCGAATGAATTAGAATGGATTGTACGAATGAATTAGAATGGATACATTCGTGCGAATGAATTGGAATAGATCGTATGAATGAATTAGATTGGATCGTATGAATGAATTAGAATGGATCGTACGTATGAATTAGAATGGATACATTCATGGGAATGAATTAGAATGGATCGTACGAAGAAATTAAAACGGATCGTACGAAGGAATTAGAATGGATTGTATGAATGAATTAGAATGGATACATTCGTGCAAAAGAATTAGAATAGATTGTATGAATGAATTAGAATGGATCGTACAAATGAATTAGAATGGATCGTGCGAATGAATTAGAATGGATCGTACTAATGAATTAGAATCGATTGTGCGAATGAATTAGAATGGATCGTACGAATGAATTAGAATAGATACATTCATGCGAATGAATTAGAATGGATCGTATGAATGAATTAGAATGGATCGTATGAATGAATTCGAATGGATCGTACGAATGAATTAGAATAGATACATTCGAGCGAATGAATTAGAATGGATCATACGAAGGAATTAGGGTGGATCGTACGAATGAATTAGAACGGATACATTCGTGCGAAAGAATTAGAATGGATTGTATGAATGAATTAGAATGGATCGTGCGAATGAATTAGAATGGATCGTATGAATGAATTAGAATTGATCGTATAAATGAATTAGAATGGATCGTGCGAATGAATTAGAATGGATCGTACGAATGAATTAGAATGGATACATTCGTGCGAATGAATTAGAATGGATCGTACGAATGAGTAAGAATGGATCGTACGATTGAAATAGAATGGATCATACGAATGAATTAGAATGGATCGTGCTAATGAATTAGAATGGATCGTACGAATGAATTTGAATAGATTGTGCGAATGAATTAGAATGGATCGTACGAATGAATTAGAATGGATACATTCGTGTGAATGAATTAGAATGGATCGTATGAATAAATTAGAATGGATCGTATCAATGAATTAGAATGGATCGTGCGAATGAATTAGAATGGATCGTACGAATGAATAAGAATGAATCGTATGAATGAATTAGAATGGATCTTGCGAATGAATTAGAATGGGTCGTACGAATAAATTAGAAAGGATTCATTCGTGCGAATGAATGAGAATGGATCGTACGAATATGTAAGAACGGATCGTACGAACGAAATAGAATGGATCGTACGAAAGAATTAGAATGGATCGTGCTAATGAATTAGAATGGATCGTACGAATGAATTAGAATAGATTGTGCGAATGAATTAGAATGGATCGTACGAATGAATTAGAATGGATACATTCGTGCGAATAAATTAGAATGGATCTTATGAATGAATTAGATTGGATCGTATGAATGAATTAGAATGGATCGTACGTATGAATTAGAATGGATACATTCATGGGAATGAATTAGAATGGATCGTACGAAGGAATTAGAATGGATCATACGAATGAAATAGAATGGATCATACGATGGAATTAGAGTGGATCGTACGAAGGAATTATAATGGATCGTACGAAGGAATTAGAATGGATCGTACGAATGAATAAGAATGGATACATTTGTGCAAAAGAATTAGAATGGATTGTATGAATGAATTAGAATGGATCGTGCAAATGAATTAGAATGGATCGTGCGAATGAATTAGAATGGATCGTACGAATGAATTAGAATAGATTGTGCGAATGAATTAGAATGGATCATACGAATGAATTAGAATGGATACATTCGTGCGAATGAATTAGAATGGATCGTATGAATGAATTATAATGGATCGTACGAATGAATTAGAATGGATACATTCGTTCGAATGAATTAGAATAGATTATACGAAGGAATTAGGGTGGATCGTACGAATGAATTAGAATGGATACATTCATGCGAAAGAATTAGAATGGATTGTACGAATGAATTAGAATGGATCATATGAATGAATTAGAATGGATCGTGCAAATGAATTAGAATGGATCGTATGAATGAATTAGAATAGATCGTGCAAATGAATTATAATGGATCATACGAATGAATTAGAATGGATATATTCGTGCGAATGAATTAGAATGGATCGTACGAATGAGTAAGAATGGATCGTACGAATGAAATAGAATGGATCGTACGAATGAATTAGAATGGATCGTGCTAACGAATTAGAATGGATCGTACGAATGAATTAGAATAGATTGTGCGAATGAATTAGAATGGATCGTACAAATGAATTAGAATGGATCGTATGAATGAATTAGAATGGATCGTGCGAATGAATTAGAATGGATCGTATGAATGAATTAGAATGGATACATTCGAGCGAAAGAATTAGAATAAATCGTATGAATGAGTAAGAATGGATCGTACGAATGAAATAGAATGGATCATACGAATGAATTAGAATGGATCAGGCTAATGAATTAGAATGGATCGTACGAATGAATTAGAAAAGATAGTGCGAATGAATTAGAATGGATCGTACGAATGAATTAGAATGGACACATTCGTGCGAATGAATTGGAGTGGATCGTATGAATGAATTAGATTGGATCGTATGAATGAATTAGAATGGATCGTACGTATAAATTAGAATGGATACATTCATGGGAATGAATTAGAATGGATCGTACAAAGGAATTAGAATGGATCATACGAATGAAATAGAATGGATAGTACGAAGGAATTAGAATGGATCGTACGAAGGAATTAGAATGGATCGTACGAATGAATTAGAATGGATACATTCGTGCAAAAGAATTAGAATGGACTGTATGAATGAATTAGAATGGATCGTGCAAATGAATTAGAATGGATCGTGCGAATGAATTAGAATGGATCGTACGAATGAATTAGAATACATTGTGCGAATGAATTAGAATGGATCGTACAAATGAATTAGAATGGATACATTCATTTGAAAGAATTAGAATGGATTGTATGAATGAATTAGAATGGATCGTATGAATGAATTAGAATAGATCGTGCGAATGAATTAGAATGGATCGTACGAATGAATTGAAATGGATCGTATGAATGAATTAGAATAGATCGTGCGAATGAATTAGAATGGATCGTACGAATGAATTAGAATGGATACATTTATGCGAATGAATTAGAATAGATCGTACGAATGCGTAAGAATTGATCGTACGAATGAAATAAAATGGATCATACGAATGAATTAGAATAGATCATGCGAATGAATTAGATTGGATCATGCGAATGAATTAGAATGGATCGTACGAATGAATTAGAATGGATACATTCGTACGAATGAATTAGAATGGATCGTACGAATGAATTAGACTGGATCGTATGAATGAATTAGAATTGATCGTGCGAATGAAATAGAATGGATCGTACGAATGAATTAGAATGGATACATTCGTGCCAATGAATTAGAATGGATCGTATGAATGAATTAGAATGGATCGTATGAATGAATTAGAATGGATCGTGCGAATGAATTAGAATGGATCGTACGAATGAATTAGAATGGATCGTACGAATGAATTAGAATGGATCGTGCGAATTAATTAGAATGGAACGTATGAATGAGTTAGAATGGATACATTCGTGCGAATGTATTAGAATGGATCATACGAATGAGTAAGAATGGATCGTACGAATGAAATAGAATAGATCGTACGAATGAATTAGAATGGATCGTTCTAATGAATTAGAATGGATCGTACGAATGAATTAGAATAGATTGTGCGAAGGAATTAGAATGGATCGTACGAATGAATTAGAATGGATCGTACGTTTGAATTTGAATGGATCATACGAATGAATTAGAATGGATCGTGCGAATGAGTTAGATTGGATCGTGCGAATGAATTAGAATGGATCGTACGAATGAATTAGAATGGATACATTTGTACGAATGAATTAGAATGGATCGTATGAATAAATTAGAATAGGTCGTACGTATGAATTAGAATGGATACATTCAGGGGAATGAATTAGAATGGATCAAACAAAGGAATTAGAATGGATCATAAGAAGGAATTAGAATGGATCGTATGAAGGAATCAGAATGGATCGTACGAATGAATTAGAATGGATACATTTGTGCAAAAGAATTAGAATGGATTGTATGAATAAATTAGAATGGATCGTACAAATGAATTAGAATGGATCGTGCGAATGAATTAGAATGGATCATACGAATGAATTAGAATAGATTGTGCGAATAAATTAGAATGGATCGTACGAATGAATTAGAATGGATACATTCGTGCGAATGAATTAGAATGGATCGTATGAATGAATTAGAATGGATCGTATGAATGAATTCGAATGGATCGTACGAATGAATTAGAATACATACATTCATGCGAATAAATTAGAACGGATCATACGAAGGAATTAAGGTGGATCGTACGAATGAATTAGAATGGATACATTCGTGCGAAAGAATTAGAATGGATTGTATGAATGAATTAGAATGGATCATATGAATGAATTAGAATAGATCGTGCGAATGAATTAGAATGGATCGTACGAATGAATTAGAATGGATCGTATGAATGAATTAGAATAGATCGTGCGAATGAATTAGAATGGATCGTACGAATGAATTAGAATGGATTGTGCGAATGAATTAGAATGGATCGAGCGAATAAATTAGAATGGATCGTACGAATGAATTAGAATGGATACATTCGTGTGAATGAATTAGAATGGATCGTACGAATGAATTAGAATGGATACATTCGCGCGAATGAATTAGAATGGATCGTATGAATGAATTAGAACGGATCGTGCGAATGAATTCGAATGGATCGAACGAATGAATTAGAATGGATCGAATGAATGAATTAGAGTTGAATTAGAATGAATTAGAATGGATCGAATGAATGAATTAGAATAGATTGTGCGAACGAATTAGAATGGATCGTACGAATGAATTAGAATGGATTGTACGTATGAATTTGAATGGATCGTACGAATGAGTAAGAATGGATCGTACGAATGAAATTGAATGGATCGTACGAATGAATTAGAATGGATCGTTCGAATGAATTAGATTGGATCGTGCGAATGAATTAGAATGGATCGTACGAATGATTTAGAATGGATACGTTCATACGAATGAATTAGAATGGATCGTACGAATGAATTAGACTGGATCGTATGAATGAATTAGAATGGATCGTGCGAATGAATTAGAATGGATCGTACGAATGAATTAGAATGGATACATTCGTGCGAATGAATTAGAATGGATCGTATGAATAAATTAGAATGGATCGTATGAATGAATTAGAATGGATTGTGCGAATGAATTAGAATGGATCGTACGAATGAATTAGAATGGATCGTATGAATGAATTAGAATGGATCGTGCGAATGAATTAGAATGGATCGTACGAATGAAATAGAACGGTTCGTACGAATGAATTAGAATGGATCGTGCTAATGAATTAGAATGGATCGTACGAATGAATTAGAATAGATTGTGCGAATGAATTCGAATGGATCAAACGGATGAATTAGAATGGATACATTCGTGCGAAGGAATTAGAATGTATCGTACGAATGGATCGTACGAAGGAATTAGAATGAATTAGAATGGATACATTCGTGCGAATGAATTAGAATGGATACATTCGTGCGAATGAATTAGAATGGATCGTATGAATGAATTAGATTGGATCGTATGAATGAATTAGAATGGATCGTACGTATGAATTAGAATGGATACATTCATGGGAATGAATTAGAATGATCGAACGAAGGAATTAGAATGGATCATACGAAGGAATTAGAATGGATCATATGAAGGAATTAGAATGGATCGTACGAATTAATTAGAATGGATACATTCGTGCAAAAGAATTAGAATGGATTGTATGAATGAATTAGAGTGGATCGTACAAATGAATCAGAATGGATCGTGCGAATGAATTAGAACGGCTCGTACGAATGAATTAGAATAGATTGTGCGAATGAATTAGAATGGATCGTACGAATGAATTAGAATGGATACATTCGTGCGAATGAATTAGCATGGATCGTATGAATGAATTAGAATTGATCATATGAATGAATTCGAATGGATCGTACGAATAAATTAGAATGGATACATTCGTGCGAATGAATTAGAATGGATCATACGAAGGAATTAGGGTGGATTGTACGAATGAATTAGAATGGATACATTCATGCGAAAGAATTAGAATGGATTGTATGAATGAATTAGAATGGATCGTATGAATGAATTAGAATGGATCGTGCGAATGAATTAGAATGGATCATACGAATGAATTAGAATGGATCGTATGAATGAATTAGAATGGATCGTGCGAATGAATTAGAATGGATCGTACGAATGAATTAGAATGGATACATTCTTGCGAATGAAATAGAATGGATCGTACGAATGAGTACGAATGGATCGTATGAATAAAATAGAATGGATCGTACGAATGAATTAGAATGGATCGTGCTAATGAATTAGAATGTATCGTACGAATAAATTAGAATAGATTGTGTGAATGAATTAGAATGGATTGTACGAATGAATTAGAATGGATCATATGAATGAATTAGAATGGATCGTGCGAATGAATTAGAATGGATCGTACGAATGAATTAGAATGGATACATTCGTGCGAATGAATTAGAATGGATCGTACAAATGAGTAAGAATGGATCGTACGATTGAAAAAGAATGGATCGTACGAATGAATTTGAATGGATCGTGCTAATGAATTAGAATGGATCGTACGAATGAATTTTAATAGATTGTGCGAATGAATTAGAATGGATCGTACGAATGAATTAGAATGGATACATTCATGCGAATGAATTAGAATGGATCGTATGAATGAATTAGAATGGATCGTATGAATGAATTAGAATGGATCGTGCGAATGAGTTAGAATAGATCGTACGAATGAATTAGAATGGATCGTATGAATGAATTAGAATGGATCATGCGAATGAATTAGAATGGGTCGTACAAATGAATTAGAAAGGATACATTTGTGCGAATGAATTAGAATGGATCGTACGAATGAGTAAGAATGGATCGTACGAATGAAATAGAATGGATCGTACGAAAGAATTAGAATGGATCGTGCTAATGAATTAGAATGGATCGTACGAATGAATTAGAATAGATTGTGCGAATGAATTAGAATGGATCGTACGAATGAATTAGAATGGATACATTCGTGCGAATGAATTAGAATGGATCTTATGAATGAATTAGATTGGATCGTATGAATGAATTAGAATGGATCGTACGTATGAATTAGAATGGATATATTCATGGGAATGAATTAGAATGGATCGTATGAAGGAAATAGAATGGATCATACGAATGAAATAGAATGGATCGTACGAAGGAATTAGAATGGATCGTACGAAGGAATTATAATGGATCGTACGAAGGAATTAGAATGGATTGTACAAATGAATAAGAATGGATACATTTGTGCATAAGAATTAGAATGGATTGTATGAATGAATTAGAATGGATCGTGCAAATGAATTAGAATGGATCGTACGAATGAATTAGAATAGATTGTGCAAATGAATTAGAATGGATCATACAAATGAATTAGAATGGATACATTCGTGCGAATGAATTAGAATGGATCGTATGAATGAATTATAATGGATCGTACGAATGAATTAAACTGGATACATTCGTTCGAATGAATTAGAATGGATCATACGAAGGAATTAGGGTGGATCGTACGAATGAATTAGAATGGATACATTCGTGCGAAAGAATTAGAATGGATTGTATGAATGAATTAGAATGGATCATATGAATGAATTAGAATGGATCGTGCAAATGAATTAGAATAGATCATAAGAATGAATTAGAATGGATCGTATGAATGAATTAGAATAGATCGTGCAAATGAATTAGAATGGATCATACGAATGAATTAGAATGGATACATTCGTGCGAATGAATTAGAATGGATCGTACGAATTAGTAAGAATGGATCGTACGAATGAAATAGAATGGATCGTACGAATGAATTAAAATGGATCGTGCTAACGAATTAGAATGGATCGTACGAATGAATTAGAATAGATTGTGCGAATGAATTAGAATGGATCGTACAAATGAATTAGAAAGGATCGTATGAATGAATTAGAATGGATCGTGCGAATGAATTAGAATGGATCGTACGAATGAATTAGAATGGATACATTCGTGCGAATGAATTAGAATGGATCGTATGAATGAGTAAGAATGGATCTTACGAATAAATAGAATGGATCGTACGAATGAATTAGAATGGATCAGGCGAATGAATTAGAATGGATCGTACGAATGAATTAGAAAAGATAGTGCGAATGAATTAGAATGGATCGTACGAATGAATTAGAATCGACACATTTGTGCGAATGAATTAGAATGGATCGTATGAATGAATTTGATTGGATCGTATGAATGAAATAGAATGGATCGTACGTATAAATTAGAATGGATACATTCATTGGAATGAATTAGAATGGATCGTACGAAGGATTTAGAATGGATCGTACGAAGGAATTAGAATGGATACATTCGTGCAAAAGAATTAGAATGGACTGTATGAATGAATTAGAATGGATCATGCAAATAAATTAGAATGGATCGTGCGAATGAATTAGAATGGATCGTACGAATGAATTAGAATACATTGTGCGAATGAATTAGAATGGATCGTACGAATGAATTAGAATGGATACATTCGTGCGAATGAATTAGAATGGATCGTATGAATGAGTAAGAATGGATCGTACGAATGAAATAGAATGGATCGTACAAATGAATTAGAAAGGATCGTGCTAATGAATTAGAATGGATCGTACGAATGAATTAGAATAGATTGTGCGAACGAATTAGAATGGATCGTACGAATGAATTAGAATGGATCGTACGTATGAATTTGAATGGATCGTACGAATGAGTAAGAATGGATCGTACGAATGAAATTGAATGGATCGTACGAATGAATTAGAATGGATCGTGCGAATGAATTAGATTGGATCGTGTGAATAAATTAGAATGGATCGTACGAATGAATTAGACTGGATCGTATGAATGAATTAGAATGGATCGTGCGAATGAATTAGAATGGATCGTACGAATAAATTAGAATAGATACATTCGTGCGAATGAATTAGAATGGATTGTATGAATGAATTAGAATGGATCGTATGAATGAATTAGAATGGATCGTGCGAATGAATTAGAATGGATCGTACGAATGAATTAGAATGGATCGTACGAATGAATTAAAATGGATCGTGCGAATGAATTAGAATGGATACATTCGTGCGAATGAATTAGAATGGATCGTATGAATGAGTAAGAATGGATCGTAGGAATGAAATAGAATGGTTCGTACGAATGAATTAGAATGGATCGTGCTAATGAATTAGAATGGATCGTACAAATGAATTAGAATAGATTGTGCGAATGAATTCGAATGGATCATACGAATGAATTAGAATAGATACATTCTTGCGAAGGAATTAGAATGTATCGTACGAATGGATCGTACGAAGGAATTAGAATGAATTAGAATGGATACATTCGTGCGAATGAATTAGAATAGATTGTATGATTGAATTAGATTGGATCGTATGAATGAATTAGAATGGATCGTACGTATGAATTAGAATGGATACATTCATGGGAATGAATTAGAATGGAACAAACGAGGGAATTAGAATGGATCATATGAAAGAATTAGAATGGATCGTATGAAGTAATTAGAATGGATCGTACGAATAAATTAGAATGGATACATTCGTGCAAAAGAATTAGAATGGATTGTATGAATGAATTAGAATGGATCGTACAAATGAATTAGAATGGATCGAGCGAATGAATTAGAATGGATCGTACGAACGAATTATAATAGATTGTGCGAATGAATTAGAATGGATCGTACGAATGAATTAGAATCGATACATTCGTGCGAATGAATTAGAATGGATCGTATGAATGAATTAGAATGGATCGTATGAATGAATTCGAATGGATCGTACGAATGAATTAGAATGGATACATTCGTGTGAATGAATTAGGATGGATCATACGAAGGAATTAGGGTGGATTGTATGAATGAATTAGAATGGATACATTCGTGCGAAAGAATTAGAATAGATTGTATGAATGAATTAGAATGGATCGTATGAATGAATTAGAATGGATCGTGCGAATGAATTAGAATGGATCGTACGAATGAATTAGAATGGATCGTATGAATGAATTAGAATGGATCGTGCGAATGAATTAGAATGGATCCTATGAATGAATTAGAATGGATACATTCATGCGAATGAATTAGAATGGATCATACGAATGACTAAGAATGGATCGTACGAATGAAATAGAATGGATCGTACGAATGAATTAGAATGGATCGTGCTAATGAATTAGAATGGATCGTACGAATAAATAATAATAGATTGTGCGAATGAATTAGAATGTATCGAATGAATGAATTAGAATGGATCATGCGAATAAATCAGAATGGATCGTACGAATGAATTAGAATGGATACATTCGTGCGAATGAATTAGAATGGATCGTACGAATGAGTAAAAATGGATCGTACGATTGAAATAGAATGGATCGTACGAATGAATTAGAATGGATCATGCTAATGAATTAGAATGGATCGTACGAATGAATTTGAATAGATTGTGCGAATGAATTAGAAAGGGTCGTACGAATGAATTAGAATGGATACATTCGTGTGAATGAATTTGAATGGATCGTATGAATGAATTCGAATGGATCGTATGAATGAATTAGAATAGATTGTGCGAATGAATTAGAATAGATCGTACGAATGAATTAGAATGGGTACATTCGTGCGAATGAATTAGAATGGATCTTATGAATGAATTAGATTGGATCGTATGAATGAATTAGAATGGATCGTACGTATGAATTAGAATGGATACATTTATGGTAATGAATTAGAATGGATCATACGAAGGAATTAGAATGGATCATACGTATGAAATAGAATGGATCGTACGAAGGAATTAGAATGGATCGTACGAAGAAATTATAATGGATCATACGAAGGAATTAGAATGAATCGTACGAATGAATTAGAATGGATACATTTGTGCAAAAGAATTAGAATGGATTGTATGAATGAATTAGAATGGATCGTGCAAATGAATTAGAATGGATCGTGCGAATGAATTAGAATGGATCATACGAATGAATTAGAATAGATTGTGCGAATGAATTATAATGGATCGTATGAATGAATTAGAATGGATACATTCGTGCGAATGAATTAGAATGGATCGTATGAATGAATTAGAATGGATCGTACGAATGAATTAGAATAGATACATTCGTTCGAATGAATTAGAATATATCATACGAAGGAATTAGGGTGGATCATACGATTGAATTAGAATGGATACATTCGTGCGAAAGAATTAGAATGGATTGTATGAATGAATTAGAATGGATCATATGAATGATTTAGAATGGATCGTGCAAATGAATTAGAATGGATCGTATGAATGAATTAGAATGGATCGTATGAATAAATTAGAATAGATCGTGCAAATGAATTAGAATGGATCATACGAATGAATTAGAATGGATACATTCGTGCGAATGAATTAGAATGGATCGTACGAATGAGTAAGAATGGATCGTACGAATAAAATAGAATGGATCGTACAAATGAATTAGAATGGATCATGCTAACGAATTAGAATGGATCGTACGAATGAATTAGAATAGATTGTGCGAATGAATTAGAATGGATCGTACGAATGAATTAGAATGGATCGTATGAATGAATTAGAATGGATCATTCGAATGAATTAGAATGGATCGTGCGAATGAATTAGATTGGATACATTCATGCGAATGAATTAGAATAGATCGTACGAATGAGTAAGAATGGATCGTACGAATGAAATAGAATTGGAAGTACGAATGAATTAGAATGGATCGTGATAATGAATTAGAATGGATCGTACGAATGAATTAGAATAGATTGTGCGAATGAATTAGAATGGATCGTACGAATGAATTAGAATGGATACATTCGTGCGAATGAATTAGAATGGATCGTATGAATGAATTAGATTGGATCGTATGAATAAATTAGAATGGATCGTACGAATGAATTAGAATGGATACATTCATGGGAATGAATTAGAATGGATCGTACGAAGGAATTAGAATGGATCATACGAAGGAATTAGAATGGATCGTATGAATGAATTAGAATGGATACATTCGTGCAAAAGAATTAGAATGAATTGTATGAATGAATTAGAATGGATCGTACAAATTAATTAGAATGGATCGTGCGAATGAATTAGAATGGATCGTACGAATGAATTAGAATAGATTGTGCGAATGAGTTAGAATGGATCATACGAATGAATTAGAATGGATACATTCGTGCGAATGAATTAGAATGGATCGTGTGAATGAATTAGAATGGATCGTATGAATGAATTCGAATGGATCGTACGAATGAATTAGAATAGATACATTCGTGCGAATGAATTAGAATGGATCATAAGAAGGAATTAGGGTGGATCGTACGAATGAATTAGAATGGATACATTCGTGCGAAAGAATTAGAATGGATTGTATGAATGAATTAGAATGGATCGTATGGATGAATTAGAATGGATCGTGCGAATGAATTAGAATGGATCGTACGAATGAATTAGAATGGATCGTATGAATGAATTAGAATGGATCGTGTGAATGAATTAGAATGGATCGTACGAATGAATTAGAATAGATAAATTCGTGCGAATGAATTAGAATAGATCGTACGAATAAGTAAGAATGGATCGTACAAATAAAATAGAATGGATCGTACGAATGAATTAGAATGGATCGTGCTAATGAATTAGAATGGATCGTACGAATGAATTAGAATAGATTGTGCGAATGAATTAGAATAGATCGTACGAATGAATTAGAATGGATACATTCGTGCGAATGAAATAGAATGGATCGTATGAATGAATTAGATTGGATCGTATGAATGAATTAGAATGGATCGTACGTATGAATTAGAATGGATACATTCATAGGAATGAATTAGAATGGATCGTACGAAGGAATTAGAATGGATCATACGAATAAAATAGAATGGATCGTACGAAAGAATTAGAATGGATCGTATGAAGGAATTAGAATGGATCGTACGAAGGAATTAGAATGGATCGTACGAATGAACTAGAATGGATACATTTGTGCAAAAGAATTAGAATGGATTGTATGAATGAATTAGAATGGATCGTGCAAATGAATTAGAATGGATCGTGAAAAAGCATTAGAATGGATCGTACGAATGAATTAGAATAGATTGTGCGAATGAATTAGAATGGATCGTACGAATGAATTAGAATGGATCGTATGAATGAATTAGATTGGATCGTATGAATGAATTAGAATGGATCGTACGTATGAATTAGAATGGATACATTCATGGGAATGAATTAGAATGGATCATACAAAGAAATTAGAATGGATCGTACGAAAGATTTAGAATGGATTGTGCGAAGGAATTAGAATGGATCGTACGAATGAATTAGAATGGATACATTCGTGCAAAAGAATTAGAATGGATTGTATGAATGAATTAGAATGGATCGTACAAATAAATTAGAATGGATCGTGCGAATAAATTAGAATGGATCATACGAATGAATTAGAATCGATTGTGCGAATAAATTAGAATGGATCGTACGAATGAGTTAGAATGGATACATTCGTGCGAATGAATTAGAATGGATCGTATGAATGAATTAGGATAGATCGTATGAATGAATTCGAATGGATCGGACGAATGAATTAGAATGGATACATTCGTGCGAATGAATTAGAATGGATCATACGAAGGAATTAGGGTGGATCGTACGAATGAATTCGAATGGATACATTCGTGCGAAAGAATTAGAATGAATTGTATGAATGAATTAGAATGGATCGTATGAACGAATCAGAATGGATCATGCGAATGAATTAGAATTGATTGTACGAATGAATTGGAATGGATCGTATGAATGAATTAGAATGGATCGTGCGAATGAATTAGAATGGATCGTACGAATGAATTAGAATGGATACATTCGTGCGAATGAATTAGAATGGATCGTACGAATGAGTAAGAATGGATCGTACGAATGAAATAGAATGGATCGTACGAATGAATTAGAATGGATCGTGCTAATGAACTAGAATGGATCGTACGAATAAATTAGAATAGATTGTGCGAATGAATTAGAATGGATCGTACGAATGAATTAGAATGGATCGTATGAATAAATTAGAATGGATCGTGCGAATGAATTAGAATGGATCGTACGAATGAGTAAGAATCGATCGTACGAATGAATTAGAATGGATACATTCGTGCGAATGAATTAGAATGGATCGTACGAATGAGTAAGAATGGATCGTACGATTGAAATAGAATGGATCGTACGAATGAATTAGAATGGATCGTGCTAATGAATTAGAATGGATCGTACAAATGAATTAGAATAGATTGTGCGAATGAATTAGAATGGATCGTACGAATGAATTAGAATGGATACATTCGTGTGAATGAATTAGAATGGATCGTATGAATGAATTAGAATGGATCGTATGAATGAATTAGAATGGATCGTGCGAATGAATTAGAATGGATCGTACGAATGAATTAGAATGGATCGTATGAATGAATTATAATGCATCGTGCGAATGAATTAGAATAGATTGTGCGAATGAATTAGAATGGATCGTACGAATAAATTAGAATGGATACATTTGTGCGAATGAATTAGAATGGATCTTATGAATGAATTAGATTGGATCGTATGAATGAATTAGAATGGATCATACGTATGAATTAGAATGGATACATTCATGGGAATGAATTAGAATGGATCGTACGAAGGAATTAGAATAGATAATACGAATGAAATAGAATGGATCGTACGAAGGAATTAGAATGGATCGTACGATGGAATTATAATGGATCATACGAAGGAATTAGAATGGATCGTTCGAATGAATTAGAATGGATACATTTGTGCAAAAGAATTAGAATGAATTGTATGAATGAATTAGAATGGATCGTGCAAATGAATTAGAATGGATCGTGCAAATGAATTAGAATGGATCATATGAATGAATTAGAATAGATTATGCGAATGAATTAGAATGGATCGTACGAATGAATTAGAATGGATACATTCGTGCGAATGAATTAGAATGGATCGTATGAATGAATTAGAATGGATCGTATGAATGATTTCGAATGGATCGTACGAATGAATTAGAATGGATACATTCGTTCGAATGAATTAGAATGGATCATACGAAGGATTTAGGGTGGATCATACGAATGAATTAGAATGGAAACATTCGTGCGAAAGAATTAGAATGAATTGTATGAATGAATTAGACTGGATCATATGAATGAATTAGAATGGATCGTGCGAATGAATTAGAATGGATCGTATAAATGAATTAGAACGGATCGTATGAATGAATTAGAATAGATCGTGCGAATGAATTAGAATGGATCGTATGAATGAATTAGAAAGGATACATTCGTGCGAATGAAGTAGAATGGATCGTACGAATGAGTAAGAATGGATCGTACGAATGAAATAGAATGGTTCGTACGAATGAATTAGAATGGATCGTGCTATTGAATTAGAATGGATCGTGCAAATGAATTATAATGGATCGTGCAAATGAATTAGAATGGATCGTACGAATGAATTAGAATATATTGTGCGAATGAATTAGAATGGATCGTACGAATGAATTAGAATGGATACATTCTTGCGAATGAATTAGAATTGATCGTATGAATGAATTAGATTGGATCGTATGAATGAATTAGAATGGATCGTACGTATGAATTAGAATGGATACATTCATGGGAATGAATTAGAATGGATCGTACGAAAAAATTAGAATGGATCGTACGAAAGAATTAGAATGGATTGTACAAAGGAATTAGAATGGATCGTATTAATGAATTACAATTGATACATTCGTGCAAAAGAATTAGAATGGATTGTATGAATGAATTAGAATGGATCGTACAAATGAATTAGAATGGATCGTGCGAATGAATTAGAATGGATCATACGAATGAAATAGAATCGATTGTGCGAATAAATTAGAATGGATCGTACGAATGAATTAGAATGGATACATTCGTGTGAATGAATTAGAATGGATCGTATGAATGAATTAGAATAGATCGTATGAATGAATTCGAATGGATCGTACGAATGAATTAGAATGGATACATTCGTGCGAATGAATTAGAATGGATCATACGAAGGAATTAGGGTAGATCGTACGAATGAATTAGAATGGATAAATTCGTGTGAAAGAATTAGAATGGATTGTATGAATGAATTGGAATGGATCTTATGAATGAATTAGAATGGATCGTGCGAATGAATTAGAATGGATCGTACGAATGAATTAGAATGGATCGTATGAATGAATTAGAATGGATCGTGTGAATGAATTAGAATGGATCGTACGAATGAACTAGAATGGATACATTCGTGCGAAAGAATTAGAATGGATCGTACGAATGAGTAAGAATGGATCGTACGAATGAAATAGAATGGATCGTACGAATGAATTAGAATGGATCGTGCTAATTTACTAGAATGGATCGTACGAATAAATTAGAATAGATTGTGCGAATGAATTAGAATGGATCGTACGAATGAATTAGAATGGATCGTATGAATAAATTAGAATGGATCGTGCGAATGAATTAGAATGGGTCGTATGAATAAATTAGAATAGATACATTCGTACGAATGAATTAGAATGGATCGTACGAATGAATTAGAATGGATCGTGCTAATGAATTAGAATGGATCGTACGAATGAATTAGAATAGATTATGCGAATGAATTAGAATAGATCGTACAAATGAATTAGAATGGATACATTCGTGTAAATGAATTAGAATGGATCGTATGATTGAATTAGAATGGATCGTATGAATGAATTAGAATGGATCGTGCGAATGAATTAGAATGGATCGTACGAATGAATTAGAATGGATCGTATGAATGAATTAGAATGGATCGTGCGAATGAATTAGAATAGATTGTGCGAATGAATTAGAATGGATCGTACGAATAAATTAGAATGGATACATTCCTGCGAATGAATTAGAATAGATCTTATGAATGAATTAGATTGGATCGTATGAATGAATTAGAATGGATCGTACGTCTGAATTAGAATGGATACATTCATGGGAATGAATTAGAATGGATCGTACGAAGGAATTAGAATGGATCATACGAATGAAATAGAATGGATCATACGAAGGAATTAGAATGGATCGTACGATGAAATTATAATGGATAATACAAAGGAATTAGAATGGATCGTACGAATGAATTAGAATGGATACATTTGTGCAAAAGAATTAGAATGGATTGTATGAATGACCTAGATTGGATCGTGCAAATGAATTAGAATGGATCGTGCGAATGAATTAGAATGGATCGTACGAATGAATTAGAATAGATTATGCGAATGAATTAGAATGGATCGTACGAATGAATTAGAATGGATACATTCGTGCGAATGAATTAGAATGGATCGTATGAATGAATTAGAATGGATCGTATGAATGAATTCGAATAGATCGTACCAATGAATTAGAATGGATACATTCGTTCGAGTGAATTAGAATGGATCATACGAAGGAATTAGGGTGGATCGAACGAATGAATTAGAATGGAAACATTCGTGCGAAAGAATTAGAATAAATATTATGAATGAATTAGAATGGATCATATGAATGAATTAGAATGGATCGTGTGAATGAATTAGAATGGATCGTACAAATGAATTAGAACGGATCGTATGAATGAATTAGAATAGATCATGCAAATGAATTAGAATGGATCATACGAATGAATTAGAATAGATACATTCGTGCGAATGAATTAGAATGGATCTTAAGAATGAGTAAGAATGGATCGTACGAATGAAATAGAATGGATCGTACGAATCAATTAGAATGGATCGTGCTAACGAATTAGAATGGATCGTACGAATGAATTAGAATAGATTATGCGAATGAATTAGAATGGATCGTACGAATGAATTAGAATGGATCGTATGAATGAATTAGAATGGATCGTGCGAATGAATTAGAATGGATCGTATAAATGAATTAGAATGGATACATTCGTGCGAATGAATTAGAATGGATCGTATGAATGAGTAAGAATGCATCGTACGAATGAAATAGAATGGATCGTACGAATGAATTAGAATGGATCGTGCTAATGAATTAGAATGGATCGTACGAATGAATTAGCAAGGATAGTGCGAATGAATTAGAATGGATCGTTCGAATGAATTAGAATAGATTGTGCGAATGAATTAGAATGGATCATACGAATGAATTAGAATTGATACATTCTTGCGAATGAATTAGAATGGATCGTATGAATGAATTAGAGTGGATCGTCTGTATTAATTCGAATGGATCGTACGAATGAATTAGAATGGATACATTCGTTCGAATGAATTAGAATGGATCATACGAAGGAATTAGGGTGGATCGTACGAATGAATTAGAATGGATACATTCGTGCGAAAGAATTAGAAAGGATTGTAAGAATGAATAGATCGTATGAATGAATTAGAATGGATCGTGCGAATGAATTAGAATGGATCGTACGAATGAATTAGAATGGATCGTGCCAATGAATTAGAATGGATACATTCGTGCGAATAAACTAGAATGGATCGTACGAATGAGTAAGAATGGTTCGTATGAATGAAATAGACTGGATCGTACGAATGAATTAGAATGGATCGTACTAATGAATTAGAATGGATTGTACGAATGAATTAGAATAGATCGTACGAATAAATTAGAATAGATTGTGCGAATGATTTAGAATGGATCGTACGAATGAATTAGAATGGATTGTATGAATGAATTAGAATGGATCGTGCAAATGAATTAGAATGGATCGTATGAATGAATTAGAATGGATACATTCGTGCGAATGAATTAGAATGGATCGTTCGAATGAGTAAGAATGGATCGTACGAATGAAATAGAATGGATCGTACGAATGAATTAGAATAGATTGGTCGAATGTATTAGAATGGATCGTACAAATGAATTAGAATGGATACATTCGTGCGAATGAATTAGAATGGATCGTATGAATGGATTAGAATGGATCGTATGAATGAACTAGAATGGATCGTGCGAATGAATTAGAATGGATCGTACGAATGAATTAGAATGGATCGTATGAATGAATTAGAATAGCTCGTGCGAATGAATTATAATGGAACGTATGAATGAATTAGAATGGATACATTCATGCGAATGAATTAGAATGGATCGTACGAATGAGTAAGATTGGATCGTACGAATGAAATAGAATGGATCGTACGAATGAATTAGAATGGATCGTGCTAATAAATTAGAATGGATCGTACGAATGAATTAGAATAGATTGTGCGAATGAATTAGAATGGATCGTACAAATGAATTAGAATGGATCGTATGAATGAATTAGAATGGATTGTGCGAATGAATTAGAATGGATACATTCGTGCGAATGAATTAGAATGGATCGTGCGAATGAGAAAGAATGGATCGTACGAATGAAATAGAATGGGTCGTACGAATGAGTTAGAATGGATCGTGATAATGAATTAGAATGGATCGTACGAATGAATTAAAATAGATTTTGCGAATGAATTAGAATGGATCGTACGAATGAATTAGAATGGATACATTCGTGCGAATGAATTAGAATGGATCGTATGAATGAATTAGATTGGATCGTATGAATAAATTAGAATGGATCGTACGAATGAATTAGAATGGATACATTCATGGGAATGAATTAGAATGGATCGTACGAAGGAATTAGAATGGATCATACGAAGGAATTAGAATGGATCGTATGAATGAATTAGAATGGATACATTCGTGCAAAAGAATTAGAATGAATTGTATGAATGAATTAGAATGGATCATACAAATTAATTAGAATGGATCGTGCGAATGAATTAGAATGGATCGTACGAATGAATTAGAATAGATTGTGCGAATGAATTAGAATGGATCATACGAATGAATTAGTATGGATACATTCGTGCGAATGAATTAGAATGGATCATATGAATAAATTAGAATGGATCGTATGAATGAATTCGAATGGATCGTACGAATGAATTAGAATAGATACATTCGTGCGAATGAATTAGAATGGATCATAAGAAGGAATTAGGGTGGATCGTACGAAGGAATTAGAATGGATACATTCGTGCGAAAGAATTAGAATGGATTGTATGAATGAATTAGAATGGATCGTATGGATGAATTAGAATGGATCGTGCGAATGAATTAGAATGGATCGTACGAATGAATTAGAATGGATCGTATGAATGAATTAGAATGGATCGTGCGAATGAATTAGAATGGATCGTACGAATGAATTAGAATGGATAAATTCGTGCGAATGAATTAGAATAGATCGTACGAATAAGTAAGAATGGATCGTACGAATAAAATAGAATGGATCGTACGAATGAATTAGAATGGATCATGCTAATGAATTAGAATGGATCGTACGAATGAATTAGAATAGATTGTGCGAATGAATTAGAATAGATCGTAGGAATGAATTAGAATGGATACATTCGTGCGAATGAATTAGAATGGATCGTATGAATGAATTAGATTGGATCGTATGAATGAATTAGAATGGATCGTACGTATGAATTAGAATGGATACATTCATCGGAATAAATTTGAATGGATCATACGAAGGAATTAGAATGGATCATACGAATAAAATAGAATGGATCGTACGAAAAAATTAGAATGGATCGTATGAAGGAATTAGAATGGATCGTACGAAGGAATTAGAATGGATCGTACGAATGAATTAGAATGGATACATTCGTGCAAAAGAATTAGAATGGATTGTATGAATGAATTAGAATGGATCGTGCAAATGAATTAGAATGGATCGTGAAAATGCATTAGAATGGATCGTACGAATGAATTAGAATAGATTGTGCGAATGAATTAGAATGGATCGTACGAATGAATTAGAATGGATCGTATGAATGAATTAGATTGGATCGTATGAATGAATTAGAATGGATCGTACGTATGAATTAGAATGGATACATTCATGGGAATGAATTAGAATGGATCGTACGAAGAAATTAGAATGGATCGTACGAAAGAATTAGAATGGATTGTGCGAAGGAATTAGAATGGATCGTACGAATGAATTAGAATGGATACATTCGTGCAAAAGAATTAGAATGGATTGTATGAATGAACTAGAATGGATCGTACAAATGAATTAGAATGGATCGTGCGAATGAATTAGAATGGATCATACGAATGAATTAGAATCGATTGTGCGAATAAATTAGAATGGATCGTACGAATGAGTTAGAATGGATACGTTCGTGCGAATGAATTAGAATGGATCGTATGAATGAATTAGAATAGATCGTATGAATGAATTCGAATGGATCGTACGAATGAATTAGAATGGATACATTCGTGCGAATGAATTAGAATGGATCATACGAAGGAATTAGGGTGGATCTTACGAATGAATTCGAATGGATACATTCGTGCGAAAGAATTAGAATGGATTGTATGAATGAATTAGAATGGATCGTATGAATGAATTAGAATGGATCGTGCGAATGAATTAGAATGGATCGTACGAATGAATTGGAATGGATCGTATGAATGAATTAGAATGGATCGTGCGAATGAATTAGAATGGATCGTACGAATGAATTAGAATAGATACATTCGTGCGAATGAATTAGAATGGATCATACGAATGAGTAAGAATGGATCGTACGAATGAAATAGAATGGATCGTACGAATGAATTAGAATGGATCGTGCTAATGAACTAGAATGGATCGTACGAATAAATTAGAATAGATTGTGTGAATGAATTAGAATGGATCGTACGAATGAATTAGAATGGATAGTATGAATAAATTAGAATGGATCGTGCGAATGAATTAGAATGGATCGTACGAATGAATTAGAATAGATACATTCGTGCGAATGAATTAGAATGGATCGTACGAATGAGTAAGAATGGATCGTATGATTGAAATTGAATGGATCGTACGAATGAATTAGAATGGATCGTGCTAATGAATAAGAATGGATCGTACAAATGAATTAGAATAGATTGTGCGAATGAATTAGAATGGATCGTACGAATGAATTAGAATGGATACAATCGTGTGAATGAATTAGAATGGATCGTATGAACGAATTAGAATGGATCGTATGAATGAATTAGAATGGATCGTGCGAATGAATTAGAATGGATCATACGAATGAATTAGAATGGATCGTATGAATGAATTAGAATGCATCGTGCGAATGAATTAGAATATATTGTGCGAATGAATTAGAATGGATCGTACGAATAAATTAGAATGGATACATTTGTGCGAATGAATTAGAATGGATCTTATGAATGAATTAGATTGGATCGTATGAATGAATTAGAATGGATCGTACGTATGAATTAGAATGGATACATTCATGGGAATGAATTAGAATGGATCGTACAAAGGAATTAGAATGGATAATACGAATGAAATAGAATGGATTGTACGAAGGAATTAGAATGGATCGTACGATGGAATTATAATGGATCAAACGAAGGAATTAGAATGGACCGTACGAATGAATTAGAATGGATACATTTGTGCAAAAGAATTAGAATGAATTGTATGAATGAATTAGAATGGATCGTGCAAATGAATTAGAATGGATCATGCAAATGAATTAGAATGGATCATACGAATGAATTAGAATAGATTGTGCGAATGAATTAGAATGGATCGTACGAATGAATTAGAATGGATACATTCGTGCGAATGAATTAGAATGGATCGTATGAATGAATTAGAATGGATCGTATGAATGAATTTGAATGGATCGTACGAATGAATTAGAATGGATACATTCGTTCGAATGAATTAGAATGGATCATACGAAGGATTTAGGGTGGATCATACGAATGAATTAGAATGGAAACATTCATGCGAAAGAATTAGAATGAATTGTATGAATGAATTAGACTAGATCATATGAATGAATTAGAACGGATCGTGCGAATGAATTAGAATGGATCGTACAAATGAATTAGAACGGATCGTATGAATGAATTAGAATAGATCGGGCGAATGAATTAGAATGGATCGTATGAATGAATTAGAAAGGATACATTCGTGCGAATGAAGTAGAATGGATAGTACGAATAAGTAAGAATGGATCGTACGAATGAAATAGAATGGTTCGTACGAATGAATTAGAATGGATCGTGCTAATGAATTAGAATGGATCGTGCAAATGAATTAGAATGGATCGTGCAAATGAATTAGAATAGATCGTACGAATGAATTAGAATAGATTGTGCGAATGAATTAGAATGGATCGTACGAATGACTTAGAATGGATACATTCGTGCGAATGAATTAGAATTGATCGTATGAATGAATTAGATTGGATCGTATGAATGAATTAGAATGGATTGTACGTATGAATTAGAATGGATACATTCATGGGAATGAATTAGAATGGATCGTATGAAGAAATTAGAATGGATCGTACGAAAGAATTAGAATAGATTGTACAAAGGAATTAGAATGGATCGTACGAATGAATTACAATAGATAGATTCGTGCAAAAGAATTAGAATGGATTGTATGAATGAATTAGAATGGATCGTACAAATGAATTAGAATGGATCGTGAGAATGAATTAGAATGGATCATACGAATGAAATAGAATCGATTGTGCGAATAAATTAGAATGGATCGTACGAATATATTAGAATGGATACATTCGTGCGAATGAATTAGAATGGATCGTATGAACGAATTAGAATAGATCATATGAATGAATTCGAATGGATCGTACGAATGAATTAGAATGGATACATTCGTGCGAATGAATTAGAATAGATCATACGAAGGAATTAGGGTGGATCGTACGAATGAATTAGAATGGATAAATTCGTGCGAAAGAATTAGAATGGATTGTATGAATGAATTAGAATGGATCGTATGAATGAATTAGAATGGATCGTGCGAATGAATAAGAATGGATCGTACGAATGAATTAGAATGGATCGTATGAATGAATTAGAATGGATCGTGCGAATGAATTAGAATGGATCGTACGAATGAATTAGAATGGATACATTCGTGCGAATGAATTAGAATGGATCGTACGAATGAGTAAGAATGGATCGTACGAATGAAATAGAATGGATCGTACGAATGAATTAGAATGGATCGTGCTAATTTACTAGAATGGATCATATGAATAAATTAAAATAGATTGTGCGAATGAATTACAATGGATCGTACGAATGAATTAGAATGGATCGTATGAATAAATTAGAATGGATCGTGCGAATGAATTAGAATGGATCGTATGAATAAATTAGAATCGATACATTCGTGCGAATGAATTAGAATGGATCGTACGAATGAATTAGAATGGATCGTGCTAATGAATTAGAATGGATCGTACGAATGAATTAGAATAGATTATGCGAATGAATTAGAATAGATCGTACAAATGAATTTGAATGGATACATTCGTGTAAATGAATTAGAATGGATCGTATGATTGAATTAGAATGGATCGTATGAATGAATTAGAATGGGATGTGCGAACGAATTAGAATGGATCATACGAATGAATTAGAATGGATCGTATGAATGAATTAGAATGGATCGTGCGAATGAATTAGAATAGATTGTGCGAATGAATTAGAATGGATCGTACGAATAAATTAGAATGGATACATTTCTGCGAATGAATTAGAATAGATCTTATGAATGAATTAGATTGGATCGTATGAATGAATTAGAATGGATCGTACGTATGAATTAGAATGGATACATTCATGGGAATGAATTAGAATGGATCGTACGAATAAATTAGAATGGATCATAATAATGAAATAGAATGGATCATACGAAGGAATTAGAATGGATCGTACGATGGAATTATAATGGATAATACAAAGGAATTAGAATGGATCGTACGAATGAATTAGAATGGATACATTTGTGCAAAAGAATTAGAATGGATTGTATGAATGAATTAGATTGGATCGTGCAAATGAATAAGAATGGATCGTGCGAATGAATTAGAATGGATCGTAGGAATGAATTAGAATAGATTGTGCGAATGAATTAGAATGGATCGTACGAATGAATTATAATGGATACATTCGTGCGAATGAATTCGAATAGATCGTACGAATGAATTAGAATGGATACATTCGTTCGAGTGAATTAGAATGGATCATACGAAGGAATTAGGGTGGATCGAACGAATGAATTAGAATGGAAACATTCGTGGGAAAGAATTAGAATAAATTGTATGAATGAATTAGAATGGATCATATGAATGAATTAGAATGGATCGTGCGAATGAATTTGAATGCATCGTACAAATGAATTAGAACGGATCGCATGAATGAATTAGAATAGATCGTGCAAATGAATTAGAATGGATCATACGAATGAATTAGAATAGATACATTCGAGAGAATGAATTAGAATGGATCTTACGAATGAGTAAGAATGGATCGTACGAATGAAAGAGAATGGATCGTACGAATCAATTAGAATGGATCGTGCTAACGAATTAGAATGGATCGTACGAATGAATTTGAATAGATTGTGTGAATGAATTAGAATGGATCGTACGAATGAATTAGAATGTATCGTATGAATGAATTAGAATGGATCGTGCGAATGAATTAGAATGGATCGTGTGAATGAATTAGAATGGATACATTCGTGCGAATGAATTAGAATGGATCGTATGAATGAGTAAGAATGGATCGTACGAATGAAATAGAATGGATCGTACGAATGAATTAGAATGGATCGTGCTAATGAATTAGAATGGATCGTACGAATGAATTAGCAAAGATAGTGCGAACGAATTAGAATGGATCGTACGAATCAATTAAAATGGATACATTCGTGCGAATGAATTAGAATGGATCGTATGAATGAATTAGATTGGATCGTATGAATGAATTAGAATGGATCGTACGTATGAATTAGAATGGATCGTACGAATGAATTAGAATGGATACATTCGTGCGAATGAATTAGAATGGATTGAACAAATGTATTAGAATGGATACATTCGTGCGAATGAATTAGAATGGATCGTACGATTGAGTAAGAATGGATCGTACGAATAAAATAGAATGGATCGTACCAATGAATTAGAATGGATCGTGCTAATGAACTAGAATGGATCGTACGAATAAATTAGAATAGATTGTGCGAATGAATTAGAATGGATCGTACGAATGAATTAGAATGGATCGTATGAATAAATTAGAATGGATCGTGCGAATGAATTAGAATGGATCGTACGAATGAATTAGAATAGATACATTCGTGCGAATGAATTAGAATGGATCGTACGAATGAGGAAGAATGGATCGTACGATTGAAATAGAATTGATCGTACGAATGAATTAGAATGGATCGTGCTAATGAATTAGAATGGATAGTATGAATGAATTCGAATAGATTGTGCGAATGAATTAGAATGGATTGTACGAATGAATTAGAATGGATACATTCGTGTGAATGAATTAGAATGGATCGTATGAATGAATTAGAATGGATCGTATGAATAAATTAGAATGGATCATGAGAATGAATTAGAATGGATCGTACGAATGAATTAGAATGGATCGTACGAATAAATTAGAATGGATCGTGCGAATAAATTAGAATGGATCGTATGAATGAATTCGAATAGATCGTACGAATGAATTAGAATGGATACATTCGAGCGAATGAATTAGAATGGATACATTTGTGCGAATGAATTAGAATGGATCTTATGAATGAATTAGATTGGATCGTAGGAATGAATTAGAATAGATCATACGTATGAATTAGAATGGATACATTCATGGGAATGAATTAGAATGGATCGTACGAAGGAATTAGAATGGATCATACGGATGAAATAGAATGGATCGTACGAAGGAATTAGAATGGATCGTACGATGGAATTATAATGGATCATATGAAGGAATTAGAATGGATCGTACGAATGAATTAGAATGGAAACATTTGTGCAAAAGAATTAGAATGATATGTATGAATGAATTAGAATGGATCGTGCAAATGAATTAGAATGGATCGTGGGAATGAATTAGAATGGATCGTACGAATGAATTAGAATAGATTGTGCGAATGAATTAGAATGGATCGTACAAATGAATTAGAATGGATACATTCGTGCGAATGAATTAGAATGGATCGTATGAATGAATTAGAATGGATCGTATAAATGAATTCGAATGGATCGTACGAATGAATTAGAAAGGATACATTCGTTCGAATGAATTAGAATGGATCATACGAAGGAATTAGGGTGGATCATACAAATGAATTAGAATGGAAACATTCGTGCGAAAGAATTAGAATGAATTGTATGAATGAATTAGAATGGATCATATGAATGTATTAGAATGGAACGTGCGAATGAATTAGAATGGATCGTACAAATGAATTAGAACGGATCGTATGAATGAATTAGAATAGATCGTGCGAATAAATTAGAATGGATCGTACGAATGAATTAGAAAGGATACATTCGTGCGAATGAATTAGAATGGATCGTACGAATGAGTAAGAATGGATCGTACGAATGAAATAGAATGATTCGTACGAATGAATTAGAATGGATCGTGCTAATGAATTAGAATGGATCGTGCAAATGAATTAGAATGGATCGTGCAAATGAATTAGAATGGATCGTACGAATGAATTAAAATAGATTGTGCGAATGAATTAGAATGGATCGTACGAATGAATTAGAATGGATACATTCGTGCGAGTGAATTAGAATGGATCGTATGAATGAATTAGATTGGATCGTTTGCATGAATTAGAATGGATTGTACGTATGAATTATAATGGATAAATTCATGGGAATGAATTAGAATGGATCGTACGAAGAAATTAGAATGGATCGTACGAAAGAATTAGAATGGATTGTACGAAGGAATTAGAATGGATCGTACGAAAGAATTAGAATGGATACATTCGTGCAAAAGAATTAGAATAGATTGTATGAATGAATTAGAATGGATCGTACAAATGAATTAGAATGGATCGTGCGAATGAATTAGAATGGATTATACGAATGAATTAGAATCGATTGGGCGAATAAATTAGAATGGATCTTACGAATGAATTAGAATGGATACATTCGTGCGAATGAATTAGAATGGATCGTATGAATGAATTAGAATAGATCGTATGAATGAATTTGAATGGATCGTACGAATGAATTAGAATGGATACATTCGTGCGAATGAATTAGAATGGATCATACGAAGGAATTAGGGTGGATCGTACGAATGAATTAGAATGGATAAATTCGTGCGAAAGAATTAGAAAGGGTTGTATGAATGAATTAGAATAGATCGTATGAATGAATTAGAATGGATCGAATGAATGAATTAGAATGGATCGTGCGAATGAATTATAATGGATCGTACGAATGAATTAGAATGGATCGTACGAATGAATTAGAATGGATCGTATGAATGAATTAGAATGGATCGTGCGAATGAATTAGAATGGATCGTACGAATGATTTAGAATGGATACATTCGTGCGAATGAATTAGAATGGATCGTACAAATGAGTAAGAATGGATCGTACGAATGAAATAGAATAGATCGTACGAATGAATTAGAATGGATCGTGCTAATGAACTAGAATGGATCGTACGAATAAATTAGAATAGATTGTGCGAATGAATTAGAATGGATTGTACGAATGAATTAGAATGGATAGTATGAATAAATTAGAATAGATCGTGCGAATGAATTAGAATGGATCGTACAAATGAATTAGAATAGATACATTCGTGCGAATGAATTAGAATGGATCGTACGAATGAGTAAGAATGGATCGTACGATTGAAATAGAATGGATCGTACGAATGAATTAGAATGCATCGTGCTAATGAATTAGAATGGATCGTACGAATGAATTAGAATAGATTGTGCGAATGAATTAGAATGGATCGTACGAATGAATTAAAATGGATATATTCGTGTGAATGAATTAGAATGGATCGTATGATTGAATTAGAATGGATCGTATGAATGAATTAGAATGTATCGTGCGAATGAATTAGAATGGATCGTACGAATGAATTAGAATGGATCGTATGAATGAATTAGAATGGATCATGCGAATGAATTAGAATAGATTGTGCGAATGAATTAGAATGGATCGTACGAATAAATTAGAATGGATACATTCCTGCGAATGAATTAGAATAGATCTTATGAATGAATTAGATTGGATCTTATGAATGAATTAGAATGGATCATACGTATGAATTAGAATGGACACATTCATGGGAATGAATTAGAATGGATCGTACGAAGGAATTAGAATGGATCATACGAATGAAATAGAATGGATCATACGAAGGAATTAGAATGGATCGTACGATGGAATTATAATGGATCATACGAAGGAATTAGAATGGATCATACGAATGAATTAGAATGGATACATTTGTGCAAAAGAATTAGAATGGATTGTATGAATGAATTAGATTGGATCATGCAAATGAATTAGAATGGATCATGCGAATGAAGTTGAATGGATCGTACGAATGAATTAGAATAGATTGTGCGAATGAATTAGAATCGATCGTACGAATGAATTAGAATGGATACATTCGTGCAAATGAATTAGAATGGATCGTATGAATGAATTAGAATGGATCGTATGAATGAATTCGAATGGATCGTACGAATGAATTAGAATGGATACATTCGTTCGAATGAATTAGAATGGATCATACGAAGGAATTAGGGTGGATCGAACGAATGAATTAGAATGGAAACATTCGTGCGAAAGAATTAGAATAAATTGTATAAATGAATTAGAATGGATCATAACAATGAATTAGAATGGATCGTGCGAATGAATTAGAATGGATCGTACAAATGAATTAGAACGGATCGTATGAATGAATTAGAATAGATCGTGCAAATGAATTAGAATGGATCATACGAATGAATTAGAATAGATACATTCGTGCGAATGAATTAGAATGGATCTTACGAATGAGTAAGAATGGATCGTACGAATGAAATAGAATGGATCGTACAAATGAATTAGAATGGATCGTGCTAACGAATTAGAATGGATCGTACGAATGAATTAGAATAGATTGTGCGAATGAATTAGAATGGATCATACGAATGAATTTGAATGGACCGTATGAATGAATTAGAATGGATCGTGCGAATGAATTAGAATGGATCGTATGAATGAATTAGAATGGATACATTCGTGTGAATGAATTAGAATGGATCGTATGAATGAGTAAGAATGGATCGTACGAATGAAATAGAATGGATCGTACGAATGAATTAGAATGGATCGTGCTAATGAATTAGAATGGATCGTACGAATGAATTAGCAAAGATAGTGCGAATGAATTAGAATGGATCGTACGAATGAATTAGAATGGATACATTCGTGCGAATGAATTAGAATGGATCGTATGAATGAATTAGATTGGATCGTATGAATGAATTAGAATGGATCGTACGTATGAATTAGAACGGATAAATTCATGGGAATGAATTAGAATGGATCGTACGAAGGAATTTGAATGGATCATACGAATGAAATAGAATGGATCGTACGAAGGAATTAGAACGGATCGTACGAAGGAATTAGAATGAATCGTACGAAGGAATTAGTATGGATACATTCATGCAAAAGAATTAGAATGAATTGTATGAATAAATAAGAATGTATCATGCAAATGAATTAGAATGGATTGTGTGAATGAATTAGAATGGATCGTACGAATGAATTAGAATAGATTATGCGAATGAATTAGAATGGATCATACGAATGAATTAGAATGGATACATTCGTGCGAATGAATTAGAATGGATCGTATGAATGAATTAGAATAGATCGTATGAATGAATTCGAATGGATCGTACGAATGAATTAGAATGGATACATTCATGTGAATGAATTAGAATGGATCATACGAAGGAATTAGCGTGGATCGTACGAATGAATTAGAATGGATACATTCGTGCGAAAGAATTGGAATGGATTGTTTGAATGAATTAGAATGGATCGTATGAATGAATTAGAATGGATCGTACGAATGAATTAGAGTAGATCGTACAAATGAATTAGAATTGATCGTACGAATGAATTAGAATGGATCGTGCGAATGAATTAGAATGGATCGTACGAATGAATTAGAATGGATACATTCGTGCGAATGAATTAGAATGGATCGTACGAATGAGTAAGAATGGATAGTACGAATGAAATAGAATGGATCGTACGAATGAATTAGAATGGATCGTGCTAATGAATTAGAATGGATCGTACGAATGAATTAGAATAGATTGTGCGAATGAATTAGAATGGATTTTACGAATGAATTAAAATGGATCGTATGAATGAATTAGAATGGATCGTGCAAATTAATTGGAATGGATCGTACGAATGAACTAGAATGGATACATTCGTGCGAATGAATTAGAATGGATCGTACGAATGAGTAAAAATGGATCGTACGAATGAAATAGAATGGATCGTACGAATGAATAAGAATGGATCGTGCTAATGAATTAGAATGGATCGTACGAATGAATTAGAATAGATTGTGTGAATGTATTAGAATGGATCATACGAATGAATTAGAATGGATACATTCGTGCGAATGAATTAGAATGGATCGTATGAATGAATTAGAATGGATCGTATGAATGAATTAGAATGGATCGTGCGAATGAATTAGAATGGATCGTATGAATGAATTAGAATGGATCGTGCGAATGAATTAGAATGGAACGTACGAATGAATTAGAATGGATACATTCGTGCGAATGAATTAGAATGGATCGTATGAATGAGTAAGAATGGATCGTACGAATGAAATAGAATGGATCGTACGAATGAATTAGAATGGATCGTGCTAATGAATTAGAATGGATCGTACGATTGAATTAGAATAGATTGTGCGAATGAATTTGAATGAATCGTACGAATGAATTAGAATGCATACATTCGTGCGAATGAATTAGAATAGATCGTATGAATAAATTAGAATGGATCGTACGAATGAATTAGAATGGATACATTCGTGCGAAAGAATTCGAATGGATTGTATGAATGAATTAGAATGGATCGTATGAATGAATTAGAATGGATCGTGTGAATGAGTTAGAATGGATCGTACGAATGAATTAGAATGGATCGTATAAATGAATTAGAATGGATCGTGCGAATGAATTAGAATGGATCGCACGAATGAATTAGAATGGACACATTCGTGCGAATGAATTAGAATAGATTGTGCGAATGAATTAGAATGGATCGTATGAATGAATTAGAATTGATACATTCGTGCGAATGAATTAGAATGGATCGTACGAATGAATTAGATTGGATCGTATGAATGAATTAGAATGAATCGTACATATTAATTAGAATGGATAAATTCATGGGAATGAATTAGAATGGATCGTACGAACGAATTAGAATGGATCATACGAATGAAATAGAATGGATCGTACGAAGGAATTAGAATGGATCGTACAAAGGAATTAGAATGGATCGTATGAAGGAATTAGAATGGATACATTCGTGCAAAAGAATTAGAATGGATTGTATGAATGAATTAGAATGGATCGTGCAAATGAATTAGAATGGATCGTGCGAATGAATTAGAATGGATCGTTCGAATGAATTAGAATAGATTGTGCGAATGAATTAGAATGGATCGTATGGATGAATTAGAGTGGATCGTCTGAATTAATTCGAATGGATCGTACGAATGAATTAGAATGGATACATTCGTTCGAATGAATTAGAATGGATCATACGAAGGAATTAGGGTGGATCGTACGAATGAATTAGAATGGATACATTCGTGCGAAAGAATTAGAAAGGATTGTATGAATGAATTAGAATAGATCGTATGAATGAATTAGAATGGATCGTGCGAATGAATTAGAATGGATCGTACGAATGAATTAGAATGGACCGTACGAATGAATTAGAATGGATCGTGCGAATGAATTAGAATGGATCATACGAATGAATTAGAATGGATACATTCGTGCGAATAAACTAGAATGGATCGTACAAATGAGTAAGAATGGATCGTACGAATGAAATAGACTGGATCGTACGAATGAATTAGAATGGATCGTACTAATGAATTAGAATGGATTGTACGAATGAATTAGAATAGATCATACGAATAAATTAGAATAGATTGTGCGAATGATTTAGAATGGATCGTACGAATGAATTAGAATGAATCATATGAATGAATTAGAATGGATCGTGCAAATGAATTAGAATGGATCGTATGAATGAATTAGAATGGATACATTCGTGCGAATGAATTAGAATGGATCGTTCGAATGAGTAAGAATGGATCATACGAATGAAATAGAATGGATCGTACGAATGAATTAGAATAGATTGGTCGAATGTATTAGAATGGATCGTACAAATGAATTAGAATGGATACATTCGTGCGAATGAATTAGAATGGATCGTATGAATGAATTAGAATGGATCGTATGAATGAATTAGAATGGATCGTATGAATGAATTAGAATGGATCGTATGAATGAATTAGAATGGCTCATGCGAATGAATTAGAATGGAACGTATGAATGAATTAGAATGGATCGTACGAATGAGTAAGAATGGATCGTACGAATGAAATAGAATGGATCGTACGAATGAATTAGAATGGATCGTGCTAATAAATTAGAATGGATCGTACGAATGAATTAGAATAGATTCTGCGAATGAATTAGAATGGATCGTACGAATGAATTAGAATGGATCGTATGAATGAATTAGAATGGATTGTGCAAATGAATTAGAATGGATCGTATGAATGAATTAGAATGGATACATTCGTGCGAATGAATTAGAATGGATCGTGCGAATGAATTAGAATGGAATGTACGAATGAGTTAGAATGGATCGTGGGAATGAATTAGAATAGAGCGTACGAATGAATTAGAATGGATACATTCGTGCGAATGAGTAAGAATGGATCGTACGAATGAAATAGAATGGATCGTACGAATGAATTAGAATGGATCGTGCTAATGAATTAGAATGGATCGTACGATTGAATTAGAATAGATTGTGCGAATGAATTTGAATGGATCGTACGAATGAATTTGAATGCATACATTCGTGCGAATGAATTAGAATAGATCGTATGAATGAATTAGAATGGATCGTACGAATGAATTAGAATGGATACATTCGTGCGAAAGATTTAGAATGGATTGTATGAATGAATTAGAATGGATCGTATGAATGAATTAGAATGGATCGTGCGAATGAGTTAGAATGGATCGTACGAATGAATTAGAATGGATCGTATAAATGAATTAGAATGGATCGTGCGAATGAATTAGAATGGATCGCACGAATGAATTAGAATGGACACATTCGTGCGAATGAATTAGAATGGATCGTACGAATGAGTAAGAATGGATTGTACCAATGAAATAGAATGGATCGTACGAATGAATTAGAATGGATCGTGCTAATGAATTAGAATGGATCGTACGAATGAATTAGAATAGATTGTGTGAATGAATTAGAATGGATTGTACGAATGAATTAGAATGGATACATTCGTGCGAATGAATTAGAATGGATCGTACGAATGAATTAGAATAGATTGTGCGAATGAATTAGAATAGATCGTACGAATTAATTAGAATGGATCGTATGAATGAATTAGAATGGATCGTGCTAATGAATTAGAATAGATCGTACGAATGAATTAGAATAGATTGTGCGAATGAATTAGAATGGATCGTACGAATGAATTAGAATGGATACATTCATGCGAATGAATTAGAATAGATCGTATGAATGAATTAGACTGGATCGTATGAATGAATTAGAACTGATCGTACGTATGAATTAGAATGGATAAATTCATGGGAATGAATTAGAATGGATCGTACGAACGAATTAGAATGGATCATACGAATGAAATAGAATGGATCGTACGAAGGAATTAGAAAGGATCATACGAAGGAATTAGAATGGATCGTACGAAGGAATTAGAATGGATACATTCGTGCAAAAGAATTAGAATGGATTGTATGAATGAATTAGAATGGATCTTGCAAATGAATTAGAATGGATCGTGCGAATGAATTAGAATGGATCGTTCGAATAGATTAGAATAGATTGTGCGAATGAATTAGAATGGATCATACGAATGAATTAGAACGGATACATTCTTGCAAATGAATTAGAATGGATCGTATGAATGAATTAGAATGGATCGTCTGAATTAATTCGAATGGATCGTACGAATGAATTAGAATGGATACATTCGTGCGAATGAATTAGAATGGATCATACGAAGGAATTAGGGTGGATCGTACGAATGAATTAGAATGGATACATTCGTGCGAAAGAATTAGAAAGGATTGTATGAATGAATTAGAATGGATCGTATGAATGAATTAGAATGGATCGTGCGAATGAATTAGATTGCATTGTACGAATGAATTAAAATGGATCGTACGAATGAATTAGAATGAATCGTGCGAATGAATTAGAATGGTTCTTACGAATGAATTAGAATGGATACATTCTTGCGAATAAACTACAATGGATCGTACGAATGAGTAAGAATGGATCGTACGAATGAAATAGAATAGATCGTACGAATGAATTAGAATGGATCGTACTAATGAATTAGAATGGATCGTACGAATGAATTAGAATAGATTGTCCGAATGAATTAGAATAGATCGTACGAATGAATTAGAATGGATCGTATGAATGAATTAGAATGGATCGTGCAAATGAATTAGAATGGATCGTATGAATTAATTAGAATGGATACATTCATGCGAATGAATTAGAATGGATCGTTCGAATGTGTAAGAATGGATCGTACGAATGAAATAGAATAGATCGTACGAATGAATTAGAATAGATTGTGCGAATGTATTAGAATGGATCGTACAAATGAATTAGAATGGATACATTCGTGCGAATGAATTAGAATGGATCGTATGAATGAATTAGAATGGATCGTATGAATGAATTAGAATGGATTGTACGAATGAATTAGAATGGATCGTACGAATGAATTAGAATGGATCGTATGAATGAATTAGAATGGCTCGTGCGAATGAATTAGAATGGAATGTATGAATGAATTAGAATGGATACATTCGTGCGAATGAATTAGAATGGATCGTACGAATGAGTAAGAATGGATCGTACGAATGAAATAGAATGGATCGTACGAATGAATTAGAATGGATCGTGCTAATAAATTAGAATGGATCATACGAATGAATTAGAATAGATTGTGCGAATAAATTAGAATGGATCGTATGAATGAATTAGAATGGATCGTATGAATGAATTAGAATGGATCGTGCAAATGAATTAGAATGGATCGTATGAATGAATTAGAATGGATACGTTCGTGCGAATGAATTAGAATGGATCGTTCGAATGATTAAGAATGGATCGTACGAATGAAATAGAATGGATCGTACGAATGAATTAGAATAGTCTGTGCGAATGTATTAGAATGGATCGTACAAATGAATTAGAATGGATGCATTCGTGCGAATGAATTAGAATGGATCATATGAATGAATTAGAATGGATAGTATGAATGAATTAGAATGGATCGTGGGAATGAATTAGAATGGATCGTACGAATGAATTAGAATGGATCGTATGAATGAATTAGAATGGCTCGTGCGAATGAATTAGAATGGAACGTATGAATGAATTAGAATGGATACATTCTTGCGAATGAATTAGAATGGATCGTACGAATGAGTAAGAATGGATTGTACGAATGAAATAGAATGGATCGTACGAATGAATTAGATTGGATCGTGCTAATAAATTAGAATGGATCATACAAATGAATTAGAATAAATTATGCGAATGAATTAGAATGGATCGTACGAGTGAATTAGAATGGATACATTCGTGCGAATGAATTGGAATAGATTGTATGAATGAATTAGATTGGATCGTATGAATGAATTAGAATGGATCGTACGAATGAATTAGAATGTATACATTCAAGGGAATGAATTAGAATGGATCGTACGAAGAAATTAGAATGGATCGTACAAAGGAATTAGAATGGATCGTACGAATGAATTAGAATGGATACATTCGTGCAAAAGAATTAGAATGGATTGTATGAATGAATTAGAATGGATCGTACAAATAAATTAGAATGGATCGTGCGAATGAATTAGAATGGATTGTACGAATGAATTAGAATCGATTGTGCAAATGAATTAGAATGGATCGTACTAATGAATTAGAATAGATGCATTCATGCGAATGAATTAGAATGGATCGTATGAATGAATTAGAATGGATCGTATGAATGAATTCGAATGGATCGCACGAATGAATTAGAATGGATACATTCATGCGAATGAATTAGAATGGATCATACGAAGGAATTAGGGTGGATCGTACGAATGAATTAGAATAGATACATTCGTGCGAAAGAATTAGAATGGATTGTATGAATGAATTAGAATGGATCGTGCGAATGAATTAGAATGGATCGTACGAATGAATTAGAATGAAAGAATTAGAATGGATCGTGCGAATGAATTAGAATGGATCGTACGAATGAATTATAATGGACATATTCGTGCGAATGAATTAGAATGGATCGTACGAATGAGTAAGAATAGATCGTTCCAATGAATTAGAATGGGTCGTACGAATGAATTAGAATGAATCATATGAATGAATAAGAATGGATCGTGCAAATGAATTAGAATGGAACGTACGAATGAATTAGAATGGATACATTCTATCGAATGAATTAGAATGGATCGTACGAATGAGTAAGAATGGATCGTACCAATGAAATAGAATGGATCGTACGACTGAATTAGAATGGATCATGCTAATGAATTAGAATGGATCGTACGAATAAATTAGAATAGATTGTGCGAATGAATTAGAATGGATTGTACGAATGAATTATAATGGATACATTCGTGCGAATGAATTAGAATGGATCGTATGAATGAATTAGAATGGATCATGTGAATGAATTAGAATGGATCGTGCGAATGAATTAGAATGGATCGTACGAATGAATTAGAATGAAACGTATGAATGAATTAGAATGGATCGTGCGAATGAATTAGAATGGATCGTACGAATGAATTAGAATGGATACATTCGTGTGAATGAATTAGAATGTATCGTACGAATAAGTTAGAATGGATCGTACGAATGAAATAGAATGGTTCGTACGAATGAATTAGAATGGATCGTGCTAATGAATTAGAATGGATCGTACGAATGAATTAGAATAGATTGTGCGAATGAATTAGAATGGATCGTACGAATGAATTAGAATGGATACATTCATAAGAAGGAATTAGAATGTATCGTACGAATGGATCGTACGAAGGAATTAGAATGAATTGGAATGGATACATTCGTGCAAATGAATTAGAATGGATCATATGAATGAATTAGATTGGATCGTATGAATGAATTAGAATGGGTCATATGTATGAATTAGAATGGATACATTCATGGGAATGAATTAGAATGGATCGAACGAAGGAATTAGAATGGATCATACGAAGGAATTAGAATGGATCGTATGAAGGAATTAGAATGGATCGTATGAATGAATTATAATGGATACATTCATGCAAAAGAATTAGAATGGATTGTATGAATGAATTAGAATGGATCATATAAATGAATTAGAATGGATCATGCAAATGAATTAGAATGGATCGTACGAATGATTTAGAATAGATTGTGCGAATGAATTAAAATGGATCGTACAAGTGAATTAGAATGGATTGTATGAATGAATTAGAATGGATCGTATGAATGAATTAGAATGGATCATGCGAATGAATTAGAATGGAACGTATGAATGAATTAGAATGGATACATTCGTGCGAATGAATTAGAATGGATCGTACAAATGAGTAAGAACGGATCGTACGAATGAAACAGAATGGATCGTACGAATGAATTAGAATGAATCGTGCTAATGAATTAGAATGGATCGTACGAATGAATTAGAATAGATTGTGCGAACGAGTTAGAATGGATCATACGAATGAATTAGAATGGATTGTACGTATGAATTTGAATGGATCGTACGAATGAGTAAGAATGGATCGTACGAATGAAATTGAATGGATCGTACGAATGAATTAGAATGGATCGTTCGAACGAATTAGATTGGATCGTGCGAATGAATTAGAATGGATCGTATGAATGAATTAGAATGGATACATTCATACGAATGAATTAGAATAGATCGTACGAATGAATTAGACTGGATCGTATGAACGAATTAGAATGGATCATGCGAGTGAATTAGAATGGATCGTACGAATGAATTAGAATGGATACATTCGTGCGAATGAATTAGAATGGATCGTATGAATAAATTAGAATGGATCGTATGTATGAATTAGAATGGATTGTGCGAATGAATTAGAATGGATAGTGCGAATGAATTAGAATGGATCGTGCGAATGAATTAGAATGGATCGTACGAATGAATTAGAAAGGATACATTGGTGCGAATGAATTAGAATGGATCTTATGAATGAATTAGATTGGATCGTATGAATGAATTAGAATGGATCGTACGTAAGAATTAGAATGGATACATTCATGGGAATGAATTAGAATGGATCGTACGAAGGAATTAGAATGGATCATATAAATGAAATAGAATGGATCGTACGAAGGAATTAGAATGGATCGTACGAAGGAATTATAATGGATCGTACGAAGGAATTAGAATGGATTGTACGAATGAATTAGAATGGATACATTTGTGCAAAAGAATTAGAATGGATTGTATGAAAGAATAAGAATGGATCGTGCAAATGAATTAGAATGCATCGTGCGAATGAATTAGAATGGATCGTACGAATGAATTAGAATAGATTGTGCGAATGAATTAGAATGGATCGTACGAATGAATTAGAATGGATACATTCGTGCGAATGAATTAGAATGGATCGTATGAATGAATTAGAATGGATGATTTGAATGAATTCGAATGGATCGTACGAATGAATTAGAATGAATACATTCGTTCGAATGAATTAGAATGGATCATACGAAGGAATTAGGGTGGATCGTACGAATGAATTAGAATGGATACATTCGTGCGAAAGAATTAGAATGGATTGTACGAATGAATTAGAATGGATCATATGAATGAAGTAGAATAGATCGTGCAAATGAATTAGAATGGATCGTACGAATGAATTAGAATGGATCGTATGAATGAATTAGAATAAATCGTGCAAATGAATTAGAATGGATTATACGAATGAATTAGAATGGATATATTCGTGCGAATGAATTAGAATGGATCGTACGAATGAGTAAGAATGGATCGTACGAATGAAATAGAATGGATCGTACGAATGAATTAGAATGGATCGTGCTAACGAATTAGAATGGATCGTACGAATGAATTAGAATAGATTGTGCGAATGAATTAGAATGGATCGTACGAATAAATTAGAATGGATCGTATGAATGAATTAGAATGGATCGTGCGAATGAATTAGAATGGATCGGACGAATGAATTAGAATGGATATATTCGTGCGAATGAATTAGAATGGATCGTATGAATGAGTAAGAAAGGATCGTACGAATGAAATAGAATAGATCGTACGAATGAATTAAATGGATCGTGCTAATGAATTAGAATGGATCGTACGAATGAATTAGAAAAGATAGTGCGAATGAATTAGAATGGATCGTACGAATGAATTAGAATGGATACATTCGTGCGAATGAATTAGAATGGATCGTATGAATGAATTAGATTGGATCATATGAATTAATTAGAATCGATCGTACGTATAAATTAGAATGGATACATTCATGGGAATGAATTAGAATGGATCGTACGAAGGAATTAGAATGGATCATACGAATGAAATAGAATGGATCGTACGAAAGAATTAGAATGGATAGTACGAAAGAATTAGAATGGATCGTATGAAGGAATTAGAATGGAGCTTACGAATGAATTAGAATGGATACATTCGTACAAAAGAATTAGAATGGATTGTATGAATGAATTAGAATGGATCGGGCAAATGAATTAGAATGGATCGTGCGAATGAATTAGAATGGATCGTACAAATTAATTAGAATAGATTGTGCGAATGAATTAGAATGGATCATACGAATGAATTAGAATGGATACATTCGTGAGAATGAATTAGAATGGATCGTATGAATGAATTAGAATAGATCGTACGAATAAATTCGAATGGATCGTACGAATGAATTAGAATGGATACATTCGTGCAAATGAATTAGAATGGATCATACGAAGGAATTAGGGTGGATCGTACGAATGAATTAGAATGGATACATTCGTGTGAAGGAATTGGAATAGATCGTATGAATGAATTAGAATGGATCATGCGAATGAATTAGAATGGATCATACGAATGAATTAGAATGGATCGTATGAATGAATTAGAATGGATCGTGCGAATGAATTAGAATGGATCGTACGAATGAATTAATATGGGTACATTCGTGTGAATGAATTAGAATGGATCGTACGAATGAGTAAGAATGGATCGTACCAATGAAATAGAATGGATCGTACGAATGAATTAGAATGGATCGTGCTAATGAATTAGAATGGATCGTACGAATGAATTAGAATAGATTGTGCGAATGAATTAGAATGGATTGTACGAATGAATTATAATGGATACATTCGTGCGAATAAATTAGAATGGATCGTATGAATGAATTAGAATGGATCATATGAATGAATTAGAATGGGTCGTGCGAATAATTAGAATGGATCGTACGAATGAATTAGAATGGATACATTCGTGCGAATGAATTAGAATGGATCATACAAATGAGTAAGAATGGATCGTATGAATGAAATACAATGGATCGTACGAATGAATTAGAATGGATCGTGCTAATGAATTAGAATGGATCGTATGAATGAATTAGAATAGATTGTGCGAATGAATTAGAATGGATCGTACGAATGAATTAGAATGGATACATTCGTGCGAAGGAATTAGAATGTATCGTACGAATAGATCGTACGAAGGAATTGGAATGAATTAGAATGGATACATTCGTGCGAATGAATTAGAATGGATCGTATGAATAAAATAGAATGGATCGTACGAATGAATTAGAATGGATCGTGCTAATGAATTAGAATGGATCGTATGAATGTATTAGAATAGATTGTGCGAATGAATTAGAATGGATCGTACGAATGAATTAGAATGGATACATTCGTGCGAATGAATTAGAATAGATCATATGAATGAATTAGATTGGATCGTATGAATGAATTAGAATGGATCGTACGTATGAATTAGAATGGATACATTCATGGGAATGAATTAGAATGGATCGTACGAAGAAATTAGAATGGATCGTACGAAGGAATTAGAATGGGTCGTACGAATGAATTAGAATGGATATATTCGTTGAAAAGAATTAGAATGGATTGTATGAATGAATTAGAATGGATCGTACAAATGAATTAGAATGGATCATGCGAAAGAATTAGAATGGATCGTACGAATGAGTAAGAATGGATCATACGAATGAAATTGAATGGATCGTACGAATGAATTAGAATGGATCGTGCTAATGAATTAGAATGGATCGTACGAATGTATTAGAATAGATTGTGCGAATGAATTAGAATGGATCGTACGAATGAATTAGAATGGATACATTCATGCGAGTGAATTAGAATAGATCATATGAATGAAATAGATTGGATCGTTTGAATGAATTAGATTGGATCGTACGTATGAATTTGAATGGATACATTCATGGGAATGAATTAGAATGGATCGTACGAAGAAATTAGAATGGATCGTACGCAGGAATTAGAATGGATCGTACGAAGAAATTAGAATGGATCGTACGAACGAATTAGAATGGATTGTATGAATGAATTAGAATGGATCGTACAAATGAATTAGAATGGATCATGCGAATGAATTAGAATGGATCGTATGAATGAATTAGAATCGATTGTGCGAATGAATTAGAATCGATCGTACGAATGAATTAGAATGGATACATTCGTGCGAATGAATTAGAATGGATCGTATGAATGAATTAGAATGGATCGTATGAATGAATTCGAATGGATTGTACGAATGAAGTAGAATGGATACATTCGTGCGAATGAATTAGAATGGATCATACGAAAAAATTAGGGTGGATCGTACGAATGAATTAGCATGGATAAATTCGTGCGAAAGAATTAGAATGGATTGTACGAATGAATTAGAATGGATCGTATGAATGAATTAGAATGGATCATGCGAATGAATTAGAATGGATCGTATGAATGAATTTGAATGGATCGTGTGAATGAATTATAATGGATCATATGAATGAATTAGAATTGATCGTGCGAATAAATTAGAATGGATCGTATGAATGAATTAGAATAGATACATTCGTGCGAATGAATAAGAATGGATCGTACGAATGAGTAAGAATGGATCGTACAAATGAAATAGAATGGATTGTACGAATGAATTAGAATGGATCGTGCGAATTAATTTGATTGGATCGTGCGAATGAATTAGAATGGATCGTACGAATGAATTAGAATGGATACATTCGTGCGAATGAATTATAATTGATCGTATGAATGAATTTGAATGGATCATATGAATGAATTCGAATGGATCGTACGAATGAATTAGAATGGATACATTCATGCGAAAGAATTAGAATAGATTGTATGAATGAATTAGAATGGATCGTATGAATGAATTAGAATGGATCGTGCGAATGAATTAGAATGCATCGTACGAATGAATTAGAATGGATCGTATGAATGTATTAGATTGGATCGTGCGAATTAATTAGAATGGATCGTACGAATAAATTAGAATGGATTCATTCGTGCGAATGAATTAGAATAGATCGTACGAATGAGTAAGAATGGAACGTACGAATAAAATAGAATAGATCGTACGAATGAATTAGAATGGATCATGCTAATGAATTAGAATGGATCTTACGAATGAATTAGAATAGATTGTGTGAATGAATTAGAATAGATTGTACGAATGAATTAGAATGGATACATTCGTGCGAATGAATTAGAATGGATCTTATGAATGAATTAGATTGGATCGTATGAAGGAATTAGAATGAATCGTACGTATGAATTAAAATGGATACATTCACGGGAATGAATTAGAACGGATCGTACGGAGGAATTAGAATGGATCATACGAATGAAATAGAGTGGATCGTATGAAGGAATTAGAATGGATCGTACGAAGGAATTAGAACGGATCATACGAATGAATTAGAATGGATATATTCGAGCAAAAGACTTAGAATGGATTGTATGAATGAATTAGAATGGATCGTGCAAATGAATTAGAAGAGATCGTGCGAATGAAATAGAATGGATCGTACGAATGAATTAGAATAGATTATGCGAACGAATTTGAATGGATCGTATGAATGAATTAGAATGGATACATTCATACGAATGAATTAGAATGGATCGTATGAATGAATTAGAATGGATCATTTGAATGAATTCGAATGGACCGTACGAATGAATTAGAATGGATACATTCGTGCGAATGAATTAGAATGGATCATACAAAGGAATTAGGGTAGATCGTACGAATGAATTAGAATGGATACATTCGTGCGAAAGAATTAGAATGGATTTTATGAATAAATTAGAATAGATCGTATGAATAAATTAGAATGGATCGTGCGAATGAATTAGAATGGATCGTACGAATGAATTAGAACGGATCGTATGAATGAATTAGAATGGATCATGCGAATGAATTAGAATGGATCGTACGAATGAGTTAGAATGGATACATTCGTGCGAATGAATTAGAATGGATCGTACGAATGTGTAAGAATGGATCGTACGAATGAAATAGAATTGATCGTACGAATGAATTAGAATGGATCGTGCTAATGAAATAGAATGGATCGTATGAATGAATTCGAATAGATTGTGCGAACGAATTAGAATGGATTGTACGAATGAATTATAATGGATCGTATGAATGAATTAGAATGGATCGTGCGAATGAATTAAAATGGATCGTACGAATGAATTAGAATGGATCATACGAAGGAATTAGGGTGGATCGTACGAATGAATTAGAATGGATACATTCGTGCGAAAGAATTTGAATGGATTGTATGAATGAATTAGAATGGATCGTATGAATGAATTAGAATGGATCGTGTGAATGAATTAGAATGGATCGTACGAATGAATTAGAATGGTTCGTATAAATGAATTGGAATGGATCGTGCGAATAAATTAGAATGGATCGTACGAATGAATTAGAATGGATATATTCGTGCGAATGAATTACAATGGATCGTACGAATGAGTAAGATGGATCGTACGAATGAAATAGAATAAATCGTACGAATGAATTAGAATAGATAGTGCTAATGAATTAGAATGGATCATACGAATGAATTAGACTAGATTGTGCGAATGAATTAGAATGGATCGTACGAATGAATTAGAATGGATCGTATGAATGAATTAGAATGGATCATATGAATGAATTGGAATAGATCATACGTATGAATTAGAATGGATACATTCATGGGAATGAATTAGAATGGATCGTACGAAGGAATTAGAATGGATTATACGAATGAAATAGAATGGATCGTACGAAGGAATTGGAAAGGATCGTACAAAGGAATTAGAATGGATCGTACGAAGGAATTAGAATGGATCGTACGAAGGAATTAGACTGGATACATTCGTTCAAAAGAATTAGAATGGATTGTATGAATGAATTAGAATGGATCGTGCAAATGAATTAGAAAGCATCATGCGAATGAATTAGAATGGATCGTATGAATGAATTAGAATAGATTGTGTGAATGAATTAGAATGGATCGTACGAATGAATTAGAATGGATACATTCGTGCGAATGAATTAGAATGGATCGTATGAATGAATTAGAATGGGTCGTATGAATGAATTGGAATGGATCGAACGAATGAATTAGAATGGATACATTCGTGCGAATGAATTAGAATGGATCATACGAAATAATTAGGGTGGATCGTACAAATGAATTAGAATGGATACATTCGTGCGAAAGAATTCGAATGGATTGTATGAATGAATTAGAATGGATCGTGCGAATGAATTAGAATGGATCATGCGAATGAATTAGAATGGATCGTACGAATGAATTAGAATAGATTGTGCAAATGAATTAGAATGGATCGTGCTAATGAATTAGAATGGATCGTACGAATGAATTAGAATTAGAATGGATCGTACAAATGAGTAAGAATGGATCGTACGAATGAATTAGAATGGATCGTGCTATTTATTAGAATGGATCATATGAATGAATTAGAATAGATTGTGCGAATGAATTAGAATGGATCGTATGAATGAATTAGAATGGATCGTATGAATGAATTAGAATGGATCGTACAAATGAATTAGGGTGGATCATACGAAAGAATTAGGGTGGATCGTACGAATGAATTAGAATAGATCGTACGAATGAATTTGAATGGATCGTGCGAATGAATTTGAATGGATCGTACGAATGAATTAGAATGGATTCATTCGTGCGAAGGAATTATAATGGATCCATTCTTATTCTAATTCATTCGCACAAACTATTCTAATTCATTCAAATTCATTAGCACAATCCATTCTAATTCATTCGTACGATCCATTCTATTTCATTTGTACGATCCATTCTTACTCATTCGTACGATCTATTCTAATTCATTCGCACGAATGTATCCATTCTAATTCATTCGTAGGATCCATTCTAATTCATTCGCATGATCCATTCTAATTCATTCATATGATCCATTCTAATTCATTCGTATAGTACGATCCATTCTAATTCATTCGTATAGTACGATCCATTCTAATTCATTCATACGATCCATTCTAATTCAATCATATGATCCATTCTAATTCATTCGCACGAATGTATCCATTCTAATTAATTCGTATGATCCATTCTAATTCATTTGCACAATCTATTCTAATTCATTCGTACGATCCATTCTAATTCATTCGCACGATCCATTCTTATTCATTTGCAAGATCCTTTGTAATTAATTCATACAATCCATTCTAATTCTTTCGCACGAATGTATCCATTCTAATTCATTCGCACAATCTAGAATGTATTTTAATGGATTGTATGAATGAAATAGAATGGATCATATGAATGAATTAGAATAGATTGTATGAATGAATTTGAATGGATCGTGCTAATGAATTAGAATGGATCGTACGAATGAATTAGAATAGATTGTGCGAATGAATTAGAATGGATCATACGAATTAATTAGAATGGATCATATGAATGAATTAGAATGGATCGTGCAAATGAATTAGAATGGATCGTGCGAATGAATTTGAATGGATCGTACGAATAAATTAGAATGGATCGTGCGAATGAATTAGAATGGATTCATTCCCATGGATATATTCGTGCGAATGAATTAGAATGGATCGTACGAATGAATTAGAATAGATCGTACGTATGGATCCATTCTAATTCATTCGTACGATCCATTCTAATTCATTCCCATGATTGTATCCAGTCTAATTCATAGGTACGATCCATTCTAATTCATTCATACGAATGGATCGTATGAATGAATAAAAATGGATCGTATGAATGAATTAGAATGGATCGTGCGAATGAATTAGAATGGATCGTGCGAATGAATAAGAATGGATACATTCTTGCGAATGAATTAGAATGGATCATATGAATGAATTAGATTGGATCGTATGAATGAATTAGAATGGATCGTACGTATGAATTAGAATAGATTGTGCGAATGAATTAGAATGGATCGTACGAATGAATTAGAATGGATATATTCGTGCGAATGAATTAGAATAGATCGTACGAATGAATTAGAATAGATCGTATGAATGAATTCGAATGGATCGTACGAATGAATTAGAATGGATACATTCATGCGATGAATTAGAATGGATCATACGAAGGAATTAGGGTGGATCGTACGAATGAATTAGAATGGATACATTCGTGCGAATAAATTAGAATGGATTGTATGAATGAATTAGAATGGATCGTATGAATGAATTAGAATGGATCGTGCGAATGAATTAGAATTGATCGTACGAATGAATTAGAATGGATCGTGCGAATGAATTACAATGGATCGTACGACTGAATTAGAATAGATACATTCGTGCGAATGAATTAGAATGGATCGTACGAATGAGTAAGAATGGATCATACGAATGAATTAGAATGGATCGTACGAATGAGTAAGAATGGATCATACGAATGAATTAGAATGGATCTTACGAATGAATTAGAATGGATCGTATGAATGAATTAGAATGGATCGTGCAAATGAATTAGAATGGATCGTATGAATGAATTAATATGGATACATTCGTGCGAATGAATTAGAATGGATCGTACGAATGAGTAAGAATGGATCGTACCAATGAAATAGAATGGATTGTACGAATGAATTAGAATGGATCGTGCTAATGAATTAGAATGGATCGTACGAATGAAGTAGAATAGATTGTGCGAATGAATTAGAATGGATTGTACGAATGAATTATAATGGATACATTCGTGCGAATAAATTAGAATGGATAGTATGAATGAATTAGAATGGATCATATGAATGAATTAGAATGGATCGTGCGAATGAATTAGAATGGATCGTACGAATGAATTAGAATGGATCGTGCGAATGAATTAGAATGGATCGTACGAATGAATTAGAATGGATACATTCGTGCGAATGAATTAGAATGGATCGTACGAATGAGTAAGAATGGATCGTATGAATGAAATAGAATAGATCGTACGAATGAATTAGAATGGATCGTGCTAATGAATTAGAATGGATCGTATGAATGAATTAGAATAGATTGTGCGAATGAATTAGAATGGATCGTACGAATGAATTAGAAGGGATACATTCGTGCGAAGGAATTAGAATGTATCGTACGAATGGATCGTACGAAGGAATTGGAATGAATTAGAATGGATACATTCGTGCGAATGAATTAGAATGGATCGTATGAATGAAATAGAATGGATCGTACGAATGAATTAGAATGGACCGTGCTAATGAATTAGAATGGATCGTACGAATGTATTAGAATAGATTGTGCGAATGAATTTGAACGGATCGTACGAATGAATTAGAATGGATACATTCGTGCGAATGAATTAGAATAGATCATATGAATGAATTAGATTGGATTGTATGAATGAATTAGAATGGATTACACGACTGAATTAGAATGGATACATTCGTGCGACTGAATTAGAATGGATCATACGAAGGAATTAGGGTGGATCGTATGAATGAATTAGAATGGATACATTCGTGCGAAAGAATTAGAATGGATTGTATGAATGAATTAGAATGGATCGTATGAATGAATTAGAATGGATCGTGCAAATGAATTTGAATGGATCGTATGAATGAATTAGAATGGATCGTGCGAATGGATTAGAATGGATCGTATGAATGAATTAGATTGGATCGTACGTATAAATTAGAATAGATTGTGCGAATGAATTAGAATGGATCGTACGAATGTATTAGAATGTATATATTCGTGCGAATGAATTAGAATAGATCGTACGAATGAATTAGAATAGATCGTATGAATGAATTCGAATGAATCGTACGAATGAATTAGAATGGATACATTCGTACGAATGAATTAGAATGGATCATACGAAGGAATTAGGGTGGATCGTACGATTGAATTAGAATGGATACATTCGTGCGAAAGAATTAGAATGGATTGTATGAATGAATTAGAATGGATCGTATGAATGAATCAGAATGGATCGTGCGAATGAATTAGAATTGATCGTTTGAATGAATTAGAATGGATCGTGCGAATGGATTAGAATGGATCGTATGAATGAATTAGAATGGATACATTCGTGCGAATGAATTAGAATCGATCGTACGAATGAGTACGAATGGATCGTACGAATGAAATAGAATGGATCATATGAATGAATTAGAATGGATCATGCTAATGAATTAGAATGGATCATACGAATGAATTAGAATAGATTGTTCGAATGAATTAGAATGGATCGTACGAATGAATTAGAATGGATCGTATGAATGAATTAGAATGGATCGTGCGAATGAATTAGAATGGATTGTACGAATGAATTAGAATGGATACATTCGTTCGAATGAATTAAAATGGATAGTACGAATGAGGTAGAATGGATCCTACGAATAAAATAGAATGGATCGTACGAATGAATTAGAATGGATCGTGCTAATGAATTAGAATGGATCGTACGAATGAATTAGTATAGATTGTGCGAATGAATACATTCGTGCGAATGAATTAGAATGGATCGTATGAATGAATTAGAATGGATCATATGAATGAATTAGAATGGGTCGTATGAATAAATTCGAATGGATCGTACGAATGAATTAGAATGAATACATTCATGCGAATGAATTAGAATGGATCTTATTAATGAAATAGAATGTATCCATTCTAATTCTGATTCATTCATAGAATGGATCGTACAAAGGAATTAGAATGGATCGTACGAATGTATTAGAATGGATCGTACGGATGAATTAGAATGGATACATTCGTGCGAATGAATTAGAATGGATCGTACGAATGAGTAAGAATGGATCGTACGAATGAAATAGAATTGATCGTACGAATGAATTAGAATGGATCGTGCGAATGAATTAGATTGGATCGTGCGAATGAATTAGAATGGATCGTACGAATGAATTAGAATGGATACATTCATGCGAATGAAGTAGAATGGATCGTATGAATGAATTAGAATGGATCGTATGAATGAATTCGAATGGATCGTACGAATGAATTAGAATGGATCGTGCGAATAAATTAGAATGGATCGTACGAATGAATTAGAATGGATCGTATGAATGAATTAGAATGGATCGTGCGGATGAATTAGAATGGTTCGTACGAATGAATTAGAATGGATACATTCGTGCGAATGAATTAGAAGGGATCGTACGAATGAGTAAGAATGTATCGTACGAATAAAATAGAATGGATCATACGAATGCATCCATTCTATTTCATTCGTACAATCCATTTTACTCATTCGTACGATCCATTCTAATTCATTCGCACGAATGTATCCATTCTAATTTATTCGTACGATCCAATCTAATTCATTCGCATGATCCATTCTAATTCATTCATACGATCCATTCTAATTCATTCATACGATCCATTCTAATTCATTCGCACGAATGTATCCATTCTAATTCATTCGTACGATCCTTTCTAATTCATTCGCACGATCCATTCTAATCCATTCGTACGATCCATTCTAATTCATTCGTATAATCTTTTCCAATTCATTCGTACGATCTATTCTAATTCATTAGCATGATACATTCTAATTTATTCATACGATCCATTCTATTTTATTCGTATGATCCATTCTTACTCATTCGTACGATCCATTCGAATTCATTCGTACGATCCATTCTAATTCATTCGCACAATCTATTCTAATTCATTCATACGATCCATTCTAATTCATTAGTATGATCCATTCTAATTCATTCGTACGATCCATTCTATTTCATTCGTACGATCCATTCTTACTTATTCGTACGATCCATTCTAATTCATTCGCACGAATGTATCCATTCCAATTCATTCGTACGATCAATTCTAATTCATTCGCACGATCCATTCTAATTCATTCGTATGATCCATTCTATTTCATTCGTACGATCCATTCTAATTCATTCACACGATCCATTCTAATTCATTCATACGATCCATTCTAATTCATTCATACAATCCATTCTAATTCTTTCGCATGAATTTATCCATTCTAATTCATTTGTACGATCCACCCTAATTCCTTCGTATGATCCATTCTAATTCATTCGCACGAATGTATCCATTCTAATTCATTCGTACGATCCATTCAAATTCATTCATATGATCCATTCTAATTCATTCATACGATCCATTCTAATTAATTCGCACGAATTTATCCATTCTAATTCCTGTACGATTCATTCTAATTCATTCGCACAATCTATTCTAATTCATTCGTACGATCCATTCTAATTCATTTGTACGATCCATTCTAATTCCTTCGTACGATCCATTCTATTTCATTCGTATGATCCATTCTAATTCCTTCGTACGATCCATTCTAATTCATTCCCATGAATGTATCCATTCTAATTCATACATACGATCCATTCTAATTCATTCATACGATCCAATCTAATTCATTCATACGATCCAGTCTAATTCATTCGCACGAATGTATCCATTCTAATTCATTCGCACGATCCTTTCTAATTCATTCGTATGATCCATTCTAATTCATTCGCACGATCCATTCTAATTCATTCATACGATCCATTCTAATTCATTCGTACGATCCATTCTAATTCATTCGCACAATCTTTTCTAATTCATTCGTACGATCCTTTCTAATTCATTAGCACGATCCATTCTAATTCATTCGTACGATCCATTCTAATTCATTCGTACGATCCTTTCTAATTCATTCGTATGATCCATTCTAATTCATTCGCACGATCCATTCTAATTCATTCATACGATCCATTCTAATTCATTCGTACGATCCATTCTAATTGATTCGCACAATCTTTTCTAATTCATTCATACGATCCATTCTAATTCATTCGTACGATCCAATCTAATTCATTCATACGATCCATTCTAATTCATTCGCACGAATGTATCCATCCAAATTAATTCTTACGATCCATTCTAATTCATTCGCACAATCTATTCTAATTCATTCGTACGATCCATTCTAATTCATTCGCACGATCCATTCTAATTCATTTGCACGATCCATTCTAATTCATTCATACAATCCATTCTAATTCTTTTGCACGAATGTAACCATTCTAATTCATTCGTACGATCCATTCTAATTCCCTCGTACGATCCATTCTAATTCCCTCGTACGATCCATTCTAATTCCTTCGTACGATCCATTTTATTTCATTCGTATGATCCATTCTAATTCCTTCGTACGATCCATTCTAATTCATTCCCATGAATGTATCCATTCTATAGAATGGATCGTATAAATGAATTATAATGGATCGTATGAATGAATTAGAATGGATCATGCGAATGAATTAGAATGGATCGCACGAATGAATTAGAATGGATACATTCGTGCGAATGAATTAGAATGGATCGTACGAATGAGTAAGAATGGATCGTAAGAATGAAATAGAATGGATCGTACGAATGAATTAGAATGGATCGTGCTAATGAATTAGAATGGATCGTACGAATGAATTAGAATAGATTGTGCGAATGATGAATTAGAATGGATCGTGCGAATGAATTAGATTGGATCGTGCGAATGAATTAGAATGGACCATACGAATGAATTATAATGGATACATTCGTGCGAATGAATTAGAATGGATCGTATGAATGAATTATAATGGATCGTATGAATGAATTCGAATGGATCGTACGAAGAAATTAGAATGGATCGTACGAATGAATTAGAATGGATACATTCGTGCGAAAGATTTAGAATGGATTGTATGAATGAATTAGAATGGATCGTATGAATGAATTAGAATGGATCGTGCGAATGAATTAGAATGGATCGTACGAATGAATTATATTGGATCGTATGAATGAATTAGAATGGATCGTGCGAATGAATTAGAATGGAACGTATGAATGAATTAGAATGGATACATTCGTGCGAATGAATTAGAATGGATCGTACGAATGAGTAAGAATGGATCGTACGAATGAAATAGAATGGATTGTACGAATGAATTAGAATGAATCGTGCTAATGAATTAGAATGGATCATATGAATGAGTAAAAATGGATCGTACGAATGAAATTGAATGGATCGTACGATTGAATTAGAATGGATCGTTCGAACTTATTAGATTGGATCGTGAGGATGAATTAGAATGGATCGTATGAATGAATTAGAATGGATACATTCATACGAATGAATTAGAATGGATCATACAAATGAATTAGACTGGATCGTATGAACGAATTAGAGTGGATCGTGCGAATGAATTAGAATGGATCGTATGAATGAATTAGAATGGATACATTCGTGCGAATGAATTAGAATGGATCGTATGAATAAATTAGAATGGATCGTATGAATGAATTAGAATGGATCGTGCGAATGAATTAGAATGGATAGTACGAATGAATTAGAATGGATCATGCGAATGAATTAGAATGGATCGTACGAATGAATTAGAATGGATACATTCGTGCGAATGAATTAGAATGGATCATATGAATGAATTAGAATGGATCGTACGTAAGAATTAGAATGGATACATTCATGGGAATGAATTAGAATGGATCGTACGAAGGAATTAGAATGGATCATATGAATGAAATAGAATGGATCGTACGAAGGAATTAGAATGGATCGTACGAAGGAATTATAATGGATCGTACGAAGGAATTAGAATGGATCGTACGAATGAATTAGAATGGATACATTTGTGCAAAAGAATTAGAATGGATTGTATGAATGAATTAGAATGGATCGTGCAAATGAATTAGAATGGATCGTGCGAATGAATTAGAATGGATCGTGCAAATGAATTAGAATAGATTGTGAGAATGAATTAGAATGGATCGTACGAATGAATTAGAATGGATACATTCGTGCGAATGAATTAGAATGGATCGTATGAATGAATTAGAATGGATCATATGAATGAATTCGAATGGATCGTACGAATGAATTAGAATGGATACATTCGTTCGAATAAATTAGAATGGATCATACGAAGGAATTAGGGTGGATCGTACGAATGAATTAGAATGGATACATTCGTGCGAAAGAATTAGAATGGATTGTACGAATGAATTAGAATGGATCATATGAATGAATTAGAATGGATCATGCAAATGAATTAGAATGGATCGTACGAATGAATTAGAATGGATCGTATGAAGGAATTAGAATAAATCGTGCAAATGAATTAGAATGGATCATACGAATGAATTAGAATGGATATATTCGTGCGAATGAATTAGAATGGATCGTACGAATGAGTAAGAATGGATCGTACGAATGAAATAGAATGGATCGTACGAATGAATTAGAATGGATCGTGCTAACGAATTAGAATGGATCGTACGAATGAGTTAGAATAGATTGTGCGAATGAATTAGAATGGATCGTACGAATGAATTTGAATGGATCGTATGAATGAATTAGAATGGATCGTGCGAATGAATTAGAATGGATCGTACGAATGAATTAGAATGGATACATTCGTGTGAATGAATTAGAATGGATCGTATGAATGTGTAAGAATGGATCGTACGAATGAAATAGAATGGATCGTACGAATGAATTAGAATGGATCGTGCTAATGAATTAGAATGGATCGTACGAATGAATTAGAAAAGTTAGTGCGAATGAATTAGAATGGATCGTACGAATGAATTAGAATGGATACATTCGTGCGAATGAATTAGAATGGATCGTATGAATGAATTAGATTGGATCGTATGAATGAATTAGAATGGATCGTAGTACAAATTAGAATGGATACATTAATGGGAATGAATTAGAATGGATCGTACGAAGGAATTAGAATGGATCATACGAATGAAATAGAATGGATCGTATGAAGGAATTAGAATGGATCGTACGAAGGAATTAGAATGGATCGTATGAAGGAATTAGAATGGAGCTTACAAATGAAATAGAATGGATACATTCGTACAAAAGAATTAGAATGGATTGTATGAATGAATTAGAATGGATCGGGCAAATGAATTAGAATGGATCGTGCGAATGAATTAGAATCGATCGTACAAATTAATTAGAATAGATTGTGCGAATGAATTAGAATGGATCATACGAATGAATTAGAATGGATACATTCGTGCGAATGAATTAGAATGGATCGTATGAATGAATTAGAATAGATCGTATGAATGAATTCAAATGGATCGTACGATTAAATTAGAATGGATACATTCGTGCGAATGTATTAGAATGGATCATACGAAGGAATTAGGGTGGATCGTACGAATGAATAAGAATGGATACATTCGTGTGAAAGAATTGGAATGGATTGTATGAATGAATTAGAATAGATCGTATGAATGAATTAGAATGGATCATGCGAATGAATTAGAATGGATCGTACGAATGAATTAGAATGGATCATATGAATGAATTAGAATGGATCGTGCGAATGAATTAGAATGGATCGTACGAATGAATTAGAATGGATACATTCGTGCGAATGAATTAGAATGGATCGTACGAATGAGTAAGAATGGATCGTACGAATGAAATAGAATGGATCGTACGAATAAATTAGAATGGATCGTGCTAATGAATTAGAATGGATCGTTCGAATGAATTAGAATAGATTGTGCGAATGAATTAGAATGGATCGTACAAATGAATTAGAATGGATCGTATGAATAAATTAGAAGGGATCGTGCAAATGAATTAGAATAGATCGTACGAATGAATTAGAATGGATACATTCATGCGAATGAATTAGAATGAATCGTATGAATGAGTAAGAAAGGATCGTACGAATGAAATAGAATAGATCGTACGTATGAATTAGAATGGATCGTGCTAATGAAATAGAATGGATCGTACGAATGAATTAGAATAGATTGTGTGAATGTATTAGAATGGATCGTACGAATGAATTAGAATGGATACATTCGTGCGAATGAATTAGAATGGATTGTATGAATGAATTAGAATGGATCGTATAAATGAATTAGAATATATCATGCGAATGAATTAGAATGGATCATACGAATGAATTAGAATGGATCGTATGAATGAATTAGAATGGATTGTGCGAATGAATTAGAATGGAACGTACGAATGAATTAGAATGGATACATTCGTGCGAATGAATTAAAATGGATCGTACGAATGAGTAAGAATGGATCGTATGAATGAAATAGAATGGATCGTACGAATGAATTAGAATGGATCGTGCTAATGAATTAGAATGGACCGTACGAATGAATTAGAATAGATTGTGCGAATGTATTAGAATGGATCGTACGAATGAATTAGAATGGATATATTCGTGCGAATGAATTAGAATAGACCGTATGAATGAATTAGATTGGATCTTATGAATGAATTAGAATGGATCGTACATATGAATTAGAATGGATAAATTCATGGGAATGAATTAGAATGGTTCGTACGAAGAAATTAGAATGGATCATACGAAGGAATTAGAATGGATAGTACGAAGGAATTAGAATGGATCGTACGAATGAATTAGAATGGATACATTCGTGCAAAAGAATTAGAATGGATTGTATAAATGAATTAGAATGGATCATACAAATGAATTAGAATGGATCGTGCGAATAAATTAGAATGGATCATACGAATGAATTAGAATCGATTGTGCGAATGAATTAGAATGGATCGTACGAATGAATTAGAATGAATACATTCGTGCGAATGAATTAGAATGGATCGTATGAATGAATTAGGGTGGATCGTACGAATGAATTAGAATGGATACATTCGTGCGAAAGAATTAGAATGGATTGTATGAATGAATTAGAATGGATCGTATGAATGAATTAGAATGGATCGTGCGAATGAATTAGAATTGATCGTACGAATGAATTAGAATGGATCGTACGAATGAATTATAATGGATCGTACGACTGAATTAGAATAGATACATTCGTGCGAATGAATTAGAATGGATCGTACGAATGAGTAAGAATGGATCATATGAATGAATTAGAATGGATCGTACGAATGAATTAGAAGGGATCGTATGAATGAATTAGAATGGATCGTGCAAATGAATTAGAATGGATCGTATGAATGAATTAATATCGATACATTCGTGCGAATGAATTAGAATGGATCGTACGAATGAGTAAGAATGGATCGTACCAATGAAATAGAATGGATTGTACGAATGAATTAGAATGGATCGTGCTAATGAATTAGAATGGATCGTACGAATGAATTAGAATAGATTGTGCGAATGAATTAGAATGGATTGTACGAATGAATTATAATGGATACATTCGTGCGAATAAATTAGAATGGATCGTATGAATTAATTAGAATGGATCATATGAATGAATTAGAATGGATCGTGCGAATGAATTAGAATGGATCGTACGAATGAATTAGAATGGATCGTGCGAATGAATTAGAATTTATACATTCGTGCAAATGAATTAGAATGGATCGTACGAATGAGTAAGAATGGATCGTACGAATGAAATAGAATGGATCGTACGAATGAATTAGAATGGATCGTGCTAATGAATTAGAATGGATCGTATGAATGAATTAGAATAGATTGTGCGAATGAATTAGAATGGATCGTACGAATGAATTAGAATGGATACATTCGTGCGAAGGAATTAGAATGTATCGTACGAATGGATCGTACGAATGAATTGGAATGAATTAGAATGGATACATTCGTGCGAATGAATTTGAATGGATCGTATGAATGAAATAGAATGGATCGTACGAATGAATTAGAATGGACCATGCTAATGAATTAGAATGGATCGTACGAATGTATTAGAATAGATTGTGCGAATGAATTAGAACGGATCGTACGAATGAATTAGAATGGATAGATTCGTTCGAATGAATTAGAATAGATCATATGAATGAATTAGATTGGATCGTATGAATGAATTAGAATGGATCGTACGTATGAATTAGAATGGATACATTCATGGGAATGAATTAGAATGGATCGTACGAAGAAATTAGAATGGATCGTACGAAGGAATTAGAATGGGTCGTACGAATGAATTAGAATGGATAAATTCGTGCAAAAGAATTAGAATGGATTGTATGAATGAATTAGAATGGATCGTACAAATGAATTAGAATGGATCATGCGAATGAATTAGAATGGATCGTACGAATGAGTATGAATGGATCGTACGAATGAAATAGAATGGATCGTACGAATGAATTAGAATGGATCGTGCTAATTAATTAGAATGGATCGTACGAATGTATTAGAATAGATTGTGCGAATGAATTAGAATAGATCGTACGAATGAATTAGAATGGATGCTTTCGTGCGAATGAATTAGAATAGATCATATGAATGAATTAGATTGGATCGTATGAATGAATTAGATTGGATCGTACATATGAATTAGAATGGATACATTCATCGGAATGAATTAGAATGGATCGTACGAAGAAATTAGAATGGATCGTACGCAAGAATTAGAATGGATCGTACGAAGGAATTAGAATGGATCGTACGAATGAATTAGAATGGATCGTACGAAAGAATTAGAATGGATCGTACAAATGAATTAGAATGGATCATGCGAATGAATTAGAATGGATCGTACGAATGAATTAGAATCGATTGTGCGAATGAATTAGAATCGATCGTACGAATGAATTAGAATTGATACATTCGTGTGAATGAATTAGAATGGATCGTATGAATGAATTAGAATGGATCGTATGAATGAATTCGAATGAATCGTACGAATGAATTAGAATGGATACATTCGTGCGAATAAATTAGAATGGATCATACAAAGGAATTAGGGTGGATTGTACGAATAAATTAGAATGGATATATTCGTGTGAAAGAATTAGAATAGATTGTACAAATGAATTAGAATGGATCGTATGAATGAATTAGAATGGATCATGCGAATGAATTAGAATGGATCGTATGAATGAATTAGAATGGATCGTGCGAATGATTTAGAATGGATCGTATGAATGAATTAGAATGGATCATGCGAATGAATTAGAATGGATCGTATGAATGAATTAGAATGGATACATTCGTGCGAATGAATTAGAAAGGATCGTACGAATGAGTAAGAATGGATCGTACAAATAAAATAGAATAGATCGTACGAAAGAATTAGAATTGATCGTGCGAATTAATTTGATTGGATCGTGCGAATGAATTAGAATGGATCGTACGAATGAATTAGAATGGATACATTCGTGCGAATGAATTATAATTGATCGTATGAATGAATTTGAATGGATCGTATGAATGAATTCGAATGGATCGTACGAATGAATTAGAATGGATACATTCGTGCGAAAGAATTAGAATGGATTGTATGAATGAATTATAATGGATCGCATGAATGAATTAGAATGGATCGTGTGAATGAATTAGAATGCATCGTACGAATGAATTAGAATGGATCGTATGAATGAATTAGAATGGATCGTGCGAATGAATTAGAATGGATCGTACGAATAAATTAGAATGGATTCATTCGTGCGAATGAATTAGAATAGATCGTACGAATGAGTAAGAATAGATCGTACGAATGAAATAGAATAGATCGTACGAATTAATTAGAATGGATCGTGCTAATGAATTTGAATGGATTGTACGAATGAATTAGAATAGATTGTGCGAATGAATTAGAATGGATCATATGAATGAATTAGAATGGATACATTCGTGCGAATGAATTAGAATGGATCTTATGAATGAATTAGATTGGATCGTATGAATGAATTAGAATGAATCGTACGTATGAATTAAAATGGATACATTCACGGGAATGAATTAGAATGGATCGTACGAAGGAATTAGAATGGATCATACGAATGAAATAGAATGGATCGTATGAAGGAATTAGAATGGATCATACGAAGGAATTAGAACAGATCATACGAATGAATTAGAATGGATATATTCGTGCAAAAGACTTAATTAGAATGGATTGTATGAATGAATTAGAATGGATCGTGTAAATGAATTAGAATAGATCGTGCGAATGAGTTAGAATGGATTGTACGAATGAATTAGAATAGATTGTGCGAACGAATTTGAATGGATCGTACGAATGAATTAGAATAGATATATTCATACGAATGAATTAGAATGGATCGTATGAATGAATTAGAATGGATCATTTGAATGAATTCGAATGGACCGTACGAATGAATTAGAATGGATACATTCGTGCGAATGAATTAGAATGGATCATACGAAGGAATTAGGGTGGATTGTACGAATGAATTACAATGGATACATTCGTGCGAAAGAATTAGAATGGATTGTATGAATAAATTAGAATAGATCATATGAATAAATTAGAATGGATCGTGCGAATGAATTAGAATGGATCGTACGAATGAATTAGAATGGATCGTATGAATGAATTAGAATGGATCGTGCGAATGAATTAGAATGGATCGTACGAATGAGTTAGAATGGATACATTCGTGCGAATGAATTAGAATGGATTGTACGAATGAGTAAGAATGGATCGTACGAATGAAATAGAATGGATCGTACGAATGAATTAGAATGGATCGTGCTAATGAATTAGAATAGATCGTATGAATGAATTTGAATAGATTGTGCGAACGAATTAGAATGGATTGTACGAATGGATTATAATGGATCGTATGAATGAATTAGAATGGATCGTGCGAATGAATTAAAATGGATCGTACGAACGAATTAGAATGGATCATACGAAGGAATTAGGGTGGATCGTACGAATGAATTAGAATGAATACATTCGTGCGAAAGAATTTGAATAGATTGTATGAATGAATTAGAATGGATCGTATGAATGAATTAGAATGGATCGCGTGAATGAATTAGAATGGATCGTACGAATGAATTTGAATGGTTCGTTTAAATGAATTGGAATGGATTGTGCGAATAAATTAAAATGGATCGTACGAATGAATTAGAATGGATATATTTGTTCGAATGAATTAGAATGGATCGTACGAATGAGTAAGAATGGATCGTACGAATGAAATAGAATAAATCGTACGAATGAATTAGAATACATCGTGCTAATGAATTAGAATGGATCGTACGAATGAATTAGACTAGATTGTGCGAATGAATTAGAATGGATCGTACGAATGAATTAGAATGGATCGTATGAATGAATTAGATTGGATCGTATGAATGAATTAGAATAGATCGTACGTATGAATTAGAATGGATACATTCATGGGAATGAATTAGAATGGATCGTACGAAGGAATTAGAATGGATCATACGAATGAAATAGAATGGATCGTACGAAGGAATTTGAAAGGATCGTACGAAGGAATTAGAATGGATCGTATGAAGGAATTAGAATGGATCGTACGAATGAATTAGAATGGATACATTCGTGCAAAAGAATTAGAATGGATTGTATGAATGAATTAGAATGGATCGTGCAAACGAATTAGAATGCATCATGCGAATGAATTAGAATGGATCGTACGAATGAATTAAAATAGATTGCGCGAATGAATTAGAATGGATCGTACGAATGAATTAGAATGGATCCATTCGTGCGAATGAATTAGAATGGATCGTATGAATAAATTAGAATGGATCGTATGAACGAATTTAAATGGATCGTACGAATGAATTAGAATGGATACATTCGTGCGAATCAATTAGAATGGATCATACGAAGGAATTAGGGTGGATCGTACGAATGAATTAGAATGGATACATTCGTGTGAAAGAATTCGAATGGATTGTATGAATGAATTAGAATGGATCGTGCGAATGAAATAGAATGGATCATGCGAATGAATTAGAATGGATCGTACGAATGAATTAGAATAGATTGTGCGAATGATTTAGAATGGATCGTGCTAATGAATTAGAATGGATCGTACGAATGAATTAGAATTAGAATGGATCGTACGAATGAGTAAGAATGGATCGTACGAATGAATTAGAATGGATCGTGCTATTGAATTAGAATGGATCGTACGAATGAATTAGAATAGATTGAGCGAATGAATTAGAATGGATCGTACGAATGAATTAGAATGGATCGTATGAATGAATTAGAATGGATTGTACAAATAAATTAGAATGGATCATACAATCCATTCTAATTAATTCGCACGAATGTATGCATTCTAATTCATTCGTACGATCAATTCTAATTCATTCACACAATCTATTCTAATTCATTCGTACGATCCATTCTAATTCATTTGTACGATCCATTCTAATTCCTTCGTACGATCCATTCTATTTCATTCGTATGATCCATTCTAATTCCTTCGTACGATCCATTCTAATTCATTCCCATGAATGTATCCATTCTAATTCATACGTACGATCCATTCTAATTCATTCATACGATCCAATCTAATTCATTCATACGATCCATTCTAATTCATTCGCACGAATGTATCCATTCTAATTCATTCGCACGATCCTTTCTAATTCATTCGTATGATCCATTCTAATTCATTCGCACGATCCATTCTAATTCAAGCATACGATCCATTCCAATTCATTCGTACGATCCATTCTAATTCATTCGCACAATCTTTTCTAATTCATTCATACGGTCCATTCTAATTCATTAGCACGATCCATTCTAATTTATTCGTACGATCCATTCTATTTCATTTGTACGATCCATTCTTACTTATTCGTACGATCCATTCTAATTCATTCGCACGAATGTATCCATTCTAATTCATTCGTACGATCCATTCTAATTCATTCGCACGATCCATTCTAATTCATTCATACGATCCAGTTTAATTCATTCGTACGATCCATTCTAATTCATTCGCTTAATTTATTCTAATTCATTCGTACGATCCATTCTAATTCATTAGAAAGATCCATTCTAATTCATTCGTACGATCCATTTTATTTCATTCGTACGATCCATTTTTACTCATTCATACGATCTATTCTAATTCATTCGCACGAATGTATCCATTCTAATTGATTCGTACGATCCATTCTAATTCATTCGCACGATCAATTCTAATTCATTCATACGATCCATTCTAATTCATTCGTACGATCCATTCTAATTCATTCATACGATCCATTCAAATTCATTCGTATGATCCATTCTAATTCATTCGTACGATCCACTCTAATTCATTCATACGATCCATTCTAATTCATTCATACGATCCATTCTAATTCATTCGCACGAATGTATCCATCCTTATTCATTCTTACGATCCATTCTAATTCATTCGCACAATCTATTCTAATTCATTCGTACGATCCATTCTAATTCATTCGCACGATCCATTCGAATTCATTTGCACGATCCATTCTAATTCATTCATACAATCCATTCTAATTCTTTTGCACGAATGTAACCATTCTAATTCATTCGTACGATCCATTCTAATTCCTTCGTACGATCCATTCTAATTCCTTCGTATGATCCATTCTAATTCCTTCGTACGATCCATTTTATTTCATTCGTATGATCCAGTCTAATTCCTTCGTACGATCCATTCTAATTCATTCCCATGAATGTATCCATTATATAGAATAGATCGTACGAATGAATTATAATGGATCGTATGAATGAATTAGAATGGATCGTGCGAATGAATTAGCATGGATTGTACGAATGAATTAGAATGGATACATTCGTGCGAATGAATTAGAATGGATCGTACGAATGAGTAAGAATGGATCGCATGAATGAAATAGAATGGATCATACGAATGAATTAGAATGGATCGTGCTAATGAATTAGAATGGATCGTACGAATGAATTAGAATAGATTGTGTGAATGATGAATTAGAATGGATCGTGCGAATTAATTAGATTGGATCGTGCGAATGAATTAGAATGGACCGTACGAATGAATTAGAACGGATACATTCGTGCGAATGAATTAGAATGGATCGTATAAATGAATTAGAATGGATCGTATGAATGAATTCGAATGGATCGTATGAAGAAATTAGAATGGATCGTACGAATGAATTAGAATGGATACATTCGTGCGAAAGATTTAGAATGGATTGTATGAATGAATTAGAATGGATCGTATGAATGAATTAGAATGGATCGTGCGAATGAATTAGAATGGATCGTACGAATGAATTAGAATGGATCGTGCGAATGAATTAGTATGGATCGTACGAATGAATTAGAATGGATACATTCGTGCGAATGAATTAGAATGGATCGTATGAATGTGTAAGAATGGATCGTACGAATAAATTAGAAAGGATCGTATGAATGAATTAGATTGCATCGAAATGGATCGTACGAATGAATTTGAATGGATACATTCGTGCGATTGAATTAGAATGGATCGTATGAATGAATTAGAATGGATCGTATGAATGAATTCGAATGGATCGTATAAATGAATTAGAATGGATATATTCATGCGAATGAATTAGAATGGATCATACGCCTTCGTACGATCCATTCTAATTCTTTCGCATGAATGTATCCACTCTAATTCATTCGTACGATCTATTCTAATTCATTCGCATAATCTATTCTAATTCATTCGTACGACCCATTCTAATTCATTAGCACGATCCATTCTAATTTATTCGTACGATCCATTCTATTTCATTCGTACGATCCATTCTTACTCATTCGTACGATCCATTCTAATTCATTCGCACAAATGTATCCATTCTAATTCATTTGTATGATCCATTCTAATTCATTCGCATGATCCATTCTAATTCATTGAGTAAGAATCGATCGTACGAATGAAATAGAATTGATCGTACGAATGAATTAAAATGGATCGTGCTAATGAATTAGAATGGATCGTACGAATGAAGTAGAATTAGAATGGATCGTACGAATGAGTAAGAATGGATCGTACGAATGAAATAGAATGGATCGTACGAATGAATTAGAATGGATCGTGCTAATGAATTAGAATGGATCGTACGAATGAATTAGAATAGATTGTGTGAATGAATAAGAATGGATCGTACAAATGAATTAGAATGATCGTTTGAATGAATTAGAATGGATCGTGCGAATGAATTAGAATGGATCCTACGAATGAATTAGAATGGATCATACGAAGGAATTAGGGTGGATCGTACGGATGAATTAGAATGGATACATTCGTGCGAAAGAATTAGAATGGATTGTATGAATGAATTAGAATGGATCGTATGAATGAATTAGAACGAATGAATTAGAATGGATCATACGAATAAATTAGAATGGATCGTATGAATGAATTAGAATTGATCGTGCGAATGAATTAGAATGGATCGTGCGAATGAATTAGAATGGATACATTCGTGCGAATGAATTAGAATAGATCGTACGAATGAGTAAGAATGGATAGTACTAATGAAATAGAATGGATCGTATGAATGAATTAGAATGGATCGTGCTAATGAATTAGATTGGATCATACTAATGAATTAGAATAGATTGTGCGAATGAATTATAATGGATCGTGCGAATGAAATAGAATGGATCGTACGAATGAATTAGAATGGATCGTGCTAATGAATTCGAATGGATCGTACAAATGAATTAGAATAGATCGTACGAATGAATGGATCGTACGAATGAATTAGAATGGATCGTATGAATGAATTAGAATGGATCATGCGAATGAATTAGAATGGATCGTATGAATGAATTAGAATTGATCGTGCGAATGAATTAGATTGGATCGTCCGAATGAATTAGAATGGATCTTACGAATAAATTAGAATAGATACATTCGTGCGAATGAATTAGAATGGATCGTATGAATGAATTAAAATGGATCGTATGAATGAATTCGAATGGATTGTACGTATGAATTAGAATGGATCGTACGAATAAATTATAATGGATCATATGAATGAATTAGAATGGATCGTGCGAATGAATTAGAATGGATCGTGCGAATGAATTAGAATGAATTCGTACGTACGATCCATTCTTATTCATTCACATGATCCATTCTAATTCATACGATCTATTCTAATTCATTCGCACGAATATATCCATTCTAATTCATTCGTACGATCAATTCTAATTCATTCGCATGATCCATTCTAATTCATTCTTACGATCCATTCTAATTCATTTGTACTCATTCGTACGATCCATTCTAATTCATTCATACGATCCATTCTAATTCCTAATACATTCATACATACGATGCATTCTAGATTGTGTGAATTAATTCTTTCGCACGAATGTCTCCATTCTAATTCATTCATACGATCCATTCTAATTCATTCATACAATCCATTCTAATTCTTTCGCACGAATGTATCTATTCTAATTCATTCGTACGATCCACCCTAATTCCTTCGTATGATCCATTCAAATTCATTCGCACGAACGTATCCATTCTTATTCATTCGTACGATCCATTCGAATTCATTCATACGATCCATTTGAATTCATTCATACGATCCATTCTAATTCCTAATACATTCTAATTCATTCGTATGATCCATTCGAATTAATTCGTACGATGTATTCTAATTCATTCGTACGATCCATTCTCTTTAATTCGTACGATCCATTCTTACTCATTCGTACGATCCATTCTAATTCATTCGCACAAATGTATCCATTCTAATTCATTCGTACGATCCATTCTAATTCATTCGCACGATCCATTCTAATTCATTCATACGATCCATTCTAATTCATTCATACGATCCATTCTAATTCATTCGCACGATCCATTCTAATTCATTCATACGATCCATTATAATTCATTCACACAATCCATTCTAATTCTTTCGCACGAATATATCCATTCTAATTCATTCTTACGATCCAGCCCAATTCCTTCGTATCATCCATTCTAATTCATTCGCACGAATGTATCCATTCTAATTCATTCGTATGATCCATTCGAATTCATTCATACGATCCATTCTAATTCATTCATACGATCCATTCTAATTCATTCGCACGAATGTATTCATTCGCACAATCTATTCTAATTCATTCGTACGATCCATTCTAATTCATTAGCACGATCCATTCTAATTCATTCGTATGATCCATTCTATTTCATTCGTCCGATCCATTCTTACTCATTCGTACAATCCATTCTAATTCATTCGCACGAATGTATCCATTCTAATTCATTCGTACGATCCATTCTAATTCATTCATACGATCCATTCTAATTCATTCGTACGATCCATTCTAATTCATTCACACAATCTATTCTAATTCATTCGTACGATCCATTCTAATTCATTAGCACGATCCATTCTAATTCATTCGAACGATCCATTCTATTTCATTCGTACGATACATTCTTACTCATTCGTACGATCCATTCTAATTCATTCGCACGAATGTATCCATTCTAATTCATTCGTACGATCCATTCTAATTCATTCGCATGATCCATTCTAATTCATTCATACGATCCATTCTAATTCATTTGTACGATCCATTCTAATTCATTCACACGATCCATTATAGTTCATTCATACGATCCATTCTAATTCATTTGTACGATCCATTCTAATTCATTCACACGATCCATTCTAATTCATTCATACGATCCATTCTAATTCATTCGTACGATCCACCCTAATTCCTTCGTATGATCCATTCTAATTCTTTCGCTCGAATGTATCCATTCTAATTCATTCGTACGATCTATTCGAATTCATTCATACGATCCATTCTGATTCATTCGCACGATCCATTCTAATTTATTCGTACGATCCATTCTAATTCATTCGTACGATCCATTCTAATTCCTTCGTACGACCCATTCTAATCCATTCATACAATCCATTCTAATTCTTTCACACGAATATATCCATTCTAATTCATTCATACGACCCATTCTAATCCATTCATACAATCCATTCTAATTCATTCGCATGAATGTATCCATTCTAATTCATTCGTACGATTCATTCAAATTCATTCATACGATCCATTCTAATTCATTCATACGATCCATTCTAATTCATTCGCACGAATGTACCTATTCTAATTCATTCGTACGATCTATTCTAATTCACTTGCATGATCCAATCTAATTCATTTGCACGATCCATTCTAATTCATTCGTACGATCCATTCTATTTCATTCGTACGATCCATTCTTACTCATTCGTACGATCCATTCTAATTCATTTGCACGAATGTATCCTCATTCGCATGATCCATTCTAATTCATTTGCACGATCCATTCTAATTCATTCATACAATCCATTTTAATTCTTTTACACAAATGTATCCATTCTAATTCATTCGTACAATCCTTTCTAATTCCTTCGTACGATCCATTCTAATTCCTTCATACGATCCATTCTATTTCATTCGTATGATCCATTCTAATTCCTTCGTACGATCCATTCTAATTCATTCCCATGAATGTATCAATACTAATTCATACGTACGATCCATTCTAATTCATTCATACGATCCAATCTAAATCATTCATACAATCCATTCTAATTCATTCATACGATACATTCCCACGAATGTATCCATTCTAATTCATTCGTACGATCCATTCTAATTCATTCGCACAATCTATTCTAATTCATTCGTACGATCCATTCTAATTCATTCTCACGATCCATTCTAATTCATTCGCACAATCTATTCTAATTCATTCGCACGATCCATTCTAATTCATTCGCACGATCGTATGAATGAATTCGAATGGATCGTACGACTGAATTAGAATGGATCGTGCGAATGAATTAGAATGGATCGTACAAATGAATTAGAATGGATATATTTGTGTGAATGAATTAGAATGGATCGTATGAATGAATTAGAATGGATCGTGCGAATGAATTAGAATGGATCGTACGAATGAATTAGAATGGATACATTCGTACGAATGAATTAGAATGGATACATTCGTACGATCCATTCTATTTCATTCGTACGATCCATTCATACTCATTCGTACGATCCATTCTAATTCATTCGCATGAATGTATCCAATCTAATTCATTCGTACGATCCATTCTAATTCATTCGCACGATCCATTCTAATTTATTCATACGATCCATTATAATTCATTCGTACGATCCATTCTAATTCATTCGCACGATCCATTCTAATTCAGTCGTGCGATCCATTCGAATTCATTCATACGATCCATTATAATTCATTCATACGATCCATTCTAATTTATTCGTACGAATGTATCCATTCTAATTCATTCGTATGATCCATTCTAATTCATTCGCACGATCCAATCCAATTCATTTGCACGATCCATTCTAGTTCATTCGTACGATCCATTCTATTTCATTCATATGATCCATTCTTACTCATTCGTATGATCCATTCTAACTTATTCGCATGAATGTATCCATTCTAATTCATTCGTACGATCCATTCTAATACATTCGCACGATCTATTCTAATTCCTTCGTACGATCCATTCTATGAATGAATTAGAATTAGAATGGATACATTGTATTTCATTCGTACGATCCATTCTAATTTATTCGCACGAATGTATCCATTCTAATACATTCGTACGATCCATTCGAATTCATTCATACGATCCATTCTAATTCACTCATACGATCCATTCTAATTCATTCATACTATCCATTCTAATTCATTCATACGATCCATTCTAATTCATTCGCACGAATGTATTCATTCACACAATCTATTCTAATTCATTCGTACGATCCATTCTGATTCATTACCATGATCCATTCTAATTCATTCGTACGATCCATTCTATTTCATTCATACGATCCATTCTTACTCATTCGTACAATCCATTCTAATTCATTCGCACGAAGGTAACCATTCTAATTCATTCGTACGATCCATTCTAATTCATTCGCACGATCCATTCTAATTCATTCATACGATCCATTTTAATTCATTCGTACGATCCATTCTAATTCATTCGCACAATCTATTCTAATTCATTCGTACGATCCAATCTAATTCATTAGCACGATCCATTCTAATTCATTCGTACGATCCATTCTATTTCATTCGTACGAGCCATTCTTACTCATATGTACGATCCATTCTAATTCAATCGCACGAATGTATCCATTCTAATTCATTCGTATGATCCATTCTAATTCATTCGCACGATCCATTCTAATTTATTCATAAGATCCATTCTAATTCATTTGTACGATCCATTCTAATTCATTCGTACGATCCATTCTAATTCATTCGCATGATCCATTCTAATTCATTCATACGATTCATTCTAATTCATTCATACAATCCATTCTAATTCTTTTGCACGAATGTATCCATTCTAATTCATTCATACGATCCACCCTAATTCCTTCGTATGATCCATTCTGATTCATTCGCCCGAATGTATCTATTCTAATTCATTCGTACGATCCATTCGAATTCATTCATACGATCCATTCTAATTCATTCATACGATCCATTCTAATTCATTCGCACGAATGTATCTATTCTAATTCATTCGTACGATCCATTCTAATTCATTTGCTAAATCTATTCTAATTCATTCGTACGATCCATTCTAATTCATTTGTACGATCCATTCTATTTCCTTCGTACGATCCATTCTATTTCATTCGTATGATCCATTCTAATTCCTTCGTACGATCCATTCTAATTCATTCCCATGAATGTATCCATTCTAATTCATACATACGATCTATTCTAATTCATTCATATGATGCAATCTAATTCATTCATACGATCCATTCTAATTCATTCGCACGAATGTATCTATTCTAATTCATTCACATGATCCATTCTAATTCATTCGTACGATCCATTCTAATTCATTAGCACGATCCATTATAATTCATTCATACGATCCATTCTAATTCATTTGTACGATCCATTCTAATTCATTCGCACAATCTATTCTAATTCATTCGTACTATCCATTCTAACTCATTTGCACGATCCATTCTAATTCATTCGTACGATCCATTCTATTTCATTCGTACGATCCATTCTTACTCATTCGTACGATCTATTCTAATTCATTCACACGAATGTATCCATTCTAATCCATTCGTACGATCCATTCTAATTCATTCATACGATCCATTCTAATTCATTCGCACGAATGTATCCATTCTAATTCATTCGCACGATCCATTCTAATTCATTCGTACGATCCATTCTAATTCATTTGCAAGATCCATTCTAATTCATTCATACGATCCATTCTAATTCATTCGTACGATCCATTCTAATTCATTCGCATAATCTATTCTAATTAATTCGTACTATCCATTCTAATTGATTAGCACGATCCATTCTAATTCATTTGTACGATCTATTCTATTTCATTTGTACGATCCATTCTTACTCATTCGTACGATCCATTCTAATTCATTCGCACGAATGTATCCATTCTAATTCATTCATACGTTCCATTCTAATTCATTCGCACGATCCATTATAATTCATTCATACGATCCATTCTAATTCATTCGTACGATCCATTCTAATTCATTCGCACGATCCATTCTAATTCATTCATACGATCCATTCTAATTCATTTATTCAATCCATTCTAATTCATTTATACGATCCACCCTAATTCCTTCGTATGATCCATTCTAATTCATTCGCACGAATGTATCCATTCTAATTCATTCGTACGATCCATTTGAATTCATTCATACAATCCAATCTAATTCATTCGGACGATCCATTCTTATTCATTAATACGATCCATTCCAATTCATTCGTACGATCCATTCTAATTCATTCGCACAATCCATTCTAATTCATTCATACGATCCATTCTAATTCATTCATACAATCCATTCTAATTCTTTCATACGAATGTATCCATTCTAATTCATTCGTACGATCCATCCTAATTCCTTTGTATGATCCATTCTATTTCATTCGCACGAATGTATCCATTCTAATTCATTCGTACGATCCTTTCGAATTCATTCATACGATCCATTCTAATTCATTTGCACGATCCATTCTAATTCATTCATACAATCCATTCTAATTCTTTTGCACGAATGTATCCATTCTAATTCATTCGTACGATCCATTCTAACACATTCAAACGATCCATTCTATTTCATTCGTACGATCCATTCTAATTCATTAGCACGATCCATTCTAATTCATTCGTACGATCCACCCTAATTCCTTCGTATGATCCATTCTAATTCATTCGCACGAATGTATCCATTCTAATTCATTCATACGATCCATTCTAATTCATTCATACAATCCATTCTAATTCTTTTGCACAAATGTATCCATTCTAAGTCATTCGTACGAGCCACCCTAATTCCTTCGCATGATCCAGTCTAATTCAGTCGCATGAATATATCCATTCTAATTCATTCGTACGATCCATTCGAATTATTTCATACGATCCATCCTAATTCATTCATACGATCCATTCTAATTCATTCGCAAGAATGTATCCATTCTAATTCATTCATACGATCCATTCTAATTCATTCGCACGATCCAATCTAATTCATTCGCACGATCCATTCTAATTCATTCATACGATCCATTCTAATTCGTTCGCATGAATGTATCCATTCTAATTCATTCGTACGATCCATTCTAATTCATTCGCATGATCCATTCTAATTCATTCATACGATCCATTCTAATTCATTCGTACGATCCATTGTAATTCATTCGCACAATCTATTCTAATTCATTTGTAATTCATTCACACGATCATTCAGGTGTTTAGGTTGCGGCCTCAGACTTTGTATTTGGTTGAATACGAAGGTGCACCTTTGAACGTTAGTTGAATTAGAATGATTTAGAATGGATCGTGCGAATGAATTAGAATGGATCGTACGAATGAATTAGAATGGATTGTGCGAATGAATTAGAATGAATTAGAATGGATCATGCGAATGAATTAGAATGGATTGTTCGAATGAATTAGAATGGATACATTCGTGCGAATGAATTAGAATGGATCGTACGAATAAGTAAGAATGGAATGTACAAATGAAATAGTATAGATTGTATGAATGAATTCGAATGGATCGTGCCAATGAATTACAATGGATCGTACGAATGAGTAAGAATGGATCGTACGAATGAAATAGAATGGATCGTACGAATGAATTAGAATGGATCGTGCTAATGAATTAGAATGGATCGTACGAATGAATTAGATAGATTGTGCGAATGAATTAGAATGGATCGTACGAATGAATTAGAATGGATACATTCCTGGGAATGAATTAGAATGGATCGTACGAAGGAATTAGAATGGATCGTACGAATGAATTAGAATGGATACATTCGTGCAAAAGAATTAGAATGGATTGTATGAATGAACTAGAATGGATCGTACAAATGAATTAGAATGGATCGTGCGAATGAATTAGAATGGATTGTGCGAATGAATTACGAATGAATTAGAATAGATTGTGCGAATGAATAAGAATGGATCGTGCGAATGAATTAGAATGGATCGTAAGAATGAATTAGAATGGATCGTGCGAATGAATTAGAATGGATCGTGCAAATGAATTAGAATGGATCGTACGAATGAATTAGAATGGATATATTCGTGCGAATGAATTAGAATGGATCATACGAATGAGTACGAATGGATCATACGAATGAAATAGAATGGATCGTACGAATAAATTAGAATGGATCGTGCTGTTGAATTTGAATGGATCATACGAATGAATTAGAATAGATTGCGCGAATGAATACATTCGTGCGAATGAATTTGAATGGATCATATGAATGAATTAGAATAGATCGTATAAATGATTTAGAATGGATCGTATGAATGAATTCGAATGGATTGTACGAATGAATTAGAATGGATACATTCGTGCGAATGAATTAGAATGGATCATACAAAGGAATTAGGGTGGATCGTACGAATGAATTAGAATGGATATATTCATGCGAAAGAATAAGAATAGATTGTATGAATGAATTAGAATGGATCATATGAATGAATTAGAATGGATCGTGCGAATGAATTAGAATGGATCGTACGAATGAATTAGAATGGATACATTCGTTCAAAAGAATTAGAATGGATTGTATGAATGAATTAGAATGGATCATACGATTGAATTAGAATGGATTGTACGAATGAATTAGAATGGATCGTGCTAATGAATTAGATTGGATTGTGCGAATGAATTAGAATGGATCGTACGAATGAGTAAGAATGGATCGTACGAATGAAATAGAATGGTTCATATGAATGAATTATAATGGATCGTGTGAATGAATTAGAATGGATCGTGCAAATGAATTAGAATGGATCGTGCGAATGAATTAGAATGGATCGTACGAATGAATTATAATAGATCGTATGAATGAATTAGAATGGATCGTACAAATGAATTAGAATGGATCGTATGAATAAATTTGAATGGATCATACGAATGAATTAGAATGGATATATTCGTGCGAATGAATTAGAATGGATCATAAGAAGGAATTTGGGTCGATCGTACGAATGAATTAGAATGGATACATTCGTGCGAAAGAATTAGAATGGATTGTATGAAAGAATTAGAATGGATCGTATGAATGAATTAGAATGGATCGTACGAATGAATTAGAATGGATCGTACGAAGGAATTAGAATGGATACATTCGTGCGAAAGAATTAGAATGGATTGTATGAATGAATTAGAATGGATCGTATGAATTAATTAGAATGGATCGTGCGAATGAATTAGAATGGATCGTACGAATGAATTAGAATGGATCGTACGAATGAATTAGAATAGATTGTGCGAATGAATTAGAATAGATCGTACGAATGAATTAGAATGGATACATTCGTGCAAATGAATTAGAATGGATCGTTTGAATGAATTAGATTGGATCGTATGAATGAATTAGAATGGATCGTACGTACGAATTAGAATGGATACATTCATAGAAATGAATTAGAATGGATCGTACGAAGGAATTAGAATAGATCATACGAATGAAATAGAATGGATCATACGAAGGAATTAGAATGGATCGTACGAAGGAATTAGAATGGATACATTCGTGCAAAAGAATTAGAATGGATTGTATGAATGAATTAGAATGGATCGTGCAAATGAATTAGAATGGATCGTGCGAATGAATTAGAATGGATCGTATGAATGAATTAGAATAGATTGTGCGAATGAATTAGAATGGATCGTACGAATTAATTAGAATGGATACATTCGTGCGAATGAATTAGAATGGATCGTACGAGTGAATTAGAATGGATACATTCGTGCGAATGAAATAGAATGGATCGTACGAGTGAGTAAGATTGGATCGTACGAATGAAATAGAATGGATCGTACGAATGAATTAGAATGGATCGTGCTAATGAATTAGAATGGATCGTACGAATGAATTAGAATAGATTGTGCGAATGAATTAGAATGGATCGTGCGAAGAAATTAGAATGGGTCATAAGAATGGATCGTACGAAGGAATTAGAATGAACTTGAATGGATACATTTGTGCGAATGAATTAGATTGGATCGTATGAATGAATTAGAATGGAATGTACGTATGAATTAGAATGGATACATTCATGGGAAGGAATTAGAATGGATCGTACGAAGGAATTAGAATGGATCGTACGAATGAATTAGAATGGATACATTCGTACAAAAGAATTATAATGGATTGTATGAATGAATTAGAATGGATCGTACAAATGAATTAGAATGGATCGTGGGAATGAATTAGAATGGATCGTACGAATGAATTTGAATAGATTGTGCGAATGAATTAGAATGGATCGTACGAATGAATTAGAATGGATACATTCGTGCGAATGAATTAGAATGGATCGTATGAGTGAAATTAGATTGGATCGTAGGAATTAATTAGAATGGATCGTACGTATGAATTAGAATGGATATATTCATGGGAAAGAATTAGAATGGATCGTACGAAGGAATTCATACGAATGAAATAGAATGGATCGTACGAAGGAATTAGAATGGATCGTACGAAGGAATTAGGGTGGATCGTACGAATGAATTAGAATGGATACATTCGTGCGAAAGAATTAGAATGGATTGTATGAATGAATTAGAATGGATCGTATGAATGAATTAGAATGGATCTTGTGAATGAATTAGAATGGATCGTACGAATGAATTGGAATGGATCGTATGAATGAATTAGAATGGATCGTGCGAATGAATTAGAATGGATCGTACGAATAAATTAGAATGGATATATTCGTGCGAATGAATTAGAATAGATCGTACGAATGAGTAAGAATGGATAGTACGAATGAAATAGAATGGATCGTACGAATGAATTAGAATGGATCGTGCTAATTAATTAGAATGGATCGTACAAATGAATTAGAATAGATTGTGCGAATGAATTAGAATGGATCATAGATCGTACGAATGAATTAGAATGGATACATTCGTGCGAATGAATCAGAATGGACCGTATGAATGAATTAGATTGGATCGTATGAACGAATTAGAATGGATCGTACGTATGAATTAGAATGGATACATTCATGGGAATGAATTAGAATGGATCGTATGAAGGAATTAGAATGGATTATACGAATGAAATAGAATGGATCGTACGAAGGAATTAGAATGGATCGTATGAAGGAATTAGAATGGATCGTACGAATGAATTAGAATGGATACATTCGTGCAAAACAATTAGAATGGATTATATGAATAAATTAGAATGGATCGTGCAAATGAATTAGAATGGATCGTGCGAATGAATGAGAATGGATCGTACGAATGAAATTAGAATAGATTGTGCGAATGAATTAGAATGGATCGTACGAATGAATTAGAATGGATACATTCGTGCGAATGAATTAGAATGGATCGTATGAATGAATTAGAATGGATCATATGAATGAATTAGAATGGTTCGTGTGAATGAATTTGAATGGATCGTACGAATCAATTAGAATGGATACATTCATGGGAATGAATTAGAATGGATCGTACGAATGAGTAAGAATGGATCGTACGAATGAAATAGAAAGGATCGTACGAATGAATTAGAATTGATCGTGATAATGAATTAGAATGGATCGTACGAATGAATTAGAATAGATTGTGCGAATGAATTAGAATGGATCGTACGAATGAATTAGAATGGATCGTATGAAAGAATTAGAATGGATCGTGCGAATGAATTAGAATGGATTGTACGAATGAGTAAGAATGGATCATATGAATGAAATAGAATGGATCGTACGTACGGTACGTACGATCCATTCTAATTCATTCATATGATCATTCATACGATCCATTGTAATTCATTCGTACGATCCATTCTAATTCAATCATACGATCCATTCTAATTCATTCGTACGATCCATTCTTATTCATTCACACGAATGTTCCCATTCTAATTCATTTGTACGATCAATTCTAATTCATTCGCACGTTCTATTCTAATTCATTCGCAGAATCTATTCTAGTTCATTCGTAATTCATTCGCACGATCATTCAGGTGTTTAGGTTGCGGCCTCAGACTTTGCATTTGGTTGAATAGAAAGGTGCACCTTTGAACATTAGTTGATCGTGGGGAGACCCTGTGTGATTCTACGAATAAATTAGAATGGATCGTACGAATGAATAAGAATGGATCGTACGAATGAAATAGAATGGATCGTATGAATGAATTAGAATGGATCGTATGAATGAATTCGAATGGATCGTACGAATGAATTAGAATGGATACATTCGTGTGAATGAATTAGAATGGATCATAAGAAGGAATTAGGGTGGATCATACGAATGAATTAGAATGGATACATTCGTGCGAAAGAATTAGAATGGATTTTATGAATGAATTAGAATGGATCATGGATCGTACGTATGAATTAGAATGGATACATTCATGGGAATGAATTAGAATGGATCATACGAAGGAATTAGAATAGATCGTACGACGGAATTAGAGTGGATCGTACGAATGAATTAGAATGGATACATTCGTGCAAAAGAATTATAATGGATTGTATGAATGAATTAGAATGGATCGTACAAATGAATTAGAATGGATCGTGCGAATGAATTAGAATGGATCGTACGAATGAATTAGAGTAGATTGTGCGAATGTATTAGAATGGATCGTACGAATGAATTAGAATGGATACATTCGTGCGAATGAATTAGAATGGATCGTATGAATGAATTAGAATTGATCGTATGAATGAATTCGAATGGATCGTACGAATGAATTAGAATAGATACATTCGTGCGAATGAATTAGAATGGATCATACCAAGGACTTAGGGAGGATCGTACGAATGAATTAGAATGGATACATTCATGTGAATGAATTAGAATGGATCGTACGAAGGAATTAGAATGGATCATGCGAATAAAATAGAATGGATCGTACGAAGGAATTAGAATGGATCGTGCGAATGAATTCGAATGGATCGTGCGAATAAATTCGAATGAATCGTACGAATGAATTAGAGTGGATCGTATGAATGAATTAGAATGGATCGTATGAATGAATTAGAATGGATCATACGAAGGAATTAGGGTGGATCGTACGAATGAATTAGAATGGATACATTCGTGCGAAAGAATTAGAATGGATCGTACGAATGAGTAAGAATGGATCGTACGAATGAAATAGAATGGGTCGTACGAATGAATCAGAATGGATCATGCTAATGAATTAGATTGGATCGTACGACGAATGAATTAGAATGGATACATTCATGCGAATGAATTAGAATGGATTGTACGAATGAATTAGAATGGATCGTATGAATGAATTAGAATGGATCGTGCGAATGAATTAGAATGGATCGTACGAATGAATTAGAATGGATACATTCGTGCGAATGAATTATAATGGATCGTACGAATGAGTAAGAATGGATCGTACGAATGAAATAGAATGGGTCGTACGAATGAATCAGAATGGATCATGCTAATGAATTAGATTGGATCGTACGACGAATGAATTAGAATGGATACATTCGTGCGAATGAATTAGAATGGATCGTACGAATGAATTAGAATGGATCGTATGAATAAATTAGAATGGATCGTATGAATGAATTCGAATGGATCGTACGAATGAATTAGAATGGATACATTCGTGCGAATGAATTAGAATGGATCATATGAAGGAATTAGGGTGGATCGTACGAATGAATTAGAATAGATACATTCGTGCGAAAGAATTAAAATGGATTGTATGAATGAATTAGAATGGATTGTATGAATGAATTAGAATGGATCGTGCGAATGAATTAGAATGGATCGTATGAATAAATTAGAATGGATCGAGTGAATGAATTAGAATAGATCGTATGAATTAGAATGGATTGTTTGAATGAATTAGAATGGATCGTATGAATGAATTAGAATGGATCGTGCGAATGAATTTAAATAGATTGTACGAATGAATTAGAATGGATCATGCGAATGAATTAGAATGGATCGTACGAATGAATTAGAATGGATCGTATGAATGAATTAGAATGAATCGTTCTAATGAATTAGAATTGATCGTACGAATGAATTAGAATGGATCATACGAATGAATTAGGGTGGATCGTACGAATGATTTAGAATCGATACATTCGTGCGAAAGAGTTAGAATGAATTGTATGAATGAATTAGAATGGATCGTGCAAATCTATTAGAATGGATCATGCGAATGAATTAGAATGGATCGTACGAATGAATTAGAATAGATTGTGCGAATGAATTAGAATGGATCATACGAATGAATTAGAATGGATCGTATGAATGAATTAGCACGATCCATTCTTATTCATTCGCATGATCCATTCTAATTCATTCATACGATCCATTCTAATTCATTCAAACGATCTATTCTAATTCATTCATAAGTAGGATCCATTGTAATTCATTCGCACAATCCATTCTAATTAGAATGGATCGTACGAATGAGTAAGAATGGATCTTACTCATTAGCACAGTCCATTCTAATTCATTCGCATGATCCATTCTAATACATTCATACGATCCAATCTAATTCATTCATACAATCCATTCTAATTCTTTCGCACGAATGTATCCATTCTAATTCATTCGTACGATCCACCCTAATTCCTTCGTATTATCCATTCTAATTTATTCGCACGAATGTATCCATTCTAATTCATTCGTACGATCCATTCGAATTCATTCATACGATCCATTCTAATTCATTCATACGATCCATTCTAATTCATTCGCACGAATGTATCCATTCTAATTCATTCGTACAATCCATTCTAATTTATTCGCACGATCCAATCTATTTCATTTGCACGATCCATTCTAATTCATTCGTACGATCTATTCTATTTCATTCGTACGATCCATTCTTACTCATTCGTACGATCCATTCTAATTCATTCGCACGAATATATCCCCATTCGCACGATCCATTCTAATTCATTTGCACGATCAATTCTAATTCATTCATACAATCCATTCTAATTCTTTTGCACGAATGTATCCATTCTAATTCATACGTACGATCCATTCTAATTCATTCATACGATCTAATCTAATTCATTCATACGATCCATTCTAATTCATTCGCACGAATGTGTCCATTCTAATTCATTCTTTAGATCCATTATAATTCATTCACACAATGGATTCTAATTCATTCGTACGATCCATTCTAATTCATTAGCACGATCCATTCTAATTCATTCGTACGATCTATTCTATTTCATTCGTACGATCTATTCATACTCATTCGTACGATCCATTCTAATTCATTCGCACGAATGTATCTATTCTTATTCATTCGTCCGATCCATTCTAATTCATTCGCACAATCTAATCTTATTCATTCGCACGATCCATTCTAATTCATTCGTACGATCTATTCTATTTCATTCGTACGATCCATCATTACTCATTCGTACGATCCATTCTAATTCATTCACACGAATGTATCCTCATTCGCACGATCCATTCTAATTCATTTGCACGATCCATTCTAATTCATTCGTACAATCCATTCTAATTCTTTCGCATGAATTTATCCATTCTAATTCATTCGTACGATCCACCCTAATTTCTTCGTATGATCCATTTTAATTCATTCGCACGAATGTATCCATTCTAATTCATTCGTACGATCAATTCAAATTCATCCATACGATCCATTCAAATTCATTCATACGATCCATTCTAATTCATTCGCACGAATGTATCCATTCTAATTCATTCGTACGATCCATTCTAATTCATTCGCACAATCTATTCTAATTCATTCGTACGATCCATTCTAATTGATTCGCACGATCCATTCTAATTCATTTGCACGATCCATTCCAATTCATTCATACAATCCATTCTAATTCTTTTGCACGAATGTATCCATTCTAATTCATTCGTACGATCCACTCTAATTCCTTCGTACGATCAATTCTAATTCCTTCGTACGATCCATTCTATTTCATTCATATGATTCATTCTAATTCCTTCGTACGATCCATTCTAATTCATTCCCATGAATGTATCCATTCTATAGAATTGTTCGTACGAATGAATTAGAATGGATCGTATGAATGAATTTGAATGGATCGTGCGAATGAATTAGAATGGATTGGCCGAATGAATTAGAATGGATCGTACGAATGAGTAAGAATGGATCGTATGAATGAAATAGAATGGATCATACGAATGAATTAGAATGGATCGTGCTAATGAATTAGAATGGATCGTACGAATGAATTAGAATAGATTGTGCGAATGATGAATTTGAATGGATCGTGCAAATGAATTAGATTGGATCGTGCGAATGAATTAGAATGGATCGTACGAATGAATTAGAATGGATATATTTGTGCGAATGAATTAGAATGGATCGTATGAATGAATTAGAATGGATCGTTTGAATGAATTAGAATGGATCGTACGAAGGAATTAGAATGGATCGTACGAATGAATTAGAATGGATACATTCGTGCGAAAGAATTAGAATGGATTGTATGAATGAATTAGAATAGATCGTGCGAATGAATTAGAATGGATCATACGAATGAATTAGAATGGATCGTATGAATGAGTTAGAATGGATCATGCGAATAAATTAGAATGGATCGTACGAATGAGTAAGAATGGATCGTACGAATAAATTAGAATGGATCGTATGAATGAATTAGAATGGATCGTATGAATGAATTCGAATGGATCGTACGAGTGAATTTGAATGGATACATTCGTGCGAATGAATTAGAATGGATCATACACCTTCGTACGATCCATTCGTACGATCCATTCTAATTCCTTCGCGCGAATGTATCAATTCTAATTCATTCGTACGATACATTCTAATTCATTCGCACAATCTATTCTAATTCATTCGTACGATCCATTCTAATTCATTAGCACGAATCATTCTAATTCATTCGTACGATATATTCTATTTCATTCGTATAGTCCATTCTTACTCATTCGTACGATCCATTCTAATTCATTCGCACGAATGTATCCATTCTAATTCATTCGTACAATCCATTCTAATTCATTCGCACGATCCATTATAATTCATTGAGTAAGAATGGATCATACGAATAAAATAGAATGGATCGTACGAATGAATTAGAGTGGATCGTGCTAATGAATTAGAATGGATCGTACGAATGAATTAGAATTAGAATGGATTGTACGAATGAGTAAGAATGGATCATATGAATGAAATAGAATGGATCGTACTAATGAATTAGAATGGATCATGCTAATGAATTAGAATGGATCGTATGAATGAATTAGAATAGATTGTGCGAATGAATTAGAATGGATCGTACGAATGAATTAGAATGGATCGTATGAATGAATTAGAATGGATCGTGCGAATGAATTAGAATGGATCGTACGAATGAGTTAATATGGATAATAGGAAGGAATTAGGGTGGATCGTACGAATGAATTAGAATGGATACATTCGTGCGAAAGAATTAGAATGGATTGTATGAATGAATTAGAATGGATCATATGAATGAATTAGAATGGATCGTGCGAATGAATTAGAATAGATCGTACGAATGAATTAGAATGGATCGTATGAATGGATCGTACGAAGGAATTAGAATGAATTAGAATGGATACATTCGTATGAATGAATTAGAATGGATCGTATAAATGAATTAGAATGGATCATACGAATGAATTAGAATGGATCGTGCAAATGAATTAGATTGGATCGTGCGAATGAATTAGAATGGAACGTACGAATGAATTAGAATGGATACATTCGTGCGAATGAATTAGAATGGATCGTACGAATGAGTAAGAATGGATCGTACGAATAAAATAGAATGGATCGTACGAATGAATTAGAATGGATCGTGCTAATGAATTAGAATGGATCGTACAAATGAATTAGAATAGATTGTGCGAATGAATTAGAATGGATCGTATGATTGAATTAGAATGGATACATTCGTGCGAATAAATTAGAATGGATCGTATGAATGAATTAGATTGGATCATATGAATGAATTAGAATGGATCGTACGTATGAATTAGAATGGATACATTCATAGGAATGAATTAGAATGGATCGTACAAAGGAATTAGAATGGATCATACGAATGAAATAGAATGGATCGTACGAAGGAATTAGAATGGATCGAACGAAGGAATTATAATGGATTGTACGAATGAATTAGAATGGATACATTCGTCCAAAAGAATTAGAATGGATTGTATGAATGAATTACAATGGATCATGCAAATGAATTAGAATGGATCGTGCGAATGAATTAGAATGGATCATACGAATGAATTAGAATAGATTATACGAATAAATTAGAACGGATCGTATGAATGAATTAGAATGGATACATTCGTGCGAATGAATTTGAATGGATCGTATGAATGAATTAGAATGGATCGTATGAATGAATTCGAATGGATCGTACGAATAAATTAGAATAGATACATTCGTGCGAATGAATTAGAATGGATCATACGAAGGATTTTGGGTGGATCGTATGAATGAATTAGAATGGATACATTCGTGCGAAAGAATTAGAATGGATTGTATGAATGGATTAGAATGGATCGTGCAAATGAATTAGAATGTATCGTACGAATGAGGATACATTCGTGCGAATGAATTAGAATGGATCGTACGAATGAGTAAGAATGGATCGTACGAATGAAATAGAATAGATCGTACGAATGAATTAGAATGGATCGTGCGAGTAAATTATATTGGATCGGGTGAATGAATTAGAATGGATCGTACGAAAGAATTAGAATGGATACATTCGTGCGAATGAAATAGAATGGATCGTATGAATGAATTAGAATGGATCGTATGAATGAATTCGAATGGATCATACGATTGAATTAGAAAGGATACATTCGTGCGAATGAATTAGAATGGATCATGCGAAGGAATTAGGGTGGATCGTACGAATGAATTTGAATGGATACATTCGTGTGAAAGAATTAGAATGGATTGTATAAATTAATTAGAATGGATCGTATGAATGAATTAGAATGGATCGTGCGAATGAATTAGAATGGATTGTGCTAATGAGTAAGAATGGATCATACGAATGAAATAGAATGGATTGTACGAATGAATTAGAATGGATCGTGCTAATGAATTAGAATGGATCGTACGAATGAATTAGAATAGATTGTGCGAATGAATTAGAATGGATCGTGCGAATGAATTAGAATGGATACATTCGTGCGAATGAATTAGAATTGATCATACGAATGAATTAGAATGGATCGTCTGAATGAATTAAAATAGATCATATGAATGAATTCGAATGGATCGTACGAATGAATTAGAATGGATATATTCGTGCGAATGAATTAGAATGGATCATACGAAGGAATTAGGATGGATTGTACGAATGAATTAGAATGGATACATTCGTGCGAAAGAATTAGAATGGATTATATGAATGAATTAGAATGGATCGTATGGATGAATTAGAATGGATCGTGCGAATGAATTAGAATGGATCGTACGAATAAATTAGAATGGATACATTCGTGCGAATGAATTAGAATGGATCGTGCTAATGAATTAGAATGGATCGTACGAATGAATTAGAATGGATCGTGCTAATGAGATAGAATGGATCATATGAATGAATTTGAATGGATCGTACGAATGAATTAGAATGGATCGTGCTAGTGAATTAGAATGGATCGTACGAATGAATTAGAATAGATTGTGCGAATGAATTAGAATGGATCGTAGGAATGAATTAGAATGGATCGTATGATTGAATTAGAATGGATCATACGTATGAATTAGAATAGATACATTCATGGGAATGATGTAGAATGGATCATACGAAGGAATTAGAATGGATCATACGAATGAAATAGAATGGATCGTACGAAGAAATTTGAATAGATCGTTCGAAGGAATTAGAATGGATTGTGTGAATGAATTAGAATGGATCATACGAATAAATTAGAATGGATCGTGCGAATGAATTAGAATGGATCATACGAATGAATTAGAATGGATACATTCGTGCTAAAGAGTTAGAATTGATTGTATGAATGAATTAGAATGGATTGTACGAATGAATTAGAATGGATCGTGTAAATAAATTAGAATGGATTGTACGAATGAATTAGAATGGATACATTCGTGCGAATGAATTAGAATGGATCGTATGAATGAGTAAGAATGGATCGTACGAATGAAATAGAATGGATCGTACGAATGAATTAAAATGGATCGTGCAAATGAATTAGAATGGATTCTATGAATGAATTAGAATGGATCGTGCGAATGAATTAGAATGGATCGTACGAATGAGTAAGAATGGATCGTACGAATGAAATAGAATGGATCGTACGAATGAATTAGAATGGATCGTGCTAATGAATTAGAATGTATCGTACGAATGAATTAGAATAGATTGTGCGAATGAATTAGAATAGATCGTATGAATGAATTGGAATGGATACATTCGCGCGAATAAATTAGAATGGATCGTATGAATGAATTAGATTGGAATGTATGAATGAATTAGAATGGATCGTACGTATGAATTAGAATGGATACATTCATGAGAATGAATTAGAATGGATCGTACGAAGGAATTAGAATGGATCATACGAATGAAATAGAATGGATCGTACGAAGGAATTAGAATGGATCGTACGTTATGAATGAATTAGAATGGATCATACGTATGAATTAGAATGGATACATTCATGGGAATGAATTAGAATGGATCGTACGACGGAATTAGAATGGATCCATTCTAATTCATTCTAATTCAATCGTACGATCCATTCTAATTCATTCGTACGATCCATTCTAATTCATTCATAAGATCCAATCTAATTCATTCAAACGATCCATTCTAATTCATTCGCACAATTGTATCCATTCTAATTCATTCGTACGATCCATTCTAATTCATTCGCACGATCCAATCTAATTTATTCGCACGATCTATTCTAATTCATCATTCGCACAATATATTCTAATTCATTCGTACGATCCATTCTAATTCATTAGCACGATCCATTCCAATTAATTCATACTATCCAGTCTATTTCATTCGTACAATCCATTCTTACCCATTCGTACGATCCATTCTAATTCTTTCGCACGAATGTATCGATTCTAATTAATTCGTACGATCCATTCTAATTCATTCGCACGATCCATTCTAATTCATTCATACGATCCATTCTAATTCATTTGTTCGATCCATTCTATAAAATGGATACATTCATGGGAATGAATTTGAATGGATCGTACGAAGGAATTAGAATAGATCATACGAATGAATTAGAATGGATCGTATGAATGAATTCGAAAGGATCGTACGAATGAATTAGAATAGATTGTGCGAATGAATTAGAATGGATCGTACGAATGAATTAGAATGGATACATTCGTGCAAAAGAATTAGAATTGATTGTATGAATCAATTAGAATGGATCATGCAAATGAATTAGAATGGATCGTGCGAATGAATTAGAATGGATCGTACGAATAAATTAGAATAGATTATGCGAATGAATTAGAATGGATCGTACGAATGAATTAGAATGGATACATTCGTGCGAATGAATTAGAATGGATCGTATGAATGAATTAGAATGGATCGTATGAATGAATTAGAAAGGATCGTGCGAATGAATTAGAATGGATCGTATGAATGAATTAGAATGGATACATTCGTGCGAATGAATTAGAATGGATCTTACGAATGAGTAAGAATGGATCATATGAATGAAATAGAATGGATCGTATGAATGAATTAGAATGGATCGTGCTAATGAATTAGAATGGATCGTACGAATGAATTAGAATAGATTGTGCAAATGATGAATCAGAATGGATGGTGCGAATGAATAAGATTGGATCGTGCCAAAGAATTAGAATGGATCGTACGAATGAATTAGAATAGATTATGCGAATGAAATAGAATGGATCGTATGAATGAACTAGAATGGATTCAATCGTGCGAATGAATTAGAATGGATCATATGAATGAATTAGAATGGATCGTACGTATGATCCATTCTATTTCATTCGTACGATCCATTCTTACTTATTTGTACGATCCATTCTAATTCATTCGCACGATCCATTCTAATTCATTCATACGATCCATTCTAATTCATTCGTACGATCCATTCTAATTCATTCGTACGATCCATTCTAATTTATTAGCACGATCCATTCTAATTCATTCGTACGATCCGTTCTATTTCATTCATACGATCCATTCTTACTCATTCGTACGATCCATTCTAATTCAGTCGCACGAATGTATCCATTCTAATTCATTCGTACGATCCATTCTAATTCATTCGCACGATCCATTCTAATTCAATCATACGATCCATTCTAATTTATTCGTACGATCCATTCTAATTCATTCGCACGATACATTCTAATTCATTCATACGATCCATTTTAATTCATTCATACAATCCATTCTACTTCATTCGCACGAATGTATCCATTCTAATTCATTCGTACGATCCATTCTAATTCATTTGCACGATCCATTCTAATTCGTTCATACGATCCATTCTAATTCATTCGTACGATCTATTCTAATTCATTCGCACAATCTATTCTAATTCATTCGTACGATCCATTCTAATTTACTAGCATGATCCATTCTAATTTATTCGTACAATCCATTCTATTTCATTCGTACGATCCATTCTTACTCATTCGTACGATCCATTCTTACTCATTCGTACAATCCATTCTAATTTATTCGTACGATCCATTCTAATTCTTTCGCACGAATGCATCCATTCTAATACATTCGTACGTATGATCCATTCCAATTCATTTATTCGTACGATCCAATTTAATTCCTTCGTGCGAATGAATTAGAATAGATCATATGAATGAATTTGAATGGATCATACGAATGAATTAGAATGGATACATTTGTGCGAATGAATTAGAATGGATCATACGAAGGAATTAGGGTGGATCGTACGAATGAATTAGAATGGATACATTCGTGCAAAAGAATTAGAATGGATTATATGAATGAATTAGAATGGATCGTATGAATGAAATAGAATAGATCGTACGAAGGAATTAGAATGGATCGTACGAATGAATTAGAATGGATACATTCGTGCGAATGAATTAGAATCGATCGTACGAATGAGTAAGACTGGATCGTACGAATGAAATAGAATGGATCGTACGAATGAATTAGAATGGATCGTGCTAATGAATTAGAAAGTATTCATTCGTGCGATCCATTCTTATTCATTCGCACGATCCATTCTAATTCATTCGTACGATCCATTCTAATTCATTCGCACAATTTATTCTATTTCATTCGAACGATCCATTCTAATTCATTGGCACGATCAATTCTAATTCATTCGTACGATCCATTCTATTTTATTCATACGATCCATTCTAATTCATTCATGCGATCCATTCTAATTCATTCATACGATCTATTCTAATTCATTCATACGATCCATTCTAATTCATTCATACGATCCATTCTAATTCATTCGCACGAATGTATCCATTCTAATTCATTCGTACGATCCATTCGATTTCATTCGTACGATCCATTCTAATTCATTCGTGTGAATGAATTAGAATGGATCGTGCAAATGAATTAGAATGGATCGTGCGAATGAGGATACATTCGTGCGAATGAATTAGAATAGATCGTGCGAATGAATTAGATTGGATCGTGCGAATAAATTTGATTGAATGGATCGTGTGAATGAATATGAATAGATCGTGCGAATGAATAAGAATGAATTAGAATGGATTGTATGAATTAATTAGAATGGATCGTACGAACGAATTATAATGGATCGTGCGAATGAATTAGAATGGATCGTACGAATGAATTAGAATAGATTGTGCGAATGAATTAGAATGGATCGTATGAATGAATTAGAATGGATACATTCGTGCGAATGAATTAGAATGGATCGTATGAATGAATTAGATTGGATCATATGAATGAATTAGAATGGATCGTATGTATGAATTAGAATGGTTACATTCATGGGAATGAATTAGAATGGATCGTACGAAGGAATTAGAATGGATCATACGAATGAAATAGAATGGATCATACGAAGGAATTAGAATGGATCGTATGAATTAGAATGGATCGTACGACGGAATTAAAAGGGATTGTACGAAGGAATTAATATGGATTGTGCGAATGAATTAGAACGGATCGTACGAATGAATTAGAATGGATCGTATGAATGAATTAGAATGGATCGTTAGAATGAATTAGAATGGATCGTACGAATGAATTAGAATGGATACATTCGTGCGAAAGAATTAGAATGGATTGTATGAATGAATTAAAATGGATCGTATGAATGAATTAGAATGGATCGTGCGAATGAATTAGAATAGATCGTATGAATGAATTAGAATCGATACATTCGTGCGAATGAATTAGAATGGATCGTAAGAATGAGTAAGAACAGATCGTACGAATGAAATAGAATGGATCGTACGAATGAATTAGAATGGATCGTGCTAATGAATTAGAATGGATCGTATGAATGAATTAGAATAGATCGTGCGAATGAATTAGAATGGATCGTATGAATGAATTAGAATGGATCATACGAATGAATTAGAATGGATCGTACGAATGAATGAGAATGGATCTATTCTATTCTAATTCATTCGCACGATCCATTCTAATTCATTCATACGATCCATTCTAGTTCATTCATACAATCCATTCTAATTCTTTCGCATGAATATATCCATTCTAATTCATTCGTACGATCCACCCTAATTCCTTCGTATGACCCATTCTAATTCATTCGCACGAATGTATCCATTCTAATTCATACGTACGATCCATTCTAATTCATTCATACGATCAAATCTAACTCATTCATATGATCCATTCTAATTCATTTCCACGAATGTATCCATGGGAACGAATCAATTCTAATTCATTTGTACGATCCATTCTAATTCATTCGTACGATCCATTCTAATTCATTTGCACGATTCACTCATACGATTCATTCTAATTCATTCGCACAATCCATTCTAATTCATTCGCACGATTCATTCGTATGATCCATTCTAATTCATTCGCACGAATGGAATGAAATAGAATGGATACATTCGTGCGAATGAATTAGAATTGATCGTATGAATGAATTAGATTGGATCGGAATGGATCGTACGAATGAATTAGAATGGATATATTTGTGCGAATGAATTAGAATGGATCGTATGAATGAATTGGAATGGATCGTATGAATGAATTCGAATGGATCGTACGAATGAATTAGAATGGATACATTCATGCGAATGAATTAGAATGGATCGTACGAAGGAATTAGGGTGGATCGCACGAATGAATTAGAATGGATACATTCGTGCGAAAGAACTAGAATGGATTGTATGAATGAATTAGAATGGATCGTATGAATGAATTAGAATGGATCGTGCGAATGAATTAGAATGGATCGTACGAATGAATTAGAATGGATCGTATGAATGAATTAAAATGGATCGTGCGAATGAATTAAAATGGATCGTACGAATGAATTAGAATGGATACATTCGTGCGAATGAATTAGAGTGGATCGTACGAATGAGTAAGAATGGATTGTACGAATGAAATAGAATGGATCGTACGAATGAATTAGAATGGATCGTGCTAATGAATTAGAATGGATCGTACTAATGAATTAGAATAGATTATACGAATGAATTTGAATGGATCGTACGAATGAATTAGAATGGATACATTCATGCGAATGAATTAGAATGGATCGTATGAATGAATTAGATTGGATCGTATGAATGAATTAGAATTGATCATACGTATGAATTAGAATTGATCATACGTATGAATTAGAATGGATACATTCATGGGAATGAATTAGAATGGATCGTACGAAGGAATTAGAATGATTCATACGAATGAAATAGAATTGATCGTATGAAGCAATTAGAATGGATCGTACAAAGGAATTAGAATGGATCGTACGAAGGAATTAGAATGGATCGTACGAATGAATTAGAATGGATACATTCATGCAAAAGAATTAGAAAGGATTGTATGAATGAATTAGAATGGTTCGTGCAAATGAATTAGAATGGATCGTGCGAATGTATTAGAATGGATCGTACGAATGAATTAGAATAGATTGTGCGAATGAATTAGAATGGATCGTACGAATGAATTAGAATGGATACATTCGTGCGAATGAATTAGATGGATCATATGAATGAATTAGAATGGCTCGTATGAATGAATTAGAATGGATCGTATGAATGAATTCGAATGGATCGTACGAATAAATTAGAATGGATACATTCGTGCAAATGAATTAGAAAGGATCATACGAACGAATTAGGGTGGATCGTACGAATGAATTAGAATGGATACATTCGTGCGAAAGAATTAGAATGGATTGTTTGAATGAATTAGAATTGATCGTCTATATGAATTAGAACGGATCATGAGAAAGAATTTGAATGGATCGTACGAATGAATTAGAATGGATCGTATGAATGATTTAGAATGGATCGTGCGATTGAATTAGAATGGATCGTACGAATAAGTAAGAATGGATCGTACGAATGAAATAGAGTGGATCGTACGAATGAGTAAGAATGGATCATACGAATGAAATAGAATGGATCGTACTAATGAATTAGAATGGATACATTCGTGGAAATGAATTAGAATGGATCGTATTAATGAATTAGAATGGATCGTATGAATGAATTAGAATGGATCGTGCGAATGAATTAGAATAGATCATATGAATGAATTAGAATAAATCGTATGAATGAATTAGAATGGATCGTGTGAATGAATTAAAATGGATCGTACGAATGAATTATAATGGATACATTCGTGCGAATGAATTAGAATGGATCGTATGAATGAGTAAGAATGGATTGTACGAATGAAATTGAATGGATCGTACGAATGAATTAGAATGGATCGTACGAAGGAATTAGAATGGATTGTGCGAATGAATTAGAAAGGATCGTACGAATGAATTAGAATGGATACATTCGTGCGAAAGAATTAGAATGGATTGTATGAATGAATTAGAATGGATCGTACGAATGAATTAGAATGGATCGTGCGAATGAATTAGAATGGATCGTACGAATGAATTAGAATGGATACATTCGCACGAATGAATTAGAATGGATCGTATGAATGAGTAAGAATGGATCGTATGAATAAAATAGAATGGATCATACGAATGAATTAGAATGGATCGTGCTAATGAATTAGAATTGATCGTATGAATGAATTAGAATGGATCGTACAAATGAGTAAGAAAGGATCGTACGAATGAAATAGAATGGATCGTACGAATGAATTAGAATGGATCGTGCTAATGAATTAGAATAGATCTTACGAATGAATTAGAATAGATTGTGTGAATGAATTAAAATGGATTGTTTGAATGAATTAGAATGTATCGTATGAATGAATTAGAATGGATCGTGCGAATGAATTAGAATGGATCTTACGAATAAATTAGAATGGATCGTACGATTGAATTAGAATGGATCGTACGAATGAATTAGAATGGATACATTCGTGCGAATGAATTAGAATGGATCGTACGAATGAGTAAGAATGGATCGTACGAATGAAATAGAGTGGATCGTACGAATGAGTAAGAATGGATCGTATGAATGAAATAGAATGGATCGTACGAATGAATTAGAATGGATACATTCATGCGAATGAATTAGAATTGATCGTATGAATGAATTAGAAAGGATCGTATGAATAAATTAGAATGGATCGTGCGAATGAATTAGAATGGATCGTATGAATGAATTAGAATTGATCGTATGAATGAATTATAATGGATCGTGCGAATGAATTAGAATGGATCGTACGAATGAATTAGAATGCATACATTCGTGCGAATGAATTAGAATGGATCATACGAATGAGTTAGAATGGATCATACGAATGAAATAGAATGGATGGTACGAATGAATTAGAATGGATCGTACGAAGGAATTAGAATGGAGTGTGCGAATGAATTAGAATGGATCATACGAATGAATTAGAATGGATCGTATGAATGAATTAGAATGGATCGTGCGAATGAATTAGAATGGATTGTACGAATGAAATAGAATGGATACATTCGTGCGAAAGAATTAGAATGGATTGTATGAATGAATTAGAATAGATCGTACAAATTAATTAGAATGGATCATACGAATGAATTAGAATGGATCATACGAATGAATTAGAATGGATACATTCGTGCGAATGAATAAGAATGGATCGTACGAATGAGTAAGAATGGATCGTACGAATGAAATAGAATGGATCGTATGAATGAATTATAATGGATCGTGCTAATGAATTAGAACGGATCGTATGAATGAATTAGAATAGATCGTACGAATGAGTAAGAATGGATCGTACGAATGAAATAGAATGGATCGTACGAAGGAATTAGAATGGATCGTGCTAACGAATTAGAATAGATCGTATGAAAGAATTAGAATAGATTTTGCGAATGAATTAGAATGGATCGTACGAAGGAATTAGAATGGATCGTACGTTATGAATGAATTAGAATGGATCGTATGTATGAATTAGAATGGATACACTCATGGGAATGATTTAGCATGGATCATACGAAAGAATTAGAATGGATCCATTCTAATTCATTCGTACGATCCATTCTAATTCATTCAAACGATCAATTCTAATTCATTCATACGATCCATTCTAATTCATTCACACGAATGTATCGATTCTAATTCATTCGTACGATCCATTCTAATTCATTCATACGATCCATTCTAATTCATTCGCTCGATCCATTCTATTTCATTATAATTCATTCGCACGATCCATTCTAATTCATTCATACGATTTATTCTAATTCATTCGTACGATCCATTCTAATTCATTCGCATGATCCATTCTAATTAATTCATACCATCCATTCTAATTCTTTCGTACAAATATATCCAATCTAATTCATTCGTATGATCCACCCTAATTCCTTCGTATGATCCATTCTAATTCATTCGCATGAATGTATCCATTCTAATTCATTCGTACGAAAAATTCATTCATACGATCCATTCTAATTCATACGTACGATCCATTCTAATTTATTCATACGATCCAATCTAATTCATTCATATGATCCAATCTAATTCATTCGCATGAATGTATCCATTCTAATTCATTCGTACGATCCATTCTAATTCATTCACACAATCTATTCTAATTCATTCGTACGATCCATTCTAATTCATTCGTACGATCCATTCTAATTCATTCAAACAATCCATTCTAATTCTTTTGCACGAATGTATCCATTCTAATTCATTTGTATGATCCATTCTAATTCTTTCGTACGATCCATTCTAATTCATTTGCACGAATGTATCCATTCTAATTCCTTCGTACGATCCATTCTAATTCATTCGCACGAATGTATCCATTCTAATTCATTCGTACGATCCATTCTACTTCATTCGTACAATCAATTCTAATTCATTCGTACGATCCATTCTAATTAATTCGCACGATCCATTCTAATTCATTCGCACGATCCATTCTAATTCATTCATACAATCCATTCTAATTCTTTCGCACAAATGTATCCATTCTAATTCATTCGTACGATCCACCCTAATTCCTTCGTATGATCTATTCTAATTCATTCGCACGAATGTATCCAATCTAATTCATTCGTACGAAAAATTCATTCATACGATCCATTCTAATTCATTCGTACGATCCATTATAATTCATACGTACGATCCATTCTAATTCATTCATACGATCCAATCTAATTCATTCATACGATCCTTCCTAATTCACTCCCACAAATGTATCCATTCTAATTCATTCGTACGATCCATTCTAATTCATTCGCACAATTTATTATAATTCATTCGTAGGATCCATTCTAATTCATTCCTACGATCCGTTCTAATTCTTTCGTACGATACATTCTAATCCATTCTAATTCATTCGTACGATCCACCCTAATTCCTTCATATGATCCATTCTAATACATTCGTACGATCCATTCTAATTCATTCATTCATACGATCCAATTCATACGTGCGAATGAATTAGAATGGATCGTATGAATGAATTCGAATGGATCGTACGAAGGAATTAGAGTGGATCGTACGAATGAATTAGAATGGATACACTCGTGCGAAAGAATTAGAATGGATTGTATAAATGAATTAGAATGGATCGTATGAATGAATTAGAATGGATCGTGCGATTGAATTAGAATGGATCATACAAATGATCTAGAATGGATCGTATAAATGAATTAGAATGGATCGTGCGAATGAATTAGAATGGATCATACGAATGAATTAGAATGGATACATTCGTGCGAATGGATTAGAATGGATCATACGAATGAGTAAGAATGTATCGTACGAATGAATTAGAATCGATCGTATGAATGAATTAGATTTGATCGGAATGGATCGTACGAATGAATTAGAATGGATACATTCATGCGGATGAATTAGAATAGATCGTATGAATGAATTAGATTGGATCGTATGAATGAATTAGAATGGATCGTACCTATGAATTAGAATGGATTCATTCATGGGAATGAATTAGAATGGATCGTACGTAGAATGGATCGTGCGAATGAATTAGAATGGATCGTACGAATGAATAAGAATAGATTGTGCGAATGAATTAGAATGGATCGTACGAATGAATTAGAATGGATACAGTCGTGCGAATGAATTGGAATAGATCGTATGAGTAAACTAGAATGGATCGCATGAATGAATTAGAATGAATCGTACGAATGAATTAGAATGGATCGTATGAATGAATTAGAATGGATCATACGAAGAAAATAGGGTGGATCGTACGAATGAATTAGAATGGATACATTCGTGCGAAAGAATTAGAATGGATCGTACGAATGAATTAGAATGGATTGTACGAATGTATCCATTCTAATTCATTCCTTTGTGCGATCAATTCTAATTCATTCGTACGATCCATTCTTACTCATTTGTACGATTCTTTCTAATTCATACGTACGATCCATTCTAATTCTCGTACGATACATTCGTGCGAATGAATTAGAATGGATCACACGAAGGAATTAGGGTGGATCGTATGAATGAATTAGAATGGATACATTCATGCGAAAGAATTAGAATGGATTGTATGAATGAATTAGAATGGATCGTATGAATGAATTAGAATGGATCGTGCGAATGAATTAGAATGGATCATATGAATGAATTAGAATGGATCGTATGAATGAATTAGAATGGATCGTGCGAATGAATTAGAATGGATCGTACGAGTGAATTAGAATGGATATATTCGTGCGAATGAATTAGAATGGATCGTACGAATGAATTAGAATGGATCGTGTGAATGAATTAGAATGGATCATACGAATGAATTAGAATAGATATATTTGTGCGAATGAATTAGAATGGATCGTACGAATGAGTAAGAATGGATCGTACGAATGAAATAGAATGGATCGTACGAATGAATTAGAATGGATCGTGCTAATGAATTAGATTGGATCGTACGAATGAATTAGAATAGATTGTGCGAATGAATTAGAATAGATCATACGAATGAATTAGAATGGATCGTATGAATGAATTAGAATGGATCATGCGAATGAATTAGAATGGATCACACGAATGAATTAGAATGGATACATTCATGCGAATGAATTAGAATGGATCGTACGAATGAGTAAGAATGGAGCGTACGAATGAATTAGAATGGATCGTAAGAATGAAATAGAATGGACACATTCGTGCAAAAGAATTAGAATGGATTGTACGAATGAGTTAGAATGGATCCATTCTAATTCATTCGCACGATCCATTCTAATTCATTCGCACGTATGTATCCATTCTAATTCATTCGTACGATCCATTCTAATTCATTCATACAATCCATTCTAATTCATTCGTACGATCCATTCTAATTTATTTGCACGATCCATTCTAATTCATTCGCACGAATGTATCTATTCTAATTCATTCGTACGATCCATTCTAATTCATTCGCATGATCCAATCTAATTCATTCACACGATCCATTCTAATTCATTCGTACGATCCATTCTATTTCATTCGTACGATCCATTCTTACTCATTCGTACGGATCGTACGAATGAGTAAGAATGGATCGTACGAATGAAATAGAAGGGATCGTATGAATGATTAGAATGGATACATTCGTGCGAATGAATTAGAATGGATCGTATGAATGAATTAGAATGGATCGTGCGAATGAATTAGAATGGATCGTACGAATGAATTAGAATGGATCGTACGAATGAATTAGAATGGATTGTGCAAATGAATTAGAATGGATCATACGAATGAATTAGAATGGATACATTCATGCGAATGAATTTGAATGGATCGTACGAATAAGTAAGAATGGATCGTACAAATGAAATAGAATGGATCGTATGAATGAATTACAATAGATCGTGCCAATGAATTAGAATGGATAGTACGAATGAATTAGAATAGATTGTGCGAATGAATTAGAATGGATCATAGGAATGAATTAGAATGGATACATTCGTGAGAAGGAATTAGAATGGTTCGTATGAATGGATCGTACGAAGGAATTAGAATGAATTAGAATGGATACATTCGTGCGAATGAATTAGAATGGATCCTACGAATGGATTAGAATGGATCGTGCAATTGAATTAGAATAGATACATTCGTGCGAATGAATTTGAATGGATCATATGAATAAATTAGATTGGATCGTATGAATGAATTAGAATGTATCGTACGAATGAATTAGAATGAATTAGAATGGATCCATTCTAATTCCTTCGTACGATCTATTCTAATTCATTCCCATGAATGTATCCATTCTAATTCATATGTACGATCCATTCTAATTCATTCATAATGTACGATCCATTCTAATTCCTTCGTATGATCCATTCTATTTCATTCGTATGATCCATTCTAATTCCTTCGTACGATCCAATCTAATTCATTCCCATGAATGTATCCATTCTAATTCATACATACGATCCATTCAAATTTATTCATACGATCCAATCTAATTCATTCATATGATCCATTCTAATTCATTCGCATGAATGTATCCATTCTAATTCATTCGTACGATCCATTCTAATACATTCACACAATCTATTCTTATTCATTTGTGCGATCCATTCTAATACTTTCCAATTCATTCGCACGATTGTATGAATGAATTAGAATGGATCGTACGAATGAATTAGAGTAGATTGTGCAAATGAATTAGAATGGATCGTACGAACGAATAAGAATGAAGGAATTCGAATGGTTCGTACGAATGAATAAGAATAAATTGTGCGAATGAATTAGAATGGATCGTACGAATGAATGGATCATACGAATGAATTAGAATGGATACATTCGTGCGAATGAATTAGAATGGATCGTACGAATGAGTAAGAATGGATCGTACGAATGAAATAGAATGGATCGTACGAATGAATTAGAATGGATCGTGCTAATGAATTAGAATGGATCGTACGAATGAATTAGAATAGATTGTGCGAATGAATTAGAATGGATCGTGCAAATGAATTAGAATGGATCGTACGAAGGAATTAGAATGGATCGTATGAATGAATTAGAATGGATACATTCATGCGAATGAATTAGAATGGATGGTATGAATGAATTAGAATGGACCGTATGAATGAATTCTAATGGATCGTACGAATTAATTAGAATGGATACATTCGTGCGAATGAATTAGAATGGATCGTACGAATGAATTTGAATGGATCGTGGAAATGAATTAGAATAGATCCATTCTAATTAATAGAATTCATACGTACGATCCATTCTAATTCATTCATTCGTGCATACGATCCGTTCTAATTCATTCGCATGATCCAATCTAATTCATTTCCACGATCCATTCTAATTCATTTGTACGATCCATTCTATTTCATTCGTACAATCCATTCTAATTCATTTGCACAATCCATTCAAATTCATTCATACAATCCATTCTAATTCTTTTGCATAAATGTATCCATTCTAATTCCTTCGTACAATCCATTCTAATTCCTTCGTACGATCCATTCTAATTCATTCGCACGAATGTATCCATTCTAATTCATTCGTACGATCTTTTCGAATTCATTCATACGATCCATTCTAATTTATTCATACGATCCATTCTAATTCATTGGCACGAATGTATCCATTCTAATTTATTCGTACGATCCATTCTAATTCCTTCGTACGATCTATTCGAATTAATTCATACGATCCATTCTAATTCATTTATACGATCCATTATAATTCATTCGCACGAATGTATCCATTCTAATTCATTCGTACGATCCATTCTAGTTCCTTCGTACGATCCATTCTAATTCCTTTGTACGATCCTTTCTAATTTATTTGCATGATCCATTCTAATTCATTCATACAATCCATTCTAATTCTTTTACACGAATGTATCCATTCTAATTCATTCGTATGATCTATTATAATTCCTTCGTACGATCCATTCTAATTCATTCCCATGAATGTATCCATTCTAATTCATTCATACGATCCAATCTAATTCATTCATACAATCCATTCTAATTCATTCGCATGAATGTATCCATTCTAATTCATTCGTACGATCCATTCGAATTCATTCGCACAATCTATTCTAATTCATTCGTACGATCCATTCTAATTCATTACCACGATCCATTCTAATCCATTCGTACGATCGATTCTATTTCATTCGTACGATCCATCTTTCTCATTCGTACGATCCATTCTAATTCATTCGCACGAATGTATCCATTCCAATTCATTCGTACGATCCATTCATTCGTACGATCCATTATAATTCATACGCACAATCTATTCTAATTCATTCGTACGATCCATTCTAATTCCTTCATTCTTATTCATTCGTACGATCCATTCTAATTCATTCGCACAATCTATTCTAATTCATTCGTACGATCCATTCTAATTCATTCATACAATCGTGCAAATGAATTAGAATGTATTAGAATGGATCGTACGAATGAATTAGAATAGATTGTGCAAATGAATTAGAATGGATCGTACGAATGAATTAGAATGGATACATTCGTGCGAATGAATTAGAATGGATCGTATAAATGAATTACATTGGATCGTATGAATGAATTAGAATGGATCGTACGTATGAATTAGAATGAATACATTCATGGGAATAAATAAGAATGGATCATACGAAGGAATTAGAATGGATCATACGAATGAAATAGAATAGTCGTACGAAGGAATTAGAATGGATCGTATGTTATGAATGAATTAGAATGGATCGTACGTATGAATCAGAATGGAAACATTCATGGGAATGAATTAGAATGGATAGTACGAAGGAATTAGAATGGATCCATTCTAATTCATTCTAATTCCTTCGTATGATCCATTCTAATTCATTCAAATGATCCATTCTAATTCATTCATATGATCCAATCTAATTCATTCATACGATCCATTCTAATTCATTCACACGAATGTATCCATTCTAATTATTAGCACGATCCATTCTAATTCATTCATACGATCCATTCTAATTCATTCGCACGAATGTATCCATTCTAATTCATTCTAATTCCTTCGTATGATCCATTCGTACGATCCATTCTAATTCCTTCGCAAGAATGTATCCATTTTAATTCATTCGTACGATCCATTCTAATTCATTCGCACAATCTATTCTAATTCATTCGTACGATCCATTCTAATTCATTAGCACGATCCATTCTAATTCATTCGTACGATCCATTCTATTTCATTCGTACGATCCATTCTTACTCATTCGTACGATCCATTCTAATTTATTCGCACGAATATATCCATTCTAATTCATTCGTACGATCCATTCTAATTCATTCGCATGATCCATTCTAATTCATTCATACGATCCAATCTAATTCATTCGTATGATCAATTCTAATTCATTCGCACGATCCATTCTAATTCATTCATACGATCCATTCTAATTCATTCATATAATCCACTCTAATTCTTTCGGACGAATGTATCCATTCTAATTCATTCGTACGATCCACCCTAATTCCTTCTTATGATCCATTCTAATTCATTCGCACAAATGTATCCATTCTTATTCATTCGTACGATCCATTCGAATTCATTCATACGATCCATTCTAATTCATTCATACGATCCATTCTAATTCATTCATACGATACATTCTAATTCATTCGGACAAATGAAATAGAATGGATCGTAGGAATGAAATAGAATGGATCGTACGAATGAATTAGAATGGATCGTACGAATGAATTAGATTTGATCGTGCGAATGAATTAGAATGGATCGTACGAATGAATTAGAATTGATACATTCGTGCGAATGAATTAGAATGGATACATTCGTGCGAATGAATTAGAATGGATCGTACAAATAAATTAGAATGGATCGTATGAATGAATTTGAATGGATCGTACGAATGAATTAGAATGGATACATACGTGCGAATGAATTAGAATGGATCGTGCGAATGAATTAGAATGGATCCATTCTAACTCATTCGTACAATCCATTCTTATTCTTTTGCACGAATTTATCCATTCTAATTAATTCGTACGATCCATTCTAATTCATTCGTACGATCCATTCTTACTCATTCGTACGATCCATTCTAATTCTTTCGCATGAATGTATCCATTCTAATTCATTCGAACGATCCATTCTAATTCATTCGCACGATCCATTCTAATTCATTCATACGATCCATTCTAACTCATTCGTACGATCCATTCTAATTCATTCGTACGATCCAATCTAATTCATTTGCACGATCCATTCTAATTCATCCATACGATCCATTCTAATTCATTCGTACGATCCATTCTAATTCATTCGTACGATCCATTCTTACTCATTCGTACGATTCATTCTAATTCATTCGCCCGAATGTATCCATTCTAATTCATTCAACCGATCCATTCTAATTCATTCGCACGATCCATTCTAATTCATTCATACGATCCATTCTAATTCATTCATACAATCTATTCTAATTAATTCGTACGATCCATTCTAATTCCTTTGTACGATCGATTCTAATTCATTTGTACAATCCATTCTAATTCATTCGTACGATCCATTCTAATTCATTCGCACGATCCATTCTAATTCATTCGTACGATCCGTTCTAATTCATTCGTACGATCCAGTCTTACTCAGTCGTACTATCCGTTCTAATTCATTCGTACGATCCGTTCTAATTCATTCGTACGATCCAGTCTTACTCATTCGTACGATCCATTCTAATTCATTCGCACGAATGTATCCATTCTTACTCATTCGTTTGATCCATTCTAATTCATTCGCTTGAATGTATCCATTCTAATTCATTCGTATGATCCATTCTAATTCATTCGCACGATCCATTCTAATTCATTCATATGATCAATTCTAATTCATTCGTACGATCCATTCTAATTCATTCGCCTGATCCATTCTAATTTATTCATTTGATCCATTCTAATTCATTCATACAATCCATTCTAATTCTTTCGCACGAATGTATCCATTCTAATTCATTCGTACGATCCACCCTAATTCCTTCGTATGATCTATTCTAATTCATTCGAACGAATGTATCCATTCTAATTCATTCGTACGATCTATTCGAATTCATTCATACGATCCATTCTAATTCATTCATGTGATCCATTCAAATTCATTCGCACGAATATATCGATTCTAATTTATTCATATGATCCATTCTAATTCATTCGCACAATCTATTCTAATTCATTCGTACGATCCATTCTAATTCATTCGCACGATCCATTCTAATTCATTTGCACGATCCATTCTAATTCATTCATACAATCCATTCTAATTCTTTTGCACGAATGTATCCATTCTAATTTATTCGTACGATCCATTCTAATTCCTTCGTATGATCCATTCTATTTCATTCGTACGATCCATTCTAATTCCTTCATACGATCCATTCTAATTCATTCCCATGAATGAATCCATTCTCATTCATACGTACGATTTATTCTAATTCATTCATTCGATCCAATCTAATTCATTCATACGATCCATTCTAATTCATTCACACGAATGTATCTATTCTAATTCATTCGTACGATCTATTCTAATTCATTCGCACAACCTATTCTAATTCATTCGTACGATCCATTCTAATTCATTTGCACGATCCATTCTAATTCATTCGTACGATCCATTCTATTTCATTCGTACGATCCATTCTTACTCATTCGTACGATTCATTCTATTTCATTCATACGATCCATTGTTACTCATTCGTACGATCCAATCTAATTCATTCATACGATCTATTCTAATCCATTCATACGATCCATTCTAAATCATTCCTACGATCCATTCTAATTCATTCATACAATCCATTCTAATTCTTTCGCACGAATGTATCCATTATAATTCATTCGTACGATCCACCCTAATTCCTTTTTATGATCCATTCTAATTCATTCGCACGAATGTATCCATTCTAATTCATTCGTACGATCCATTCGAATTTATTCATACGATCCATTCTAATTCATTTATACGATCCATTCTAATTCATTTGCACGAATGTATCCATTCTAATTCATCCGTACGATCAATTCTAATTCCTTCGTATGATCCATTCTAATTCCTTCATACGATCCATTCTAATTCATTTGCATGATCCATTCTAATTCATTCATACAATCCATTCTAATTCTTTTGCACGAATGTATCCATTCTAATTCATTCGTATGATCTATTATAATTCCTTCGTATGATCCATTCTAATTCATTCCCATGAATGTATCCATTCTATTTCATACGTACGATCCATTCTAATTCATTCATACGATCCAATCTAATTCATTCATATGATCCATTCTAATTTATTCACACGAATGTATCCATTCTAATTCATTCGTACGATCCATTCTAATTCATTCGCACAATCTATTCTAATTCATTCGTACGATCCATTCTAATTCATTACCACGATCCATACTAATTCATTCGTACGATCCATTCTATTTCATTCGTACGATCCATTCTTTCTCATTCGTACGATCCATTCTAATTCATTCGCACGATTGTATCCATTCTAATTCATTCGTACGATCCATTCATTCGTACGATCCATTATTATTCATACGCACAATCTATTCTAATTCATTCGTACGATCCATTCTAATTCCTTCATTCTTATTCATTCATACGATCCATTCTAATTCATTCACACAATCTATTCTAATTTATTAGTACGATCCATTCTAATTCATTCATACAATCGTACAAATGAATTAGAATATATTAGAATGGATCGTACGAATGAATTAGAATAGATTGTGATAATGAATTAGAATGGATCGTACGAATCAATTAGAATGGATACATTCGTGCGAATGAATTAGAATGGATCGTATGAATGAATTAGATTGGATCGTATGAATGAATTAGAATGGATCGTATGTATGAATTAGAATGGATACATTCATGGGAATGAATTAGAATGGATCGTACGAAGGAATTAAAAATGGATCATACGAATGAAATAGAATGGATCGTATGAAAGAATTAGAATGGATCGTACGTTATGAATGAATTAGAATGGATCGTACGTATGAATTAGAATGGAAACATTCATGGGAATGAATTAGAATGGATCGTACGGAGGAAGTAGAATGGATCCATTCTAATTCATTCTAATTCATTCGTACGATCCATTCTAATTCATCCATACGATCCATTCTAATTCATTCATACGATCCAATCTAATTCATTCATATTATCCATTCTAATTGATTCGCACGACTGTATCCATTCTAATTCATTAGAATGATCCATTCTAATTCATTCATACGATCTATTCTAATTCATTCGCACGAATGTATCCATTCTAATTCATTCTAATTCCTTCGTACGATCCATTCGTACGATCCATTCTAATTCCTTGACAAGAATGTATCCATTTTAATTCATTCGTACGATCCATTCTAATTCATTCGCACAATCTTATCTAATTCATTCGTACGATCCATTCTAATTCATTAGCACGATCCATTCTAATTTATTCGTACGACCCATTCTATTTCATTCGTACGATCCATTCTTACTCATTCGTACGATCCATTCTAATTCATTCGCACGAATGTATCCATTCTAATTCATTCGTACGATCCTTTTTAATTCATTCGCACGATCCATTCTAATTCATTCATACAATACATTCTAATTCATTCGTACGATCCATTCTAATTCATTCGCACGATCCATTTTAATTCATTCATACGATCCATTCTAATTCATTCATATAATCCATTCAAATTCTTTCGCACGAATGTATCCATTCTAATTCATTCGTACGATCCACCCTAATTCCTTCTTATAATCCATTCTAATTCATTCGCACGAATGTATCCATTCTAATTCATTCGTACAATCCATTCGAATTCATTCATACGATCCATTCTAATTCATTCATACGATCCATTTTAATTCATTCGTACGATACATTCTAATTCATTCGCACAAATGAAATAGAATGGATCATACGAATGAAATAGAATGGATCGTACGAATGAATTATAATGGATCGTGCGAATGAAGTAGATTGGATCGTGCGAATGAATTAGAATGGATCGTACGAATAAATTAGAATGGATACATTCGTGTGAAAGAATTAGAATGGATCGTGCAAATGAATTACAATGGATCGTACGAATAAATTAGAATGGATCGTATGAATGAATTAGAATGGATACATACGTGCGAATGAATTAGAATGGATACATACGTGCGAATGAGTTAGAAAGGATCGTGCGAATGAATTAGAATGGATCCATTCTAACTCATTCGTACAATCCATTCTATTTCTTTTACACGAATGTATCCATTCTAATTAATTCGTACAGTCCATTCTAATTCATTCGTACGATCCATTCTTACTCATTCGTACGATCTATTCTAGTCCATTCGCATGAATATATCCATTCTAATTCATTCATACGATCCATTCTAATTCATTCGCACGATCCATTCTAATTCATTCATACGATCCATTCTAATTCATTCGTACAATCCATTATAATTCATTCGCACAATCTATTCTAATTCATTCGTACGATCCAATCTAATTCATTAGCACGATCCATTCTAATTCATTCATACGATCCATTCTAATTCATTCGTACGATCCATTCTAATTCATTCGTACGATCCATTCTTACTCATTCGTACGATCCATTCTAATTCATTTGCACGAATGTATCCATTCTAATTCATTCGTACGGTCCATTCTAATTCATTCGCACGATCCTTTCTAATTCATTCATACGATCCATTCTAATTCATTAATACAATCTATTCTAATTAATTCGTACGATCCATTATAATTCCTTCGTACGATCCATTCTAATTCATTCGTACGATCCATTCTAATTCCTTCGCACGATCTATTCTAATTCATTCGTACGGTCCATTCTAATTCATTCATACGATCCATTCTTACTCATTCGTACGATCCATTCTTACTCATTCGTACGATCCATTCTAACTCATTCGCACGAATGTATCCATTCTTACTCATTCGTATGATCCATTCTAATTCATTCGCTTGAATGTATCCATTCTAATTCATTCGTATGATCCATTCTAATTCATTCGCACGATCCATTCTAATTCATTCATACGATCCATTCTAATTCATTCATACAATCCATTCTAATTCTTTCGCACGAATGTATCCATTCTAATTCATTCATACGATCCACCCTAATTCCTTCGTATGATCTATTCTAATTCATTCACACGAACGTATCGATTCTAATTCATTCGTACGATCCATTCGAATTCATTCATATGATCCATTCTAATTCATTCATACGATCCATTCTAATTCATTTGCACGAATGTATCCATTCTATTTCATGCGTACGATCCATTCTAATTCATTCGCACAATCTATTCTAATTCATTCGTACGATCCATTCTAATACATTCGCACGATCCATTCTAATTCATTTGCACAATCCATTTTAATTCATTCATACAATCCATTCTAATTCTTTTGCATGAATGTATCCATTCTAATTCATTCGTACGATCCATTCTAATTCCTTCGTACGATCCAGTCTATTTCATTCGTACGATCCATTCTAATTCCTTCATACGATCCATTCTAATTCATTCCCATTAATGTATCCATTCTAATTCATACGTACGATCCATTCTAATTCATTCATACGATCCAATCTAATTCATTCATACGATCCATTCTAATTTATTCGGACGAATGTATCTATTCTAATTCATTTATACGATTCATTCTAATTCATTCGCACAACCTATTCTAATTCATTCGTACGATCCATTCTAATTCATTAGCAGGATCCATTCTAATTCATTCATACGATCCATTCTATTACATTCGTACGATCCATTCTTACTCATTCGTACGATCCATTCTATTTCATTCGTACGATCCATTCTTACTCATTCGTATGATCCAATCTAATTCATTCATACGATCCATTCTAATCCATTCATACGATCCATTCTAATTCATTCATACAATCCATTCTAATTCTTTCGCACGAATGTATCCATTCTAATTCATTCGTACGATCCACCCTAATTCCTTCGTATGATCCATTCTAATTCATTCGCACGAATGTATCCATTCTAATTCATTCGTACGATCCATTCGAATTCATTCATACGATCCATTCTAATTCCTAATACATTCTAATTCATTCATACGATCCATTCGAATTCATTCGTATGATGCATTCGAATTCATTCGTACGATCCATTTTATTTCATTCGTACGATCCATTCTTACTCATTCATACGATCCATTCTAATTCATTCGCACGAATGTATCCATTCTAATTCATTCATATGATCTATTCTAATTCATTCGCACGATCCATTCTAATTCATTCATACGATCCATTCTAATTCATTCGTACGATCCATTCTTACTCATTCGTACGATCCATTCTAATTCATTCGCACGAATGTATCCATTCTAATTCATTCGTACGATCCATTCGAATTCATTCATACGATCCATTCTAATTCATTCATACGATCCATTCTAATTCATTCGCACGAATGTATCCATTCTAATTCATTCGTACGATCCATTCTAATTCATTCGCACAATCTATTCTAATTCATTCGTACGATCTTTTCTAATTCATTCGCACGATCCATTCTAATTCATTTGTACGATCCATTCAAATTCATTCATACAATCCATTCTAATTCTTTTGCACGAATGTATCCATTCTAATTCATTCGTACGATCCATTCTAAATCCTTCGTACGATCCATTCTAATTCCTTCGTACGATCTATTCTAATTCATTCACATGAATGTATCCATTTTAATTCATACGTACGATCCATTCTAATTCATTCATACGATCCAATCTAATTCATTCTTATGATTCATTCTAATTCATTCGCACGAATGTATCCATTCTAATTCATTTTTACGATCCATTCTAATTCATTCGCACAATCCATTCTAATTCCTTCGTATGAATGAATTAGAATGGATCGTATGAATCAATTAGAATGGATCGTGCGAATGAATTAGAATGAATTCGCACGAATGCGTAAGAATGGATCGTATGAATGAAATAAAATGATCGTATGAATGAATTAGAATGGATCGTGCGAATGAATTAGAATGGATCGTACGAATGAGTAAGAATGGATCGTACGAATGAAATAGAATGGATCGTACGAATGAATTAGAATGCATCCATTCGTGTGAAAGAATTAGAATGGATTGTATGAATGAATTAGAATGGATCGTATGAATGAATTAGAATGGATCGTGCGAATGAATTAGAATGGATCGTACGAATGAATTAGAATGGATCGTACAAATGAATAAGAATAGCTCGTACGAATGAATTAGAATAGATCGTACGAATGAATTAGGGTGGATCGTACGAATGAATAAGAATAGATTGTGCAAATGAATTAGAATGGATCGTGCGAAAGAATTAGAATGGATTGTATGAATGAATTAGAACGGATCGTATGAAGGAATTAGAATGGATCGTATGAAGGAATTAGAATGGATCGTGCGAATGAATTAGAATGGATCATACGAATGAATTAGAATGGATACATTCGTGCGAATGATTTAGAATGGATCGTACGAATGAGTAAGAATGGATCATACGAATGAAATAGAATGGATACATTCGTCCGAATGAAATAGAATGGATCATGCTAATTCATTCATACGATCCATTCTAATTCATTCGTACGATCCATTCTAATTCATTCGCACAATCTGTTCTAATTCATTCGTACGATCCATTCTAATTCATTCGCACGATCCATTCTAATTCATTTGCACGATCATTTCTAATTCATTCATACAATCCATTCTTATTCTTTCGCATGAATATATCCATTCTAATTCATTCGTACGATCCACCCTAAATCTTTCGTATGATCCATTCTAATTCATTCGTACGATCCATTCTAATTCATTAGCACGATCCATTCTAATTCATTCATACGATCAATTCTAATTCATTCGTACGATCCATTCTAATTCATTCGCACGATCCATTCTAATTCATTCGCACAATCTATTCTAATTCATTCGTATGATCCATTCTAATTCATTCATACGATCCATTCTAAATCATCCATACAATCCATTCTAATTCATACGATCCATTCTAATTCATTCGCATGATTCATTCTAATTAATTCATACGATCCATTCTAATTCATTCGTACGATCCATTCTAATTCATTCGCACGATCCATTCTAATTCATTCATACGATCCATTCTAATTCATTCATAAAATCCATTGTAATTCTTTCGCACGAATGTATCCATTCTAATTCATTTGTACGATCCACCCTAATTCCTTCGTATGATCCATTCTAATTCATTCGCAGGAATGTATCCATCATAATTCATTCATACGATCCATTCGAATTCATTCATACGATCCATTCTAGTTCATTCATACGATTCATTCTAATTCTTTCGTACGATCCATTCTAATTCAGTCGCATGAATGAATCCATTCTAATTCATTCGCACGAATGTATCCATTCTAATTCATTCGCACGATCCATTCTAATTTATTCATACCATCCATTCTAATTCATTCATACGATCTAATCTAATACATTCGCACGATCCATTCTAATTCATTCGTACGAGCCATTCTATTTCATTCGTACGATCCATTCTTACTCATTCGTACGATCCATTCTAATTCATTCGCACGAGTGTATCCATTCTAATTCATTCGTACGATCCATTCTAATTCATTCGCATGATCCATTCTAATTCATTCATACGATCCATTCTAATTCATTCGTACGATCAATTCTAATTCATTCATACAATCCATTCTAATTCTTTCGCACGAATGTATCCATTCTAATTCATTCATACGATCTATTCTAATTCATTCGCACAATCCATTCTAATTCATTCATACGATTTATTCTAATTCATTCGTACGATCCATTCTAATTCATTCGTACGATCCATTCTAATTCATTCATACATTCTAATTCATTCATACGATCCATTCTAATTCATTCGCACGAATGTATCCATTCTAATTCATTCGTACGATCCATTCTAATTCATTCGCATGATCCAATCTAATTTATTCGCACGATCAATTTTAATTCATTCATACGATCCATTCTATTTCATTCGTACGATCCAATCTTACTCATTTGTACGATCCATTCTAATTCATTCGCACGAATGTATCCATTCTAATTCATTCGTACGATCCATTCTAATTCATTCGCACGATCCATTCTAATTCATTCATACGATCCATTCTAATTCATTCATACAATCGATTCTAATTCTTTTGCATGATTGTATCCATTCTAATTCATTCGTACGATCCATTCTAATTCCTTCGTACGATCTATTCTAATTCCTTCGTACGATCAATTTAATTTTATTCGTATGATCTATTCTAACTAGTTCGTACGATCCATTCTAATTCATTCGCAAGAATGTATCCATTCTAATTCATTCGTACGATCTATTCTTATTCATTCGCACGATCCATTCTAATTCATTCGTACGATCCATTCTAATTCATTCGTACGATCATTCTAATTCATTCGCATGATCCATTCTAATTCATTCGTACGATCCATTCTAATTCATTGATACAATCCATTCTAATTCATTCGCACGAATGTATCCATTCTAATTCATTCGTACGATCCATTCTAATTCATTCGCACGATCCATTCTAATTCATTCATACGATCCATTCTAATTCATTCGTACGATCCATTGTAATTCATTCGCACAATCCATACTAATTCATTCGTACGATCCATTCTAATTCATTAGTACGATCCATTCTAATTCATTCGTACGATCCATTCTATTTTATTCGTAAGATCCATTCTTACTCATTCGTACGATCCATTATAATTTTATTTGCACGAATGTATCCATTCTAATTCATTCATACGATCCATTCTAATTCATTCGACGATCCATTCTAATTCATTCATACGATCCATTCTAATTCGTTCATACGATCCATTCTAATTCATTCGTACAATCTATTCTAATTCATTAGCATGATCCATTCTAATTCATTCATTCGATCCATTCTATTTCATTCGTACGATCCATTTTTACTCATTCGTACGATCCATTCTAATTCATTCACACGAATGTATCAATTGTAATTCATTCGTACGATCCATTCTAATTCATTCGTACGATCTATTCTAATTCATTCATACGATCCATTCTAATTCATGCGTATCATCCATTCAAATTCATTCGCACGATCCATTCTAATTCATTCATACGATCCATTCTAATTCATTCATACAATCCATTCTAATTCTTTCGCACGAATGTATCCATTCTAATTCATTCGTACAATCCACCCTAATTCCTTCGCATGATCCATTATAATTCATTCGCACGAATATATCCATTCTAATTCATTCGTACGATCCATTCGAATTCATTCATACGATCCATTCTAATTCATTCATACGATCCATTCTAATTCATTCGCACGAATGTATCTATTCTAATTCCTTCGTACGATCCATTCTAAGTCATTCGTACAATCTCTTCTAATCCATTTGTACGATCCATTCTAATTCATTCGCACGATCCATTCTAATTCATTTGCACGATCCATTCTAATTCATTCATACAATCCATTCTAATTCTTTTGCACGAATGTATCCATTCTAATTCCTTCGTACGATCCATTCTAATTCCTTCGTACGATCCATTCTAATTCCTTCATACGATCCATTCTATTTCATTCGTATGAACCATTCTAATTCCTTCGTACGATCCAATCTAATTCATTCCCATGAATGTATCCATTCTAATTCATAGGTACGTTCCATTCTAATTCATTCATACGACCCAATCTAATTCATTCATACGATACATTCTATTTCCTTCGCACGAATGTATCCATTCTAATTCATTCGTACGATCCATTCTAATTCATTCACAAAATCTATTCTAATTCATCCGTACGATCCATTCCAATTCATTAGCACGATCCATTCTAATTCATTCGTACGATCCATTCTATTTCATTCGTACGATCCATTCTTACTCATTCGTACGATCCATTCTATTTCATTCGTACGATCCATTCTTACTCATTCATACGATCCATTCTAATTCATTCATACGATCCATTCTAATCCATTCATACGATCCATTCTAATTCATTCATACGATCCATTCTAATTCATTCATATAATCCATTCTAATTCATTCGCACGAACGTATCCATTCTAATTCATTCGTACGATCCACCCTAATTCCTTTGTATGTTCCATTCTAATTCATTCGCACAAATGTATCCATTCTAATTCATTCGTACGATCCATTCGAATTCATTCATCCGTTCCATTCTAATTCCTAATACATTCTAATTCATTCGTACGATCCATTCGAATTCATTCGTACGATGCATTCTAATTCATTCGTACGATCGATTCTATTTCATTCGTACGATCCATTCTTACTCAATCGTACGATCCATTCTATTTCATTCGCACGAATGTATCCATTCTAATTCATTCGTACGATCCATTCTAATTCATTCACATGATCCATTCTAATTCATTCATACGATCCATTCTAATTCATTCGTACGATCCATTCTTACTCATTCGTGCGATCCATTCTAATTCATTCGCACGAATGTATCCATTCTAATTCATTCATATGATCCATTCGAATTCATTCATACGATCCATTCTAATTCATTCATACGATCCATTCTAATTCATTCGCACGATCCATTCTAATTCATTTGTACGATCCATTCTAATTCATTCATACAATCCATTCTAATTCTTTTGCACGAATGTATCCATTCTAATTCATTCGTACTATCCATTCTAATTCCTTCGTACGATCCATTCTAATTCCTTCGTACAATCAATTCTAATTCATTCCCAGGAATGTATCCATTCTAATTCATACGTACGATCCATTCTAAATCATTCATACGATCCAATCTAATTCATTCATACGATCCATTCTAATTCATTCGCACGAATGTATCCATTCTAATTCATTCGTACGATCCATTCTAATTCATTCGCACAATCCATTCTAATTCCTTCGTACGAATGAATTAGAATGGATCGTATGAATGAATTAGAATGGATCGTTCGAATGAATTAGAATGAATTCACACGAATGAGTAAGAATGGATCGTACAAATGAAATAGAATGGATCATATGAATGAATTAGAATGTATCGTGCGAATGAATTAGAATGGATCGTACGAATGAGTAAGAATGGAACGTACGAATGAATTAGAATGGATCCATTTGTGCGAAAAAATTAGAATGGATTGTATGAATGAATTAGAATGGATCGTATGAATGAATTAGAATGGATCGTGCGAATGAATTATAATGGATCGTACGAATGAATTAGAATGGATCATACGAATGAATTAGAATAGATCGTGCGAATGAATTAGAGTGGATCGTACGAATGAATAAGAATAGATCGTGCGAATGAATTAGAATGGATCGTACGAATGACTTAGAATGGATCGTGCGAAAGAGAATGGATCGTACTAAGGAATTAGAATAGATCGTATGAAGGAATTAGAATGGATACATTCGTGCGAAATAGAATGGATCGTACAAAATAGAATGGATCGTACAAAGGAATTAGAATGGATCGTGCGAAATAGAATGGATCGTACGAATGACTTAGAATGGATCGTGTGAAATAGAATGGATCGTACGAAGGAATTAGAATGGATCGTACGAAGGAATTAGAATGGATCGTACGAATGAATTAGAATGGAGACATTCGTGCAAAAGAATTAGAATGGACCGTTTGAATGAATTAGAATGGATCGTGCGATTGAATTAGAATGGATCGTACGAATGAATTAGAATGGATACTGTTCGGGGGATTTTTCGCTGGTCCGTGCGGGCTACCTGCAAGACAGAGAAAAAGCGTAAGAACGGCTGGCTCCCTTAGGAGCGCAGACCCTCCGGCGCTCAAGTCAGTCACGGGTGCACAACGGCGAGCTTCTGTATATCAAAGTGGTAGGGAAATGGGATTCGAACCTGTACTTTGGAGCCTGGGGGTGTGCATTTATAGACATGGGCGACCTATCGGGGTGCGACGAGTGGCAGCTCTTTCCGGCACCTTCTAGGCCCCCACGTTTCAGCCCACAATAGTCTCTGACAGTTCTTGGAACTTGGACCCCTGACATTCTTTGTCGTCTAGCTCGCCTGACGAAGTAGTGGGGGACAGCAACTGCTGTCCTGTTGCCGCCAGGGGAATCTTCTAGAATGTTCAAGTCTGGGAGGTCTCAAATCGACTCTGATGGGCTTCCGTGGACTGCAATCGTCCACGTAGCTTCAGTGGGTTCTCGACACCTGGTAATCTTTATGCTGCTCTGCAGTGGGCGACCTTAGGGGGGAAGCCAGGGCGAGCTCGCCTTCCATTGCTCCGCCTTTTCTTCCATATCTATCAAGAGTCGAACCTCGCAGGAGCGACCTCTTCGATAAACAGGGGAGTCTTGGCGAGCTTAGGTGAGCTCCTTGACAAGCTAGAGGCGAGCTCCTGAGCGAGCTAGGGGCGAGCTCCTGAGCGAGCTTAGGCGAGCTCCTGAACGAGCTTGGGCGAGCTCCTAAACGAGCTAGGGGCGAGCTTAGGCGAGCTCTAGGCGAGCTCCTGAACGAGCTTGGGCGAGCTCCTGAACGAGCTTGGGCGAGCTCCTGAACGAGCTTTGGACGAGCTCTCGAGCGAGCTTGGGCGAGCTCCTGAGTGAGCTCTTTGCCTATGGCCCCTTCAGCCCAATGTGGATCTCGCTCCCTGTCAAGATGACTTAGTTAGCACGGGGGGGGCGAACTCCCGGGCGAGTTCCCCATCCCTTGGAATCCTAGGGTCTATGAGATCCTTAGGCAGAGGGGGAAACTGGTGCTGAGCGCGGGGAGCCAGGGGCGGGCTGTTGGCGAGCTAGGAGGCGAGCTTTATTCGGATGAGGGCTCCAATTCCTGGACGGATTTTAGCTACCCCCAACATTACCCCCTCCTGAGGGAGCGACCAAGGAGACTTTGACGCTTGCTCAGGAGTCTTATTGCACACGACGGTTGGATTGGGAGTACCAGGCAGTGGCGACCTCTACTTTGTGGATTGCGGGCACTTGTGGTGGGCGGTCTGTGTCGAGAGCTTTGACTGCCAGTATTTCACAAACGCTGGGCGGGCCGGGAGTGTCAGCCACGAGCGATCTCCTTCCGGTGCGAGCTCGTCACACGCGGTCAGGGTCGGCGTCGGGCGAGCTGCGGGCTCCAGCCGTGGGTGATTTGCGCCGAGAGCTTTGACTGCCAGTATTTCGCAAACGCAGGGCGGGCCAGGAGCGTCAGCCACGAGCGATCTCCTTCCGGTGCGAGCTCGTCACACGCGGTCAGGGTCGGCGTCGGGCGAGCTGCGGGCTCCAGCCGTGGGTGATTTGCGCCGAGAGCTTTGACTGCCAGTATTTCGCAAACGCAGGGCAGGCCGGGAGCGTCAGCCACGAGCGATCTCCTTCCGGTGCGAGCTCGTCACACGCGGTCAGGGTCGGCGTCGGGCGAGCTGCGGGCTCCAGCCGTGGGCGATTTGCGCTGAGAGCTTTGACTGCCAGTATTTCACAAACGCTGGGCGGGCCGGGAGCGTCAGCCACGAGCGATCTTCTTCCGGTGCGAGCTTGCCACATGCGGTCAGGGTCGGCGTCGGGCGAGCTGCGGGCTCCAGCCGTGGGCGACCTCGCGTAGAGAATACGGGCGGGCTATGAGCCGCGGCCACTGGTGCTTCTTCTCTCTGTGTCCTGCTCAAATTGCCTCCCGCTACTGCCACGTGGACAACAAACTGGGGTGGCCTCATGTTGAAAGTTTGTGTCGCGTCTGCCCGTGATGTCACCAGGTCGCTGAACGAGCTAAGCTGCGTGGCATCAGGCCGCGTATGGTATCTCCGCCGCGCCTGCCCATGATGTCACCAGATCGCTCAACGAGCTAAGCTGCGTGGCATCAGGCCGCGTGAGGTGTCTCCGCCGCATCTGCCCGTGATGTCACCAGGTCGCTCAACGAGCTAAGCTGCGTGGCATCAGGCCGCGTGAGGTATCTCCGCCGCGTCTGCCCGTGATGTCCCCAGGTCGCTCAACGAGCTAAGCTGCGTGGCATCAGGCCGCGTGAGGTGGTTTCCCCGACGATCTGAGGATCATACCCCGGACGAGGTAGCTAAATCGATAAAAAATAAACGACATCGCAAAAAGATCGATATGCATGAAAATTCGATATGTGCGAAATAGTGGGGCCCTATAGCTTGACAAAAATACAAATCGATAGAAATCGAACCAAAACAGAGCATAAGGGCCAAAGGGTGGAAGTTCAACGAGCAATGAAAGAATCAAAAAGCTAGCTACCCCCTGACCAGTTAAGGATCCTCAGAACCTCGGTTTAGGACTGCCCCGGGAAGCTCAAGGTCGCCCACTGGCTGCCTCTGAGGATCCCGGTCTTGCTTTAAGTCCGCACAACGGCGGACTGCCCCGGGAAGATCAAGGTCGCCCACTGGCTGCCTCTGAGGATCCCGGTCTTGCTTTAAGTCCGCACAACAGCGGACTGCCCCGGGAAGCTTAAGGTCGCCCACTGGCTGCCTCTGAGGATCCCGGTCTTGCTTTAAGTCCGCACAACGGCGGACTGCCCCGGGAAACTCAAGGTCGCCCACTGGCTACCTCTGAGGATCCCGATTTTGCTTTAAGTCCACGAAACGGTGGACTGTTCTTTGAGGATGCAGTACGTGAGCTGATGGCGTGCGAGCTGTTCGCTGTAGATTACTATCGAGCACAGATTTGAACTAGTCCAAACACACTATCGCACAAAATGGTTTACAAGAGGGCGCCTACGCACAAGGTAGGGGGCTGCTGCTGCTCGGCCATCTTCCCTCGACGATCCAGCACCACATCTTCGAGCTTAATGTGTTGTTGGACCAAGGCAAAGAGCTCGATCATGGTGCGGGGATCAGAAATGACTATCGCGTCATGAAGCTCACCTCCTTCGGGGAGCGTGCTCCGAAAGGCACTCACGGCCGCCCGGTCTCGCCCTGCTGAGTCCTCAAGAGCGAGATAGACATTCCGGAATCGTATTGAGAAGCACCGGAGGGTCTCTCTTGCGCCCATGGTAAGACCGAACAGTGATTCGATCTGCTTCGGAGGTCGCCGATTGCACCGGTACTGTTCCAGGAACAGCCCGGATAGAGCGGTGAAGCTCGGGACCGAGCCCGGAGGTAACTTATGAAACCAGTCGAGGGCCGAACCCGCCAAGCTGCTCGGGAAGGCGCGGCACAGAACGTGGTCCTGATCCCGAAAGAATAGCAACTTTCGGTAGGCCAAGAGGTGGTCCACGGGGTCTTGTGACCCATCAAATAACATGAACTTTGGCGGAGTCTAGTGCCGAGGGAATCCTCCCTGATGAACCTCATTGGTGTAGGGCGAGCTCCCACCCCGGACGGCGAGCTCTTCTAAGAGGTCGACGGGCGTGCTAAGTAGCTGCCAGCGCTCGGGGTGATTTTCCAAAGACAGCTGCGCAGGTACCAAGCAATCATGCCCGCTTCCTCGAAACCGGTCCGCAGCCTTGCTACGGTGGTGCTCGAGGGCGATGTCCTGGCGATGGCAACGCAGCTTCACGGGCAACCGCCTCACCTCTGACTCACCCGAGTCCGCACCAGGGCTTCGTCGGCGAGGAGGGGCCATCGGCAGGGTTGACTTGCTGCTGGAGCATTGGGTGTTGAGTTATTGCGGCCTCCCGAGCGCGGTCCCTCTCGTCCGGCACGCCACTGCGTCATCCACAGGGGGCTCCTGCTGGGATGCTCGCCATGTGGGCGCCATAGTGGGCTGATGCGATGCTGGGACAAGGGAAGGTCGCACAGGGGAAACAACCCCCGCCGACACTCCTGGATGCTGGGACGGGATCACTGACTCTTCCCTCCGCGGGGTGAGCCCGGGGGAGAGATCAGTGATCCGGCTCATCGTCGGAACCCGGCGCAGTCACACTATCTCGCCCACCATGGCCCGCTGAGTGGCCAACACCTTCAAAAGGAGATGGCCGTTGAGCGGGACAGGGGGTTGTGATGCTTCAGCGAGCAGCTCGCTTTGTGCAGACTCGGCGTGGGCTTTCACCCGTTTCTGCCTCCGCGTGACCGGAGCCATCCGGGTGTCTGGAGAAGCACGGCTTTCAACCGTGTGGTCGTGGGTGTTCTCGCAGGAACCAGTCGAAGATCCCACAGACGGCGCCAAATGTTCGGGGGATTTTTCGCTGGTCCGTGCGGGCTACCTGCAAGACAGAGAAAAAGCGTAAGAACGGCTGGCTCCCTTAGGAGCGCAGACCATCCGACGCTCAAGTCAGTCACGAGTGCACAAAGGCGAGCTTCTGTATATCAAAGTGGTAGGGAAATGGGATTCGAACCTGTACTTTGGAGCCTGGGGGTGTGCATTTATAGACATGGGCGACCTATCGGGGTGCGACGAGTGGCAGCTCTTTCCGGCACCTTCTAGGCCCCCACGTTTCAGCCCACAATAGTCTCTGACAGTTCTTGGAACTTGGACCCCTGACATTCTTTGTCGTCTAGCTCGCCTGACGAAGTAGTGGGGGACAACAACTGCTGTCCTGTTGCCGCCAGGGGAATCTTCTAGAATGTTCAAGTCTGGGAGGTCTCAAACCGACTCCGATGGGCTTCCGTGGACTGCAATCGTCCACGTAGCTTCAGTGGGTTCTCGACACCTGGTAATCTTTATGCTGCTCTGCAGTAGGCGACCTTAGGGGGGAAGCCAGGGCGAGCTCGCCTTCCATTGCTCCGCCTTTTCTTCCATATCTATCAAGAGTCGAACCTCGCAGGAGCGACCTCTTCGATAAACAGGGGAGTCTTGGCGAGCTTAGGCGAGCTCCTTGACAAGCTAGAGGCGAGCTCCTGAGCGAGCTAGGGGCGAGCTCCTGAGCGAGCTTAGGCGAGCTCTAGGCGAGCTCCTGAACGAGCTTGGGCGAGCTCCTGAACGAGCTAGGGGCGAGCTTAGGCATGCTCTAGGCGAGCTCCTGAACGAGCTTGGGCGAGCTCCTGAACGAGCTTGGGCGAGCTCCTGAACGAGCTTTGGACGAGCTCTCGAGCGAGCTTGGGCGAGCTCCTGAGTGAGCTCTTTGCCTACGGCCCCTTCAGCCCAATGTGGATCTCGCTCCCTGTCAAGATGACTTAGTGAGCACGGGGGGGGCGAACTCCCGGGCGAGTTCCCCATCCCTTGGAATCCTGGGGTCTATGAGATCCTTAGGCAAAGGGGGAAACTAGTGCTGAGCGCGGGGAGCCAGGGGCGGGCTGTTGGCGAGCTAGGAGGCGAGCTTTATTCGGATGAGGGCTCCAACTCCTGGACGGATTTTAGCTACCCCCAACAGATACATTCGTGCGAATGAATTTGAATGGATCGTACGAATGAGTAAGAATGGATCGTACGAATGAAATAGAATGGATACATTCGTGTGAATGAATTAGAATGGAACATGCTAATTCATTAATACGATCCAATCTAATTCATTCGTACGATCCATTCTAATTCATTCGCACAATCTATTCTAATTCATTCGTACGATCCATTCTAATTCATTAGCACAATCCATTCTAATTCATTCGTATGATCCATTCTATTTCATTCGTACGATCCATTCTTACTCATTCGTACGATCCATTCTAATTCATTCATACGATCCATTCTAATTCATTCGTACGATCCATTCTAATTCATTCATACGATCCATTCTAATTCATTTGTACGATCCATTCAAATTCATTCGCACGATCCATTCTAATTCATTCATTCGATCCATTCTAATTCATTCATACAATCCATTCTAATTCTTTCGCATGAATGTATCCATTCTAATTCACTTGTACGATCCACCCTAATTCCTTCGTACGATCCATTCTAATTCATTCGCACGAATGTATCCATTCTAATTCATTCGTATGATCCATTCGAATTCATTCATACGATCCATTCTAATTCATTCATACGATCCATTCTAATTCAATCGCACGAATGTATCCATTCTAATTCATTCGTACAATCCATTCTAATTCATTCGCACAATCTATTCTAATTCATTCATACGATCCATTCTAATTCATTCGCACGATCCATTCTAATTCATTTGCACGATCCATTCTAATTCATTCTTACAATCCAGTCTAATTCTTTTGCACGAATGTATCCATTCTAATTCCTTCGTACGATCCATTCTAATTCATTCGTACGATCCATTCTAATTCCTTCGTACGATCCATTCTATTTCATTCGTATGATCCATTCAAATTCCTTCGTACGATCCATTCTAATTCATTCCCATGAATGTATCCATTCTAATTCATAGGTACGATCCATTCTAATTCATTCATACAATCCAATCTAATTCATTCATACGATCCATTCTAATTCATTTGCACGAATGTATGTAGTCTAATTCATTCGTACGATCCATTCTAATTCATTCACACAATCTATTCTAATTCATACGTACGATCCATTCCAATTCATTAGCACGATCCATTCTAATTCATTCGTACAATCCATTCTATTTCATTCGTACGATCCATTCTTACTCATTCGTACGATCCATTCTATTTCATTCGTATGATCGATTCTTACTCATTCCTACGATCCATTCTAATCCATTCATACGATCCATTCTAATCCATTCATACGATCCATTCTAATCCATTCATACGATCAATTCTAATTCATTCATACAATCCATTCTAATTATTTCGCACGAACGTATCCATTCTAATGCATTCGTAAAATCTACCCTAATTCCTTCGTATGATCCATTCTAATTCATTCGCACGAATGTATCCATTCTTATTCATTCGTACGATCCATTCGAATTCATTCATATGATCCATTCTAATTCCTAATACATTCTAATTAATTCGTACGATCCATTCGAATTCATTCGTACGATACATTCTAATTCATTCGTACGATCCATTCTATTTCATTCGTACGATCCATTCTTACTCATTCGTACGATCCATTCTAATTCATTCGCACGAATGTATCCATTCTAATTCATTCGTACGATCCATTCTAATTCATTCGCATGATCCATTCTAATTCATTCATACGATCCATTCTAATTCATTCGTACGATCCATTCTTACTCATTCGTACGATCCATTCTAATTCATTCGCACGAATGTATCCAATCTAATTCATTCATATAATCTATTCGAATTCATTCATACGATCCATTCGAATTCATTCATACGATCCATTCTAATTCATTCGCACGATCCATTCTAATTCATTTGTACTATGCATTCTAATTCATTCATACAATCCATTCTAATTCTTTTGCATGAATGTATCCATTCTAATTCATTCGTACGATCCATTCTAATTCCTTCGTACGATCCATTCTAATTCATTCCCATGAATGTATCCATTCAAATTCATACGTACGATCCATTCTAAATCATTCATACGATCCAATCTAATTCATTCATACGATCCATTCTAATTCATTCGCACGAATGTATCGATTCTAATTCATATGTACGATCCATTCTAATTAATTCGCACAATCCATTCTAATTCCTTCGTACGAATGAATTAGAATGGATCGTATGAATGAATTAGAATGGATCGTGCGAATGAATTAGAATGGATCGTGCGAATGAATTAGAATGAATTCGCACGAATGAGTAAGAATGGATCGTACGAATGAAATAGAATGGAACATATGAATGAATTAGAATGGATCGTGTGAATTAATTAGAATGGATTGTACGAATGAGTAAGAATGGATCGTACGAATGAAATAGAATTGATCGTACGAATGAATTAGAATAGATCCATTTGTGCGAAAGAATTAGAATAGATTGTATGAATGAATTAGAATGGATCGTATGAATGAATTAGAATGGATCGTGCGAATGAATTAGAAAGGATCGTACGAATGAATTAGAATGGATCGTACGAATGAATTAGAATAGCTCGTATGAATGAATTATAATAAATCGTGCGATTGAATTAGAGTGGATCGTACGAATGAATAAGAATAGATCGTGCGAATGAATTATAATGGATCGTACGAATGACTTAGAGTGGATCGTACGGAAGAGAATGGATCGTACGAAGGAATTAGAATGGATCGTACGAAGGAATTAGAATGGATGCATTCGTGCGATATAGAATGGGTCGTACTAAATAGAATGGATCGTACAAAGGATTTAGAATGGATCGTATGAATGAATTAGAATGGATCGTACGAAGGAATTAGAATGGATCGTACGAATGAATTAGAATGGATACATTTGTGCAAAAGAATTAGAATGGATCGTTTGAATGAATTAGAAAGGATTGTGCGAATGAATTAGAATGGATCGTACGAATGAGTAAGAATGCATCGTACGAATGAAATAGAATGGATACATTCGTGCGAATGAATTAGATTGGATCGTGCTAATTCATTCATACGATCCATTCTAATTCATTCGTACGATCCATTCTAATTCATTCGCACAATCTATTCTAATTCATTTGTATGATCCATTCTAATTCATTCGCACGATCCATTCTAATTCATTTGCACTTTCCATTCTAATTCATTCATACAATCCATTCAAATTCTTTCGCACGAATGTATCCATTCTAATTCATTTGTACGATCCACCCTAATTCCTTCGTATGATCCATTCTAATTCATTCGTACGATCCATTCTAATTCATTAGCACGATCCATTCTAATTCATTCGTACGATCCATTCTAATTCATTCGTACGATCCATTCTATTTCATTTGTACGATCCATTCTAATTCATTCGCACAATCTATTCTAATTCATTCGTACGATCCATTCTAATTCATTCGTACGATCCATTCTAATTCATTCGCACGATCCATTCTAATTCATTCATACTATCCATTCTAATTCATTCACACGAATGAATCCATTCTAATTCATTCGTACGATCCACCCTAATTCCTTCGTATGATCCATTCTAATTTATTCGCACGAATGTATCCATTCTAATTCATTCGTACGATCCATTCAAATTCATTCATACGATCCATTCTAATTCATTCATATGATCCATTCTAATTCATTCCTACGATCCATTCTAATTCATTCGCACGAATGTATCCATTCTAATTCATTCGCACGATCCATTCTAATTCATTCGCACGATCCATTCTAATTCATTCGTACGATCCATTCTAATTCATTTATACAATCCATTCTAATTCTTTCGCACGAATGTATCCATTCTAATTCATTCGTACAATCCACCCTAATTCCTTCGTATGATCCGTTATAATTCATTCGGACGAATATATCCATTCTAATTCATTCGTACGATCCATTCGAATTCATTCATACGATCCATTCTAATTCATTCATACGATCCATTCTAATTCATTCGCACGAATGTATCCATTCTAATTCATTCGTACGATCCATTCTAATTCATTCGCACAATCTCCTCTAATTCATTTGTACGATCCATTCTAATTCATTCGCACGATCCATTCTAATTCATTTGCACGATCCATTCTAATTCATTCATACAATCCATTCTAATTCTTTCGCACGAACGTATCCATTCTAATGCATTCGTAAAATCTACCCTAATTCCTTCGTATGATCCATTCTAATTCATTCGCACGAATGTATCCATTCTTATTCATTCGTACGATCCATTCGAATTCATTCATATGATCCATTCTAATTCCTAATACATTCTAATTCATTCGTACGATCCATTCGAATTCATTCGTACGATACATTCTAATTCATTCGTACGATCCATTCTATTTCATTCGTACGATCCATTCTTACTCATTCGTACGATCCATTCTAATTCATTCGCAGGATCCATTATAATTCATTCGCATGATCCATTCTAATTCATTCATACGATCCATTCTAATTCATTCGTACGATCCATTCTTACTCATTCGTATGATCCATTCTAATTCATTCGCACGAATGTATCCATTCTAATTCATTCATACAATCTATTCGAATTCATTCATACGATCCATTCGAATTCATTCATACGATCCATTCTAATTCATTCGCACGATCCATTCTAATTCATTTGTACTATCCATTCTAATTCATTCATACAATCCATTCTAATTCTTTTGCACGAATGTATCCATTCTAATTCATTCGTACGATCCATTCTAATTCCTTCGTACGATCCATTCTAATTCCTTCGTACGATCCATTCTAATTCATTCCCATGAATGTATCCATTCAAATTCATACGTACGATCCATTCTAAATCATTCATACGATCCAATCTAATTCATTCATACGATCCATTCTAATTCATTCGCACGAATGTATTGATTCTAATTCATATGTACGATCCATTCTAATTAATTCGCACAATCCATTCTAATTCCTTCGTACGAATGAATTAGAATGGATCGTATGAATGAATTAGAATGGATCGTGCGAATGAATTAGAATGAATCGTGCGAATGAATTAGAATGAATTCGCACGAATGAGTAAGAATGGATCGTACGAATGAAATAGAATGGAACATATGAATGAATTAGAATGGATCGTGCAAATTAATTAGAATGGATCTTACGAATGAGTAAGAATGGATCGTACGAATGAAATAGAATTGATCGTACGAATGAATTAGAATGGATCCATTTGTGCAAAAGAATTAGAATGAATTGTATGAATGAATTAGAATGGATCGTATGAATGAATTAGAATGGATCGTGCGAATGAATTAGAAAGGATCGTACGAATGAATTAGAATGGATCGTACGAATGAATTAGAATAGCTCGTATGAATGAATTAGAATAGATCGTGCGAATGAATTAGAGTGGATCGTACGAATGAATAAGAATAGATCGTGCGAATGAATTATAATGGATCGTACGAATGACTTAGAATGGATCGTACGGAAGAGAATGGATCGTATGAAGGAATTAGAATGGATCGTACGAAGGAATTAGAATGGATCGTACGAAGGAATTAGAATGGATCGTACGAATGAATTAGAATGGAAACATTTGTGCAAAAGAATTAGAATGGATCATTTGAATGAATTAGAATGGATTGTGCGAATGAATTAGAATGGATCGTACGAATGAGTAAGAATGCATCGTACGAATGAAATAGAATGGATACATTCGTGCGAATGAATTTGATTGGATCGTGCTAATTCATTCATACGATCCATTCTAATTCATTCGTACGATCCAGTCTAATTCATTCGCACAATCTATTCTAATTCATTCGTATGATCCATTCTAATTCATTCGCACGATCCATTCTAATTCATTTGCACTTTCCATTCTAATTCATTCATACAATCCATTCAAATTCTTTCGCACGAATGTATCCATTCTAATTCATTTGTACGATCCACCCTAATTCCTTCGTGTGATCCATTCTAATTCATTCGTACGATCCATTCTAATTCATTAGCACGATCCATTCTAATTCATTCGTACGATCCATTCTAATTCATTCGTACGATCCATTCTATTTCATTCGTACGATCCATTCTAATTCATTCGCACAATCTATTCTAATTCATTCGTACGATCCATTCTAATTCATTCGTACGATCCATTCTAATTCATTCGCACGATCCATTCTAATTCATTCATACGATCCATTCTAATTCATTCACACGAATGTATCCATTCTAATTCATTCGTACGATCCACCCTAATTCCTTCGTATGATCCATTCTAATTCATTCGAACGAATGTATCCATTCTAATTCATTCGTACGATCCATTCGAATTCATTCATACGATCCATTCTAATTCATTCATATGATCCATTCTAATTCATTCGTACGATCCATTCTAATTCATTCGCACGAATGTGTCCATTCTAATTCATTCGCACGATCCATTCTAATTCATTCGTACGATCCATTCTAATTCATTCATACAATCCATTCTAATTCTTTCGCACGAATGTATCCATTCTAATTCATTCGTACAATCCACCCTAATTCCTTCGTATGATCCATTATAATTCATTCGGACGAATATATCCATTCTAATTCATTCGTACGATCCATTCGAATTCATTCATACGATCCATTCTAATTCATTCATACGATCCATTCTAATTCATTCGCACGAATGTATCCATTCTAATTCATTTGTACGTTCCATTCTAATTCATTCGCACAATCTCCTCTAATCCATTTGTACGATCCATTCTAATTCATTCGCACGATCCATTCTAATTCATTTGCACGATCCATTCTAATTCATTCATACAATCCATTCTAATTCTTTTGCACGAATGTATCCATTCTAATTCCTTCGTACGATCCATTCTAATTACTTTGTACGATCCATTCTAATTCCTTCATACGATCCATTCTATTTAATTTATATGATCCATTCTAATTCCTTCATACGATCCAATCTAATTCCTTCCCATGAATGTATCCATTCTAATTCATAGGTACGTACCATTCTAATTCATTCATACGACCCAATCTAATTCATTCATACGATCCATTCTATTTCATTCGCACGAATGTATCCATTCTAATTCATTCGTACGATCCATTCTAATTCATTCACAAAATCTATTCTAATTCATTCGTACGATCCATTCCAATTCATTAGCACGATCCATTCTAATTCATTCGTACGATCCATTCTATTTCATTCGTACGATCCATTCTTACTCATTCGTACGATCCATTCTATTTCATTCGTACGATCCATTCTTACTCATTCATACGATCCATTCTAATTCATTCATACGATCCATTCTAATCCATTCATACGATCCATTCTAATTCATTCATACGATCCATTCTAATTCATTCATATAATCCATTCTAATTCATTCGCACGAACGTATCCATTCTAATTCATTCGTACGATCCACCCTAATTCCTTCGTATGATCCATTCTAATTCATTCGCACGAATGTATCCTTTCTAATTCATTCGTACGATCCATTCGAATTCATTCATACGATCCATTCTAATTCCTAATACATTCTAATTCATTCGTACGATCCATTCGAATTCATTCGTATGATGCATTCTAATTCATTCGTACGATCCATTTTATTTCATTCGTACGATCCATTCTTACTCAATCGTACGATCCATTCTAATTCATTCGCATGAATGTATCCATTCTAATTCATTCGTACGATCCATTCTAATTCATTCACATGATCCATTCTAATTCATTCATACGATCCATTCTAATTCATTCGTACGATCCATTCTTACTCATTCGTGCGATCCATTCTAATTCATTCGCACGAATATATCCATTCTAATTCATTCATACGATCCATTCGAATTCATTCATACGATCCATTCTAATTCATTCATACGATCCATTCTAATTCATTCGCACGATCCATTCTAATTCATTTGTACGATCCATTCTAATTCATTCATACAATCCATTCTAATTCTTTTGCACGAATGTATCCATTCTAATTCATTCATACAATCCATTCTAATTCCTTCGTACGATCCATTCTAATTCCTTCGTACAATCTATTCTAATTCATTCCCATGAATGTATCCATTCTAATTCATACGTACGATCCATTCTAAATCATTCATACGATCCAATCTAATTCATTCATACGATCCATTCTAATTCATTCGCACGAATGTATCCATTCTAATTCATTCGTACGATCCATTCTAATTCATTCGCACAATCCATTCTAATTCCTTCATACGAATGAATTAGAATGGATCGTATGAATGAATTAGAATGGATCGTTCGAATGAATTAGAATGAATTCACACGAATGAGTAAGAATGGATCGTACAAATGAAATAGAATGGATCATATGAATGAATTAGAATGGATCGTGCGAATGAATTAGAATGGATCGTATGAATGAGTAAGAATGGATCGTACGAATGAATTAGAATGGATCCATTTGTGCAAAAGAATTAGAATGGATTGTATGAATGAATTAGAATGGATCGTATGAATGAATTAGAATGGATCGTGCGAATGAATTATAATGGATCGTATGAATAAATTAGAATGGATCATACGAATGAATTAGAATAGATCGTGCGAATAAATTAGAGTGGATCGTACGAATGAATAAGAATAGATCGTGCGAATGAATTAGAATGGATCGTATGAATGACTTAGAATGGATCGTGCGAAAGAGAATGGATCGTACTAAGGAATTAGAATGGATCGTACGAAGGAATTAGAATGGATACATTCGTGCGAAATAGATTGGATCGTACAAAATAGAATGGATCGTACAAAGGAATTAGAATGGATCGTGCGAAATAGAATGGATCGTACGAATGACTTAGAATGGATCGTGCGAAATAGAATGGATCGTACGAAGGAATTAGAATGGATCTTATGAAGGAATTAGAATGGATCGTACGAATAAATTAGAATGGAGACATTCGTGCAAAAGAATTAGAATGGATCGTTTGAATGAATTAGAATGGATCGTGCGATTGAATTAGAATGGATCGTACGAATGAATTAGAATGGATACATTCGTGCGAATGAATTTGAATGGATCGTACGAATGAGTAAGAATGGATCGTACGAATGAAATAGAATGGATACATTCGTGTGAATGAATTAGAATGGAACATGCTAATTCATTCATACGATCCAATCTAATTCATTCGTACGATCCATTCTAATTCATTCGCACAATCTATTCTAATTCATTCGTACGATCCATTCTAATTCATTAGCACAATCCATTCTAATTCATTCGTACGATCCATTCTATTTCATTCTTACGATCCATTCTTACGCATTCGTACGATCCATTCTAAATCATTCGTACGATCCATTCTAATTCATTCGTATGATCCATTCTAATTCATTCATACGATCCATTCTAATTCATTTGTACGATCCATTCAAATTCATTCGCACGATCCATTCTAATTCATTCATTCGATCCATTCTAATTCATTCATACAATCCATTCTAATTCTTTCGCACGAATGTATCCATTCTAATTCATTCATACGATCCACCCTAATTCCTTCGTACGATCCATTCTAATTCATTCGCACGAATGTTTCCATTCTAATTCATTCGTACGATCCATTCGAATTCATTCATACGATCCGTTCTAATTCATTCATACGATCCATTCTAATTCATTCGCACGAATGTATCCATTCTAATTCATTCGTACAATCCATTCTAATTCATTCGCACAATCTATTCTAATTCATTCGTACGATCCATTCTAATTCATTCGCACGATCCATTCTAATTCATTTGCATGATCCATTCTAATTCATTCTTACAATCCAGTCTAATTCTTTTGCACGAATGTATCCATTCTAATTCCTTCGTACGATCCATTCTAATTCCTTCGTACGATTCATTCTAATTCCTTCGTACGATCCATTCTATTTCATTCGTATGATCCATTCAAATTCCTTCGTACGATCCATTCTAATTCATTCCCATGAATTTATCCATTCTAATTCATAGGTACGATCCATTCTAATTCATTCATACAATCCAATCTAATTCATTCATACGATCCATTCTAATTCATTCGCACGAATGTATCCAGTCTAATTCATTCGTATGATCCATTCTAATTCATTCACACAATCTATTCTAATTCATAAGTACGATCCATTCCAATTCATTAGCACGATCCATTCTAATTCATTCGTACAATCCATTCTATTTCATTCGTACGATCCATTCTTACTCATTCGTACGATCCATTCTATTTCATTCGTATGATCGATTCTTACTCATTCCTATGATCCATTCTAATCCATTCATACGATCCATTCTAATCCATTCATACGATCCATTCTAATCCATTCATACGATCAATTCTAATTCATTCATACAATCCATTCTAATTCTTTCGCACGAACGTATCCATTCTAATGCATTCGTAAAATCTACCCTAATTCCTTCGTATGATCCATTTTAATTCATTCGCACGAATGTATCTATTCTTATTCATTCGTACGATCCATTCGAATTCATTCATATGATCCATTCTAATTCCTAATACATTCTAATTCATTCGTAGGATCCATTCGAATTCATTCGTACGATACTTTCTAATTCATTCGTATGATCCATTCTATTTCATTCGTACGATCCATTCTTACTCATTCGTACGATCCATTCTAATTCATTCGCACGAATGTATCCATTCTAATTCATTCGTACGATCCATTCTAATTCATTCGCATGATCCATTCTAATTCATTCATACGATCCATTCTAATTCATTCGTACGATCCATTCTTACTCATTCGTACGATCCATTCTAATTCATTCGCACGAATGTATCCATTCTAATTAATTCATACGATCTATTCGAATTCATTCATACGATCCATTCGAATTCATTCATACGATCCATTCTAATTCATTCGCACGATCCATTCTAATTCATTTGTACTATCCATTCTAATTCATTCATACAATCCATTCTAATTCTTTTGCACGAATGTATCCATTCTAATTCATTCGTACGATCCATTCTAATTCCTTCGTACGATCCATTCTAATTCCTTCGTACGATCCATTCTAATTCATTCCCATGAATGTATCCATTCAAATTCATACGTACGATCCATTCTAAATCATTCATACGATCCAATCTAATTCATTCATACGATCCATTCTAATTCTTTCGCACGAATGTATCGATTCTAATTCATTCGTACGATCCATTCTAATTCATTCACACAATCCATTCTAATTCCTTCGTACGAATAAATTAAAATGGATCATATGAATGAATTACAATGGATCGTGCGAATGAATTAGAATGGATCGTGCAAATGAATTAGAATGAATTTGCACGAATGAGTAAGAATGGATCATACGAATGAAATAGAATGGAACATATGAATGAATTAGAATGGATCGTGCGAATTAATTAGAATGGATCGTACATATGAGTAAGAATGGATCGTACGAATGAAATAGAATTGATCGTACGAATGAATTAGAATAGATCCATTTGTGCGAAAGAATTAGAATGGATTGTATGAATGAATTAGAATGGTTCGTATGAATGAATTAGAATGGATCGTGCGAATGAATTAGAAAGGATCGTACGAATGAATTAGAATGGATCGTACGAATGAATTAGAATAGCTCGTGTGAATGAATTAGAATAGATCGTGCGAATGAATTAGAGTGGATCGTACGAATGAATAAGAATAGATCGTGCGAATGAATTTGAATGGATCGTACGAATGACTTAGAATGGATCGTGCGGAAGAGAATGGATTGTACGAAGGAATTAGAATGGATCGTACGAAGGAATTAGAATGGATGCATTCGTGCGATATAGAATGGGTCGTACTAAATAGAATGGATCGTACAAAGGAATTAGAATGGATCGTACGAATGAATTAGAATGGATCGTACGAAGGAATTAGAATGGATCGTACGAATGAATTAGAATGGATACATTTGTGCAAAAGAATTAGAATGGATCGTTTGAATGAATTAGAATGGATTGTACGAATGAGTAAGAATGCATCGTACGAATGAAATAGAATGGATACATTCGTGCGAATGAATTAGATTGGATCGTGCTAATTCATTCATACAATCCATTCTAATTTATTCGTACGATCCATTCTAATTCATTCGCACAATCTATTCTAATTTATTCGTATGATCCATTCTAATTCATTCGCACGATCCATTTTAATTCATTTGCACTTTCTATTCTAATTCATTCATACAATCCATTCAAATTCTTTCGCACGAATGTATCCATTCTAATTCATTTGTACGATCCACCCTAATTCCTTTGTATGATCCATTCTAATTCATTCGTACGATCCATTCTAATTCATTAGCACGATCCATTCTAATTCATTCGTCCGATCCATTCTATTTCATTCGTACGATCCATTCTAATTCATTCACACAATCTATTCTAATTCATTCGTACGATCCATTCTAATTCATTCGTACGATCCATTCTAATTCATTCGCACGATCCATTCTAATTCATTCGCACGATCCATTCGCACGATCCATTCTAATTCATTCGTACGATCCATTCTAATTCATTCGTACGATCCATTCGAATTCATTCATACGATCCATTCTAATTCATTCATATGATCCATTCTAATTCATTTGTACGATCCATTCTAATTCATTCGCACGAATGTATCCATTCTAATTCATTCGCACGATCCATTCTAATTCATTCGTACGATCCATTCTAATTCATTCATACAATCCATTCTAATTCTTTTGCACGAATGTATCCATTCTAATTCATTCATACGATCCACCCTAATTCCTTCGTATGATCCATTCTAATTCATTCGTACGATCCATTCTAATTCATTTGCACGATTCATTCTAATTCATTCATACGATCCATTCTAATTCATTCATACAATCCATTCTAATTCTTTCGCACAAATGTATCATACAAATAAGAATGGATCATACGAATGAATTAGAATGGATACATTCGTGCGAATGAATAGAATGGATCGTACGAATGAGTAAGAAAGGATCGTACGAATGAAATAGAATGGATCGTACTAATGAATTAGAATGGATCGTGCTAATGAATTAGAATCGATCGTACGAATAAATTAGAATAGATTGTGCGAATGAATTAGAATGGATCGTACGAATGAATTAGAATGGATACATTCGTGCGAATGAATTAGAATGAATCGTATGAATGAATTAGAATGGATCGTATGAATGAATTAGAATGGATCGTACGAATGGAATAAAATGGATCGTATGAATGAATTAGAATGGACCGTACGAATGAGTAAGAATGGATCGTACGAATGAATTAGAATGCATCGTACGAAGGAATTAGAATGGATCATACGAATGAATTAGAATGGATCGTATGAATGTATTAGAATGGATCGTGCGAATGAATTAGAATGGATCGTACGAATGAATTAGAATGGATACATTCGTGCGAAAGAATTAGAATGGATTGTATGAATGAATTAAAATGGATCGTACGAATGAATTAGAATGGATCGTATGAATGAATTAGAATGGATCGTGCGAATGAATTAGAATGGATCGTACGAATGAATTAGAATGGATACTCTAATTCATTCGTACGAACCATTCTAATTCATTCGCACGATCCATTCTAATTCATTCATACGATCCATTCTAATTCATTCATACGATCCATTCTAATTCATTCGCACGATCCATTGTAATTCATTCATCCGATCCATTCTAATTCATTCATACAATCCATTCTAATTCTTTCGCACGAATGTATCTATTCTAATTCATTCATACAATCCATTCTAATTCATTCGCATGAATGTATCCATTCTAATTCATTCGTGCGATCCATTCTAATTCATTCGCACAATCTATTCTAATTCCTTCGTACGATCCATTCTAATTCCTTCGTACGATCCATTCTAATTCCTTCGTACGATCTATTCTATTTCATTCGTATGATACATTCTAATTCCTTCGTACGATCCATTCTAATTCATTCCCATAAATGTATCCATTCTAATTCATACGTACGATCCATTCTAATTCATTCATACGATCCAATCTAATTCATTCATACTATCCATTCTAATTCATTCGCACGAATGTATCCATTTTAATTCATTCGCACGAATATATCTATTCTAATTCATTCGCACGATCCATTGTAATTCATTCATACAATCCATTCTAATTCTTTTGCATGAATGTATCCATTCGAATTCATACGTACAATCCATTTTAATTCATTCATACAATCCAATCTAATTCATTCATACGATCCATTCTAATTCATTCGCACGAATGTATCCATTCTAATTAATTCGTACGATCGATTCTAATTCATTCGCACAATCTATTCTAATTCATTCGCACGATCCAATCTAATTCATTCGCACGATCCATTCTAATTCATTCGTACGGTCCATTTTATTTTATTCGTACGATCCATTCTTTCTCATTCATACGATCTATTCTAATTCATTCCCACGAATGTAACCATTGTAATTCATTCGTACGATCCATTCTAATTCATTCGCACGATCCATTCAAATTCATTCATGCGATCCATTCTAATTCATTCATACGATCCATTCTAATTCATTCGCACGATCCATTCTAATAAATTCGAATGGATCATACGTACGAATGAATTAGAATGGATCGTACGAATGAATTAGATTGGATTGTACGAAGGAATTAGAATGGAATGTGCGAATGAATTACAATGGATCGTACGAATGAATTAGAATAGATCGTATGAATGAATTAGAATGGATCGTGCGAATGAAATAGAATGGATCGTACGAATAAATTAGAATGGATACATTCGTGCAAAAGAATTAGAATGGATTGTATGAATGAATTAGAATGGATCGTACAAATGAATAAGATTGGTTCATGCGAATGAATTAGAATAGATCGTATGAATGAATTAGAATGGATCGTATGAATGATCGTATGAATGAATTAGGATGGATCGCACAATGGATCGTATGAATGAATTCGAATGGATCATACGAATGAATTAGAATGAATTAGAATAGATCGTAAGAATGAATTAGAATGGATATTTTTATGCGAAGGAATTAGAATGGATCGTACGAAGGAATTAGAATGAATTAGAATGGATATATCCGTGCGAATGAATTAGAATGGATCGTACGAATGAATTAGAATGGATATATTCGTTCGAATGAATTAGAATGGATTGTATGAATGAATTAGAATGAAATAGAATGGATTGTGCTAATGAATTAGAATGGATCGTATGAATAAATTAGACTGGATCGTGCGAATAAATTAGAATGGATCGTACGAATGAATTAGAATGGATACATTCGTGCGAATGAATTAGAATCGATCGAACGAATGAGTAAGAATGGATCGTACATATGAAATAGAATGGATCATACGAATGAATTAGAATGGATCGTGCTAATGAATTAGAATGGATCGTACGAATGAATTGGAATAGATTGTGCGAATGAATTAGAATGGATCGTACGAATGAATTAGAATGGATACATTCGTGCGAAGGAATTAGAATGGATCATACGAAAGAATTAGAATGAATTAGAATGGATACATTCGTGTGAATGAATTAGAATGGATCGTGGGAATGAATTAGAATGGATCGTATGAATGAATTAGAATGGATCGTATGAAGGAATTAGAAAGGATCGTATGAAGGAATTAGAATGGATCGTACCAAGGAATTAGAATGATCGTACGAATGAATTAGAATGGATACATTCGTGCAAAAGAATTAGAATGGATTGTATGAATGAATTAGAATGGATCGTGCAAATGAATTAGAATGGATCGTGCGAATGAATTAGAATGGATCGTACGAATGAATTAGAATAGATTGTGCGGATGAATTAGAATGGATCGTACGAATGAATTAGAATGGATACATTCGGGCGAATGAATTAGAATGGATCGTATGAATGAATTAGAATGGATCGTATGAATGAATTCGAATGGATTGTACGAATGAATTAGAATGGATACATTCGTGCAAATGAATTAGAATGGATCATACGAAGGAATTTGGGTGGATCGTACGAATGAATTAGAATGGATACATTCGTGCGAAAGAATTAGAATGGATTTTCAGAATGAAATAGAATGGATCGTATGAATGAATTAGAATGGATCGTGCGAATAAATTTGAATGGATTGTACGTATGAATTAGAATGGATCATACGAATGAATTAGAATGGATACATTCGTGTGAATGAATTAGAATGGATATTAGAATGAATTAGAATGGATCGTATGAATGAATTAGAATGGATCATGCGAATGAATTAGAATGGATCGTACGAATAAATTAGAATGGATTGTATGAATGAATTCGAATGGATCATATGAATAAAAAAGAATCGATACATTCGTGCGAATGAATTAGAATGGATCATACGAAAGAATTAGGGTGGATCGTACGAATGAATTAGAATGGATCGTACGAATGAATTAGAATGGATACATTCGTGTGAATGAATTAAAATGGATCGTACGAATAAGTAAGAATGGATCGTACAAATGAAATAGACTAGTTGGATCGATCCATCCTAATTCATTGGATCGTATGAATGAATTAGAATGGATCGTGCGAATGAATTAGAATGGATCGTACGAATGAATTAGAATGGATACATTCATGCGAATGAATTAGAATTGATCGTACGAATGAGTAAGAATGGATCGTACGAATGAAATAGAATAAATCGTATGAATGAATTAGAATGGATCGTGCTAATGAATTAGAATGGATCGTACGAATGAATTAGAATAGATTGTGCAAATGAATTGGATTGGATCGTACGAATGAATTAGAATGGATACATTCGTGCGAATGGATTAGAATGGATCGTATGAATGAATTAGATTGGATCGTTTGAATGAATTAGAATGGATCGTACGTATGAATTAGAATGGATACATTCATGGGAATGAAATAGAATGGATCGTACGAAGGAATTAGAATGGATCATACGAATGAAATAGAATGGATCGTACGAAGGAATTAGAATGTATCGTACGAAGGAATTAGAATGGATCGTACGAATGAATTAGAATGGGTACATTCATGCAAAAAAATTATAATGGATTGTATGAATGAATTAGAATGGATCGTGCAAATGAATTAGAATGGATCGTGCGAATGAATTAGAATGGATCGTACGAATGGATTAGAATAGATTGTGCAAACGAATTAGAATGGACCGTACGAGTGAATTACAATGGATACATTCGTGCGAATGAATTTAAATGATTCGTATGAATGAATTAGAATGGATCGTATGAATGAATTAGAATGGATCGCACATTGGATCGTATGAATGAATTCGAATGGATCATACGAATGAATTAGAATGAATTAGAATGGATCGTACGAATGAATTAGAATGGATATTTTCGTGCGAAGGAATTAGAATGGATCGTACGAATGGATCGTACGAAGGAATTAGAATGAATTAGAATGGATACATTCATGTGAATGAATTAGAATGGATCGTACGAATGAATTAGAATTGTTACATTCGTGCGAATGAATTAGAATGGATCGTATGAATGATTTAGAATGAATTAGAATGGATTGTGCTAATGAATTAGAATGGATCGTATGAATGAATTAGAATGGATCGTATGAATGAATTAGAATAGATCGTGCGATTGAATTAGAATGGATCGTACGAATAAATTATAATGGATACATTCGTGCGAATGAATTAGAATCGATCCTATGAATGAGTAAGAATGGATCGTACGAATGAAATAGAATGGATCGTATGAATGAATTATAATGGATCGTGCTAATGAATTAGAATGGATCGTACGAATGAATTAGAATAGATTGTGCGAATGAATGAGAATGGATCGTATGAATGAATTAGAATGGATATATTCATGCGAAGAAATTAGAATGGATCATACGAATGGATCATACGAAGGAATTAGAATGAATTAGAATGGATACATTCGTGCGAATGAATTAGAATGGATCGTGCGAACGAATTAGAATGGATCGTATGAATGAATTAGAATGAATTAGAATGGATTCATTCGTACGATCCATTCTTACTCATTCGTACGAATAAATTAGAATGGACACATATGAATGAATTAGAATGGATCGTATGAATGAATTAGAATGGATCGTACGAATGAAATAGAATGGATCATACGTATGAATTAGAATGGATACATTCATGGGAATGAATTAGAATGGATCGTACGAAGGAATTAGAAGGGATCATACGAATGAAATAAAATAGATCGTACGAAGGAATTAGAAAGGATCGTACGAAGGAATTAGAATGGATCGTACGAAGGAATTAGAATGGATCGTACGAATGAATTAGAATGGATACATTCGTGCAAAAGAATTAGAATGGATTGTATGAATGAATTAGAATGGATCGTGCGAATAAATTAGAATGGATCGTACGAATGAATTTGAATAGATTGTGCGAATGAATTAGAATGGATCGTACGAATGAATTAGAATGGATACATTCGTGCGAATGAATTAGAATGGATTGTATGAATGAATTAGAATGGATCGTATGAATGAATTCGAATGGATCGTACGAATGAATTAGAATGGTTACATTCGTGCGAATGAATTAGAATGGATCATATGAAGGAATTAGGGTGGATCGTACGAATGAATTAGAATGGATACATTCGTGCGAAAGAATTAGAATAAATTGTGCGAATGAATTAGAATGGATCATGCGAATGAATTAGAATGGATCATATGAAGAAATTTGGGTGGATCGTACGAATGAATTAGAATGGATACATTCGTACGAAAGAACTGAATGGATTGTGCGAATGAATTACAATGGATCGTGCGAATGAATTAGAATAGATCGTACGATTGAATTAGAGGATCGTACGAATGAATTAGAATTGATACATTCGTGCGAATGAATTAGAATGGATCGTATGAACGAATTAGAATAGATTGTGCGAATGAATTGGAATGGATATTAGAATGAATTAGAATGGATCGTATGAATGAATTAGAATGGATCGTGCGAATGAATTAGAATGGATCGTACGAATGCATTAGAATGGATCGTATGAATGAATTCGAATGGATCATACGAATGAATTAGAATGGATACATTCGTGCGAATGAATTAGAATGAATCATACGAAGGAATTAGGGTGGATCGTACGAATGAATTAGAATGGATTGTACGAATGAATTAGAATGGATACATTCGTGCAAATGAAATAGAATGTATCGTGCGAATGAATTAGAATGGATCGTGCGAATGAATTAGAATGGATCATATGAAGGAATTAGGGTGGATCGTACGAATGAATTAGAATGGATACATTCGTACGAAAGAATTATAATGGATTGTGCGAATGAATTACAATGGATCGTGCGAATGAATTAGAATGGATCGTACGATTGAATTAGAATGGATCGTACGAATGAATTAGAATGGATACATTCGTGCGAATGAATTAGAATGGATCGTATGAATGAATTAGAATAGATTGTGCGAATGAATTAGAATGGATATTAGAATGAATTAGAACGGATCGTATGAATGAATTAGAATGGATCGTGCGAATGAATTAGAATGGATCGTACGAATGAATTAGAATGGATCGTATGAATGAATTCAAATGGATCGTACGAATGAATTAGAATGGATACATTCATGCGAATGAATTAGAATGGATCATACGAAGGAATTAGGGTGGATCGTACGAATGAATTAGAATGGATCGTACGAATGAATTAGAATGGATGCATTCGTGCAAATGAAATAGAATGTATCGTACGAATGAGTAAGAATGGATCGTACGAATGAAATAGACTAGTTGGATCGATCCATTCTAATTCATTCGTACGATCCATTCTAATTCATTCATACAATCCATTCTAATTCATTCGTAATAATGTATCCATTCTAATTCATTGTGCGAATGAATTAGAATGGATCGTATGACTGAATTAGATTGGATCTTATGAATGAATTAGAGGGGATCGTGCGAATGAATTACAATGGATCATACGAATGAATTAGAATCGTTACATTCGTGCGAATGAATTAGAATGGATCGTACGAATGAGTAAGAATGGATCGTACGAATGAAATAGAATGGATCGTACGAATGAATTAGAATGGATCGTGCTAATGAATTAGAATGGATCGTACAAATGTATTAGAATAGATTGTGTAAATGAATTAGATTGGATCCTACGAATGAATTAGAATGGATACATTCGTGCGAATGAATTAGAATAGATCGTATGAATGAATTAGATTAGATCGTATGAATGAATTCGAATGGATCGCACGAATTAATTAGAATGGATACATTGCAAAAGAATTAGAATGGATTATATGAATGAATTAGAATGGATCGTGCAAATGAATTAGAATGGATCGTGCGAATGAATTAGAATGGATCGTACGAATGAATTAGAATGGATCGTACGAATGAATTAGAATAGATACATTCGTGCGAATGAATTAGAATGGATCGTATGAATGAATTAGAATGGATCGTATAAATGAATTCGAGTGGATCGTGCGAATGAATTGGAATGGATCGTACGAATGAATTAGAATGGATCATATGAATGAATTAGAATGGATTGTGCGAATGAATTAGAATGGATCGCATGAATGAATTCGAATGGATCGTACGAATGAATTAGAATGGATACATTCGTGCGAATGAATTAGAATGGATCATACGAAGGAATTAGGGTAGATTGTACGAATGAATTAGAATGGATACATTCGTGTGAAAGAATAAGAATAGATTGTACGAATGAATTAGAATGGATCGTATGAATGAATTAGAATGGATCGTGTGAATGAATTAGAGTGGATCGTACGAATGAATTAGAATGGATCGTATGAATAAATTAGAATGGATCGTGCGAATGAATTAGAATGGATGGTATGAATGAATTCGAATTAGAATGAATTAGAATGGATTGTATGAATGAGTAAGAATGAATCATACGAATGAATTAGAATAGATCATACGAATGAATTAGAATGGATCGTACGAATAAGAAAGAATGGATCATACGAATGAAATAGAATGGATCGTACGAATGAATTAGAATAGATCGTGCGAATGAATTAGATTGGATCATGTGAATGAATTAGAATGGATCGTACGAATGAATTAGAATGGATACATTCGTGCGAATGAATTAGAATGGATCGTATGAATGAATTAGAATGGATCGTGCGAATGAATTAGAATGGATCGTACGAATGAGTAAGAATTGATCGTACATATGAATTAGAATGGATACATTCATGGGAATGAATTAGAATGGATCGTACGAATGAATTAGAATGGATCGTGCGAATGAATTAGAATGGATCATACGAATGAATTAGAATAGATTGTGCGAATGAATTAGAATGGGTCGTACGAATGAATTAGAATGGATACATTCATGCTAATGAATTAGAATGGATCGTATGAATGAATTAGAATGGATCATACGTACGATCCATTCTATTTCATTCGTACGATCCATTCTTACTCATTTGTACGATCCATTCTAATTCATTCGCACGATCCATTCTAATTCATTCATACGATCCATTCTATTTCATTCGTACGATCCATTCTTACTCATTCGTATGATCCATTCTAATTCATTCGCACGAATGTATCCATTCTAATTCATTCGTACGATCCATTCTAATTCATTCGCATGATCCATTCTAATTCATTCATACGATCCATTCTAATTCATTCGTACGATCCAATCTAATTCATTCGCACAATCTATTCTAATTCATTAGTACGATCCATTCTAATTCATTAGCACGATCCATTCTAATTTATTCGTACGATCCATTCAGTTTTATTCGTACGATCCATTCTTACTCATTCGTACGATCCGTTCTAATTCATTCGCACGAACGTATCCATTCTAATTCATTCGTACAATCCATTCTAATTCATTCGCATGATCCATTCTAATTCATTCATACGATCCATTTGAATTCATTCATACGATCCATTCTAATTCATTCGCACGAATATCTCCATTCTAATTCATTCGTACGATCCATTCTAATTCATTCGCACAATCTATTCTAATTCATTCGTACGATCCATTCTAATTCATTCGCACGATCCATTCTAATTCATTTGCACGATCTATTCTAATTCATTCATACAATCCATTCTAATTCTTTTGCACGAATGTATCCATTCTAATTCATTCATACGATCCATTCTAATTCCTTCGTAGGATCCATTCTAATTCCTTCGTACGATCCATTCTAATTTCTTCGTACGATCCATTCTATTTCATTCATATGATCCATTCTAATTCCTTCGTACTATGATCCATTCTAATTCATTCGTATGATCCATTCTAATTCATTAGCACGATCCATTCTAATTCATTCGTACGATCCATTCTAATTCATTAGCACGATCCATTCTAATTCATTCGTACGATCCATTCTATTTCATTCGTACGATCCATTTTTACTCATTCGTACGATCCATTCTAATTCATTCGTACGATCCATTCTAATTCATTCGCACGATCCATTCTAATTCATTCATACGATCCATTCTAATTCATTCATACGATCCATTCTAATTCATTCATACGATCCATTCTAATTCATTCGTACGATCCATTCTAATTCACTCGTACGATCCATTCTAATTCATTCGTACGATCCATTCTAATTCATTAGCACGATCCATTCTAATTCATTCGTACAATCCATTCTATTTCATTCGTACGATCCATTCTTACTCATTCGTACGATCCATTCTAATTCATTCGCACGGTCAATTCTAATTCATTCATACGATCCATTCTATTTCATTCTTATGATCCATTCTTACTCATTCGTACGATCCATTCTAATTCATTCACACGATCCATTGTAATTCATTCGTACGATCTATTCTAATTCATTCGTACGATCCATTCTAATTTATTCGCATGATTCATTCTAGTTCATTCATACGATCCAATCTAATTCATTCATATGATCCATTCTAATTCATTTGCACGAATGTATCCATTCTAATTCATTCGTACGATCTACTCTAATTCATTCGCACAATCTATTCTAATTCATTTGTACGATCCATTCTAATTCATTCGCACGATCCATTCTAATTCATTTTCACGATCCAATCTAGTTTATTCATATAATCCATTCTAATTCTTTTGCACGAATGTATCCATTCTAATTCATTCATACGATCCATTCTAATTCCTTCGTACGATCCATTCTAATTCATTCACACGATCCATTCTAATTCATTCATACAATCCATTCTAATTCTTTTGCACGAATGTATCCAATTCCTTCGTACGATCCATTCTAATTCATTCGCACGATCCATTCTAATTCATTCATACAATCCATTCTAATTCTTTTGCACGAATGTATCCATTCTAATTCATTCGTACGATCCATTCTAATTCCTTCGTACGATCCATTCTAATTCCTTCATACGATCCATTCTATTTCATTCGTATGATCCATTTTAATTCCTTCGTACGATCCATTCTAATTCATACGATCCATTCTATTTCATTCATACGATCCAGTCTAATTCATTCGCACGATCCATTCTAATTCATTCACACGAGCCATTCTAATACATTCGTACGATCCATTCTAATTCATTCGAACGATCCATTCGAATTCATTCATACGATCCATTCTAATTCATTCATACGATCCATTCTAACTCATTCGCACGAATGTATCCATTCTATTTCATTCGTACAATCCATTCTAATTTATTCACATAATCTATTCTAATTCATTCGTACGATCCATTCTAATTTATTCGCATGATCCATTCTAATTCATTTGCACGATCCATTCTAATTCATTCATACAATCCATTCTAAATATTTTGCACGAATGTATCCATTCTAATTCCTTTGTACAATCCATTCTAATTCCTTTGTACGATCCATTCTATTTCATTCGTATGATCCATTCTAATTCCTTCGTACGATCCATTCTAATTCATTCCCATGAATGTATCCATTCTAATTCATACGTACGATCCATTCTAATTCATTCATACGATCCAATCTAATTCATTCATATGATCCATTCTAATTCATTCGTACGAATGTATCCATTCTAATTCATTCGTATGATCTATTCTAATTCATTAGCACAATCTATTCTAATTCATTCGTACGATCCATTCTAATTCATTAGCACGATCCATTCTAATTCATTTGTACGATCCATTCTATTTCATTTGTGCGATCCATTCTTACTTATTCGTACGATCCATTCTAATTCATTCGTACAAATGCATGCATTCTAATTCATTCGTACGATCCATTCTAAGTCATTCGAACGATCCATTCTAAATCATTCATACGATCCAATCTAATTCATTCATACGATCCACTCCAACTCATTCGCACGAATGTATCCATTCTAATTCATTCGTATGATCCATTCTAATTCATTCGCATAATCTATTCTAATTCATTCGTACGATCCATTCTAATTCATTAGCACGATCCATTCTAATTCATTCGTACGATCCATTCTATTTCATTCGTATGATCCATTCTTACTCATTTGTACGATCTATTCTAATTCATTCGCAAGAATGTATCCATTCTAATTCTTTCGTATGATCCATTCTAATTCATTCGCACGATCCATTCTAATTCATTCATACGATCCATTCTAATTCATTTGTACGATCCATTCTAATTCATTTGCACGATCCATTCTAATTCATTCATACGATCCATTCTAATTCATTCATACAATCCATTCTAATTCTTTCGCACGAATGTATCCATTCTAATTCATTCGTATGAACCACCCTAATTCCTTCGTATGATCCATTCTAATTCGTTCGCACAAATGTATCCATTCTAATTCATTCGTACGATCCATTCGAATTCATTCATACGATCCATTCTAATTCATTCCTACGATCCATTCTAATTCATTCGCACGATCCATTCTAATTCATTCGTACGATCCATTCGAATTCATTCATACGATCCATTCTAATTCATTCGTACGATCCATTCTAATTCATTCGCACGATCCATTCTAATTCATTCGTACGATCCATTCAAATTCATTCATACAATCCATTCTAATTCATTCATATGATCCATTCTAATTCATTCGCACGAATGTATCCATTCTAATTTATTCGTACGATACATTCTAATTTATTCGCACGATCCAATCTAATTCATTCACACGATCCATTCTAATTCATTCGTACGATCCATTCTAATTCATTCGTACGGTCCATTCTAATTCCTTCGTATGATCCATTCTATGAATGAATTAGAATTAGAATGGATACATTCTATTTCATTCGTACGATCCATTCTAATTCATTCGCACGAATGTATCCATTCTAATTCATTCGTACGATCCATTCGAATTCATTCATACGATCCATTCTAATTCATTCATAGTATCCATTCTAATTCATTGATACGATCTATTCTAATTCATTCGCACGAAGGTATTCATTCGCAGAATCTATTCTAATTCATTCGTACGATCCATTCTAATTCATTAGCATGATCCATTCTAATTCATTCGTACGATCCATTCTATTTCATTCGTACGATCCATTCTTACTTATTCGTACGATCCATTCTAATTCATTCGCATGAATGTATCCATTCTAATTCATTCGTACGATCTATTCTAATTCATTTGCACGATCCATTCTAATTCATTCATACGATCCATTCTAATTCATTCGTACGATCCATTCTAATTTATTCGCACAATCAATTCTAATTCATTTGTACGATCCATTCTAATTCATTAGCATGATCCATTCTAATTCATTCGTACGATCTATTCTATTTCATTCGTACGATCCATTCTTACTCATTCGTACGATCCATTCTAATTAATTCGCACGAATGTATCCATTCTAATTCATTCGTACGATCCCTTCTAATTCATTCACACGATCCATTCTAATTCTTTCATATGATCCTTTCTAATTCATTCGTACGATCCATTCTAATTCATTCGCATGATCCATTCTAATTCATTCATACGATCCATTCTAATTAATTCATACAATCCATTCTAATTCTTTCGCATGAATGTATCCATTCTAATTTATTCGTACGATCCACCCTAATTCCTTCGTATGATCCATTCTAATTCATTCGCACGAATGTATCCATTCTAATTCATTCGCACGATCCATTCGTATTCATTCATACGATCCATTCTAATTCATTCATACGATCCATTCTAATTCATTCGCACGAATGTATCCATTCTAATTCATTCGTACGATCCATTTTAATTCATTCGCACAATCTATTCTAAGTCATTCGTACGATCCATTATAATTCATTCATACGATCCATTCTATAGAATGGATACATTCATGGGAATGAATTAGAATGGATCGTGCGAAGAAATTAGAATGGATCATACGAATGGATCATACGAAGGAATTAGAATGAATTATAATGGATACATTCGTGCGAATGAATTAGAATGGATCGTGCGAACGAATTAGAATTGATCGTATGAATGAATTAGAATGAATTAGAATGGATTCATTCGTACGATCCATTCTTACTCATTCGTACGAATGAATTAGAATAGACACATATGAATGAATTAGAATGGATCATATGAATGAATTAGAATGGATCGTACGAATGAAATAGAATGGATCGTACGTATGAATTAGAATGGATACATTCATGGGAATGAAATAGAATGGATCGTACGAAGGAATTAGAATGGATCATATGAATGAAATAAAATAGATCGTACGAAGGAATTAGAAAGGATCGTACGAAGGAATTAGAATGGATCGTACGAAGGAATTAGAATGGATCATACGAATAAATTAGAATGGATACATTCGTGCAAAAGAATTAGAATGGATTGTATGAATGAATTAGAATAGATCGTGCGAATGAATTAGAATGGATCGTACGAATGAATTAGAATAGATTGTGCGAATGAATTAGAATGGATCGTACGAATGAATTAGAATGGATACATTCGTGCGAATGAATTATAATGGATTGTATGAATGAATTAGAATGGATCGTATGAATAAATTCGAATGGATCGTACGAATGAATTAGAATGGATACATTCGTGCGAATGAATTAGAATGGATCATATGAAGGAATTAGGGTGGATCGTACGAATGAATTAGAATGGATACATTTGTGCGAAAGAATTAGAATAGATTGTGCGAATGAATTAGAATGGATCGTGCGAATAAATTAGAATGGATCATATGAAGGAATTAGGGTGGATCGTACGAATGAATTAGAATGGATACATTCGTACGAAAGAATTAGAATAGATTGTGCGAATGAATTACAATGGATCGTGCGAATGAATTAGAATGGATCGTACGATTGAATTAGAATGGATCGTACGAATGAATTAGAATGGATACATTCGTGCGAATGAATTAGAATGGATCGTATGAATGAATTAGAATAGATTGTGCGAATGAATTAGAATGGATATTAGAATGAATTAGAACGGATCGTATGAATGAATTAGAATGGATCGTGCGAATGAATTAGAATAGATCGTACGAATGAATTAGAATGGATCGTATGAATGAATTCAAATGGATCGTACGAATGAATTAGAATGGATACATTCGTGCGAATGAATTAGAATGGATCATACGAAGGAATTAGGGTGGATCGTACGAATGAATTAGAATGGATCGTACGAATGAATTAGAATGGATACATTCGTGCAAATGAAATAGAATGTATCGTACGAATGAGTAAGAATGGATCGTACGAATGAAATAGACTAGTTGGATCGATCCATTCTAATTCATTCGTACGATCCATTCTAATTCATTCATACGATCCATTCTAATTCATTCGTAATAATGTATCCATTCTAATTCATTGTGCGAATGAATTAGATCGGATCGTATGACTGAATTAGATTGGATCTTATGAATGAATTAGAATGGATCGTGCGAATGAATTAGAATGGATCATACGAATGAATTAGAATCGATACATTCGTGCGAATGAATTAGAATGGATCATACGAATGAGTAAGAATGGATCGTACGAATGAAATAGAATGGATCGTACGAATGAATTAGAATGGATCGTGCTAATGAATTAGAATGGATCGTACGAATGAATTAGAATAGATTGTGTAAATGAATTAGATTGGATCGTACGAATGAATTAGAATGGATAAATTCGTGCGAATGAATTAGAATAGATCGTATGGATGAATTAGATTGGATCGTATGAATGAATTCGAATGGATCGTACGTATGAATTAGAATGGATCGTACGAAGGAATTAGAATGGATCATACGAATGAAATAGAATGGATCGTACGAAAGAATTAGAATGGATCGTACGAAGGAATTAGAATGGATCGTACGAAGGAATTAGAATGGATCGCACGAATTAATTAGAATGGATACATTGCAAAAAATTAGAATGGATTGTATGAATGAATTAGAATGGATCGTGCAAATGAATTAGAATGGATTGTGCGAATGAATTAGAATGGATCGTGCGAATGAATTAGAATGGATCGTACGAATGAATTAGAATGGATTGTACGAATGAATTAGAATGGATCGTACGAATGAATTAGAATGGATCGTACGAATAAGTAAGAATGGATCATACGAATAAAATAGAATGGATCGTACGAATGAATTAGAATAGATCGTGCGAATGAATTAGATTGGATCATGCGAATGAATTAGAATGGATCGTACGAATGAATTAGAATGGATACATTCGTGCGAATGAATTAGAATGGATCATACGAATGAATTAGAATGGATCGTGCGAATGAATTAGAATGGATCGTACGAATGAGTAAGAATGGATCGTACATATGAATTAGAATGGATACATTCATGGGAATGAATTAGAATGGATCGTACGAATGAATTAGAATGGATCGTGCGAATGAATTAGAATGGATCATACGAATGAATTAGAATAGATTGTGCGAATGAATTAGAATGGATCGTACGAATGAATTAGAATGGATACATTCATGCGAATGAATTAGAATGGATCGTATGAATGAATTAGAATGGATTGTACGTACGATCCATTCTATTTCATTCGTACGATCCATTCTTACTCATTTGTACGATCCATTCAAATTCATTCGCACGATCCATTCTAATTCATTCATACGATCCATTCTATTTCATTCGTACGATCCATTCTTACTCATTCGTACGATCCATTCTAATTCATTCGCACGAATGTATCCATTCTAATTCATTCGTACGATCCATTCTAATTCATTCGCATGATCCATTCTAATTCATTCATACGATCCATTCTAATTCATTCGTACGATCCAATATAATTCATTCGCACAATCTATTCTAATTCATTAGTACGATCCATTCTAATTCATTAGCACGATCCATTCTATTTTATTCGTACGATCCATTCTTACTCATTCGTACGATCCGTTCTAATTCATTCGCACGAACGTATCCATTCTAATTCATTCCTTCGATCCATTCTAATTCATTCGCACGATCCATTCTAATTCATTCATACGATCTATTCTAATTCATTCATACGATCCATTCTAATTAATTCGCACGAATATATCCATTCTAATTCATTCGTACGATCCATTCTAATTCATTCGCACAATCTATTCTAATTCATTCGTACGATCCATTCTAATTCATTCGCACGATCCATTCTAATTCATTTGCACGATCCATTCTAATTCATTCACACAATCCATTCTAATTCTTTTGCACGAATGTATCCATTCTAATTCATTCGTACGATCCATTCTAATTCCTTCGTAGGATCCATTCTAATTCCTTCGTACGATGCATTCTAATTTCTTCGTACGATCCATTCTATTTCATTCAGATAATCCATTCTAATTCCTTCGTACTACGATCCATTCTAATTCATTCGTACGATCCTTTCTAATTCATTAGCACGATCCATTCTAATTCATTCGTATGATCCATTCTAATTCATTAGCACGATCCATTCTAATTCATTCGTACGATCCATTCTATTTCATTCGTACGATCCATTTTTACTCATTCGTACGATTCATTCTAATTCATTCGCACGAATGTATCCATTCTAATTCATTCGTACGATCCATTCTAATTCATTCGCACGATCCATTCTAATTCATTCATACGATCCATTCTAATTCATTCATACGATCCATTTTAATTCATTCGTACGATCCATTCTAATTCATTCGTACGATCCATTCTAATTCACTCATACGATCCATTCTAATTCATTCGTACGATCCATTCTAATTCATTCGTAAGATCCATTCTAATTCATTAGCACGATCCATTATAATTCATTCGTACAATCCATTCTATTTCATTCGTACGATCCATCCTTACTCATTCGTACGATCCATTCTAATTCATTCGCAAGATCAATTCTAATTCATTCATACGATCCATTATATTTCATTCTTACGATCCATTCTTACTCATTCGTACGATCCATTTTAATTCATTCACACGATCCATTGTAATTCATTCGTACGATCTATTCTAATTCATTCGTACGATCCATTCTTTCATTCGCACGATCCATTTTAATTCATTCATATGATCCAATCTAATTCATTCATACGATCCATTCTAATTCATTCTCACGAATGTATCCATTCTAATTCATTCGTACGATCCATTCTAATTCATTCGCACAATCTATTCTAATTCATTTGTACAATCCATTCTAATACATTCGCACGATCCATTCTAATTCATTTGCACGATCCATTCTATATCATTCATATAATCCATTCTAATTCTTTTGCACGAATGTATCCATTCTAATTCATTCATACGATCCATTCTAATCCCTTCGTACGATCCATTCTAATTCCTTCATACGATCCATTTTAATTCATTCGCACGATCCATTCTAATTCATTTATACAATCCATTCTAATTCTTTTGCACGAATGTATCCATTCTAATTCATTCGTACGATCCATTCTAATTCCTTCGTACGATCCATTCTAATTCCTTCGTATGATCCATTCTATTTCATTCGTATGATCCATTTTAATTCCTTCGTACGATCCATTCTAATTCATACGATCTATTCTATTTCATTCATACGATCCAGTCTAATTCATTCGCACGATCCATTCTAATTCATTCACACGAGCCATTCTAATACATTCGTACGATCCATTCTAATTCATTCGAACGATCCATTCGAATTCATTCATACGATCCATTCCAATTCGTTCATACGATCCATTCTAATTCATTCGCACGAATGTATCCATTCTATTTCATTCGTACGATCCATTCTAATTTATTCGCATAATCTATTCTAATTCATTCGTACGATCCATTCTAATTTATTCGCACGATCCATTCTAATTCATTTGCACGATCCATTCTAATTCATTCATACAATCCATTCTAATTCTTTTGTACGAATGTATCCATTCTAATTCCTTCGTACGATCCATTCTAATTCCTTCGTACGATCCATTCTATTTCATTCGTATGATCCATTCTAATTCCTTCCTACGATCCATTCTAATTCATTCCCATGAATGTATCCATTCTAATTCATACGTACGATCCATTCTAATTCATTCATACGATCCAATCTAATTCATTCATATGATCCATTCTAATTCATTCGTACGAATGTATCCATTCTAATTCATTCGTATGATCTATTCTAATTCATTCGCACAATCTATTCTAATTCATTCGTACAATCCATTCTAATTCATTAGCACGATCCATTCTAATTCATTTGTACGATCCATTCTATTTCATTCGTACGATCCATTCTTACTCATTCGTACGATCCATTCTAATTCATTCGTACGAATGTATTCATTCTAATTCATTCGTACGATCCATTCTAAGTCATTCGAACGATCCATTCTAAATCATTCATACGATCCAATCCAATTCATTCTTACGATCCATTCCAATTCATTCGCACGAATGTATCCATTCTAATTCATTCGTATGATCCATTCTAATTCATTCGCATAATCAATTCTAATTCATTCGTACGATCCATTCTAATTCATTAGCTCGATCCATTCTAATTCATTCGTACGATCCATTCTATTTCATTCGTACGATCCATTCTTACTCATTTGTACGATCCATTCTATTTCATTCGCACGAATGTATCCATTCTAATTCTTTCGTACAATCCATTCTAATTCATTCGCACGATCCATTCTAATTCAATCATACGATTCATTCTAATTCATTTGTACGATCCATTCTAATTCATTCGCACGATCCATTCTAATTCATTCATACGATCCATTCTAATTCATTCATACAATCCATTCTAATTCTTTCGCACGAATGTATCCATTCTAATTCATTCGTATGAACCACCCTAATTCCTTCGTATGATCCATTCTAATTCATTCGCACAAATGTATCCATTCTAATTCATTCGTACGATCCATTCGAATTCATTCATACGATCCATTCTAATTCATTCCTACGATCCATTCTAATTCATTCCTACGATCCATTCTAATTCATTCGCACGATCCATTCTAATTCATTCGTACGATCCATTCAAATTCATTCATACTATCCATTCTAATTCATTCGTACGATCCATTCTAATTTATTCGCACGATCCATTCTAATTCATTCGTATGATCCATTCTAATTCAATCATACGATCCATTCTAATTCATTTATACGATCTATTCTAATTCATTCGCACGAATGTATCCATTCTAATTTATTCGTACGATACATTCTAATTCATTCGCACGATCCAATCTAATTCATTCACACGATCCATTCAAATTCATTCATACGATCCATTCTAATTCATTCGTACGGTCCATTCTAATTCCTTCGTACGATCCATTCTATGAATGAATTAGAATTAGAATGGATACATTCTATTTCATTCGTACGATCCATTCTAATTCATTCGCACGAATGTATCCATTCTAATTCATTCGTACGATCTATTCGAATTCATTCATACGATCCATTCTAATTCATTCATAGTATCCATTCTAATTCATTCATACGATCCATTCTAATTCATTCGCACGAATGTATTCATTCACACGATTGTATTCATTCGCACAATCTATTCTAATTCATTTGTACGATCCATTCTAATTCATTAGCACGATCCATTCTAATTCATTCGTACGATCCATTCTATTTCATTCGTACGATCCATTCTTACTTATTCGTACGATCCATTCTAATTCATTCGCACGATCCATTCTAATTCATTCATACGATCCATTCTAATTCATTCGTACGATCCATTCTAATTTATTCGCACAATCTATTCTAATTCATTCGTACGATCCATTCTAATTCATTAGCACGATCCATTCTAATTCATTCGTACGATCCATTCTATTTCATTCGTACGATCCATTCTTCCTCATTCGTACGATCCATTCTAATTAATTCGCACGAATGTATCCATTCTAATTCATTCGTACGATCCATTCTAATTCATTCACACGATCCATTCTAATTCATTCATACGATCCTTTCTAATTCATTCGTACGATCCATTCTAATTCATTCGCACGATCCATTCTAATTTATTCATACGATCCATTCTAATTAATTCATACAATCCATTCTAATTCTTTCGCATGAATGTATCCATTCTAATTTATTCGTACGATCCACCCTAATTCCTTCGTATGATCCATTCTAATTCATTCGCACGAATGTATCTATTCTAATTCATTCGCACGATCCATTCGAATTCATTCATACGATCCATTCTAATTCATTCATACGATCCATTCTAATTCATTCGCACGAATGTATCCATTCTAATTCATTCGTACGATCCATTCTAATTCATTCGCACAATCTATTCTAAGTCATTCGTACGATCCATTCTAATTCATTCGGACGATCCATTCTAATTCATTTGCACGATCCATTTTAATTCATTCATACAATCCATTCTAATTCTTTCGCATGAATGTCTCCATTCTAATTCATTCGTACGATCCATTCTAATTCATTCGAACAATCTATTCCAATTCATTCGTACGATCCATTCGAATTCATTCATACGATCCATTCTAATTCATTCGTATGATCCATTCTAATTCCTTCGCACGATCGATTCTAATTCATTCCCATGAATGTATCCATTCTATAGAATGGATCGTACGAATGAATTAGAATAGATAGTATGAATTGATTATAATGGATCGTGCGAATGAATTAGAATGGATCGTACGAATGAATTAGAATGGATACATTCGTGTGAATGGATTAGAATGGATCGTACGAATGAGTAAGAATGGATCGTACGAAAGAAATAGAACGGATCATACGAATGAATTAGAATGGATCGTGCTAATGAATTAGAATGGATCGTACGAATGAATTAGAATGGATTGTGCGAATGATGAATTAGAATGGATCATGCGAATGAATTAGATTGGATCTTGAGAATGAATAAGAATCGATTGTACGAATGAATTGGAATGGATACATTCGTGCGAATGAATTAGAATGGATCGTATGAATGAATTAGATTGGATCGTATGAATGAATTAGAATGGATTAGAATAGATCCCTTCTAATTCCTTCGTACGATCCATTCTAATTCATTCCCATGAATGTATCCATTCTAATTCAAACGTACGATCCATTCTAATTCCTTCGTACGATCCATTCTATTTTGTTCGTATGATCCATTCTAATTCCTTCGTACGATCCATTCTAATTCCTTCGTACGATCCATTCTATTTCATTTGTATGATCCATTCTAATTCCTTCGTACGATCCATTCTAATTCATTCCCATGAACGTATCCATTCTAATTCATACGTACGATCCATTCTAATTCATTCATACGATCCAATCTAATTCATTCATACGATCCATTCTAATTTATTCGTACGATTGTATCCATTCTAATTCATTCGTATGATCTATTCTAATTCATTCACACAATCTATTCTAATTCATTCGTACGAACCATTCTAACTCATTAGCACGATCCATTCTAATTCATTCGTACAATCCATTCTATTTCATTCGTATGATCCATTCTTACTCATTCGTACGATCCATTCTAATTCATTCGCACGAATGTATGCATTCTAATTCATTCGTATGATCCATTCTAAGTCATTCGAACAATCCATTCTAATTCATTCATACGATCCAAACTAATTCATTCATACGATCCATTCCAATTCATTCGCACGAATGTATCCATTTTAATTCATTGGTATGATCCATTCTAATTCATTCGCATAATCTATTCTAATTCATTCGTACGATCCATTCTAATTCATTAGCACGATCCATTCTAATTCATTCGTACGATCCATTCTATTTCATTCGTACGATCCATTCTTACTCATTCGTACGATACATTCTAATAAATTCGCACGAATGTATCCATTCTAATTCTTTCGTACGATCCATTCTAATTCATTCGCACGATCCATTCTAATGCATTCATACGATCTATTCTAATTCATTTGTACGATCCATTCTAATTCATTCGCATGATCCATTCTAATTCATTCATACGATCCATTCTAATTCATTCATACAATCCATTATAATTCTTTCGCACGAATGTATCCATTCTAATTCATTCGTATGAACCACCCTAATTCCTTCATATGATCCATTCTAATTCATTCGCACAAATGTATCCATTCTAATTCATTCGTACGATCCATTCGAATTCATTCATACGATCAATTCTAATTCATTCCTACGATCTATTCTAATTCATTCCTACGATCCATTCTAATTCATTCGCATGATCCATTCTAATTCATTCGTACGATCCATTCATACGATCCATTCTAATTCATTCGTACGATCCATTCTAATTCATTCGCACGATTTATTCTAATTCATTCGTACGATCCATTCGAATTCATTCATACGATCCATTCTGATTCATTCATTCAATCCATTCTAATTCATTCGCACGAATGTATCCATTCTAATTTATTCGTACGATCCATTCTAATTCATTCGCACGATCCAATCTAATTCATTCACACAATCCATTCTAATTCATTCGTACGATCCATTCTAATTCATTCGTACGGTCCATTCTAATTCCTTCGTACGATCCATTCTATGAATGAATTAGAATTAGAATGGATACATTCTATTTCATTCGTACGATCCATTCTAATTCATTCGCACAAATGTATCCATTCTAATTCATTCATACGATCCATTCGAATTCATTCATACGATCCATTCTAATTCATTCATACTACCCATTCTAATTCACTCATACGATCCATTCTAATTCATTCGCACAAATGTATTCATTCGCACGAATATATTCATTCGCACAATCTATTCAAATTCATTCGTACGATCCATTCTAATTCATTAGCACGATCCATTCTAATTCATTCGTACGATCCATTCTATTTCATTCATACGATCCATTCTTACTTATTCGTACGATCCATTCTAATTCATTCGCACGAATGTATCAATTCTAATTCATTCGTACGATCCATTCTAATTCATTCGCACGATCCATTCTAATTCATTCGTACGATCCATTCTAATTCATTCGCACAATCTATTCTAATTCATTCGTACGATCCATTCTAATTCATTAGCACGATCCATTCTAATTCATTCGCACGATCCATTCTAATTCATTCATACGATCCATTCTAATTAATTCATACAATCCATTCTAATTCTTTCGCACGAATGTATCCATTCTAATTCATTCGTACGATCCAACCTAATTCCTTCGTATGATCCATTCTAATTCATTCGTACGAATGTATCCATTCTAATTAATTCGCACGATCCATTCGAATTCATTCATACGATCCATTATAATTCATTCATACGATCCATTCTAATTCATTCGCACGAATGTATCCATTCTAATTCATTCGTACGATCCATTCTAATTCATTCGCACAATCTATTCTAAGTCATTCGAACGATCCATTCTAATTCATTCGCACGATCCATTCTAATTCATTTGCACGATCCATTCTAATTCATTCATACAATCCATTCTAATTCTTTCGCTCGAATGTATCCATTCTAATTCATTCGTACGATCCATTCTAATTCATTCGAACAATCTATTCTAATTCATTCGAACGATCCGTTCAAATTCATTCATACGATCCATTCTAATTCATTTGTATGATCCATTCTAATTCCTTCGCACGATTGATTCTAATTCATTCCCATGAATGTATCCATTCTATAGAATGGATCGTACGAATGAATTAGAATAGATAGTATGAATGGATTATAATGGATTGTGCGAATGAATTAGAATGGATCGTACGAATGAAATAGAATGGATACATTCGTGCGAATGGATTAGAATGGATCGTACGAATGAGTAAGAATGGATCGTACGAAAGAAATAGAATGGATCATACGAATGAATTAGAATGGATCGTGCTAATGAATTAGAATGGATCGTACGAATGAATTAGAATGGATTGTGCGAATGATGAATTAGAATGGATCGTGCGAATGAATTAGATTGGATCAAGCGAATGAATTAGAATCGATTGTACGAATGAATTAGAATGGATACATTTGTGCGAATGAATTAGAATGGATCGTATGAATGAATTAGATTGGATCGTATGAATGAATTAGAATGGATCGTATGAATGAATTAGAATGGATCATACGAATTGATTAGAATGAATTAGAATGGATCCCTTCTAAATCCATCATACGATCCATTCTAATTCATTCCCATCAATGTATCCATTCAAATTCATACGTACGATCCATTCTAATTCATTCATAACATACGATCCATTTTAATTCCTTCGTACGATCCATTCTAATTCCTTCGTACGATCCATTCTAGTTTGTTCGTATGATCCATTCTAATTCCTTCATAGGATCTATTCTAGATCATTCCCATGAATGTATCCATTCTAATTCATACGTACAATCCATTCTAATTCATTCATAAGATCCAATCTAATTCATTCATATGATCCATTCTAATTCATTCGCACGAATGTATCCATTCTAATTCATTTGTAAGATCCATTCTAATTCATTCGCACAATTTATTCTAATTCATTAGTACGAGCCACTCTAATTCATTAGCACGATCCATTCTAATTCATTCGTACGATCCATTCTATTTCATTCGTACGATCCATTCTTACTCATTCGTACGATCCATTCTAATTCTTTCGCACGAATGTATCCATTCTAATTCATTCTTACGATCTATTCTAATTCATTCGCACGATCCATTCTAATTCATTCGTACGATCCATTCTAATTCATTCATATAATCCATTCTAATTCATTCGTACGATCCATTCTAATTCATTCGCACGATCCATTCTATTTCATTCGTATGACCCATTCTAATTCCTTCATACGATCCATTCTAGTTCATTCCCATGAATGTATCCATTCTAATTCATACGTACGATCCATTCTAATTCCTTCATACGATCCATTCTAATTCAATCATATGATCCATTCTAATTCATTCACACGAATGTATCCATTATAATTCATTCGTACGATCCATTTCGATCCAATCTAATTCATTCATACGATCCATTCTAATTCATTCGCACGAATGTATCCATTCTAATTCATTTCATTCGTGCGAATGAATAAGAAAGGATCATACGAATGAATCGTGCGAATGAATTAGAATGGATTGTGCGAATGAATTAGAATTAATCGTATGAATAAATCGTGCAAATGAATTAGAATGGATCGTACGAATGAATTAGAATGGATCGTACGAATGAATTAGAATGGATTCATTCCTATGGATACATTCGTGCGAATGAATTAGAATGGATCGTATGAATGAATTAGATTGGATCGTATGAATAAATTAGAATGGATCGTACATATGAATTAGAATGGATACATTCGTGCGAATGAATTAGAATGGATCATACGACGGAATTAGGGTGGATCGTACGAATGAATTAGAATGGATTGTCTGAATTAATTAGAATGGATCGGATGAATGAATTAGAATGGATCGTGCGAATGAATTAGAATAGAATGGATCCATTCTAATTCATTCGTACTATCCATTCTAATTCCTTCGTATGATCCATTCTAATTCATTGGCACGAATGTATCCATTCTAATTCATTCATACGATCCATTCGAATTCATTCATACGATCCATTCTAATTCATCGTACGATCATTCTAATTCATTCGCTCGATCCATTCTAATTCATTCATACGATCCATTCTAATTCATTCATACAATCCATTCTAATTCTTTTGCACGAATGTATCCATTCTAATTCATTCGTACGATCCACCCTAATTCCTTCGTTTGATCCATTCTAAATCATTCGCACGAATGTATCCATTCAAATTCATTCGTACGATCCATTCGAATTCATTCATACGATCCATTCTAATTCATTCATACGTTCTATTCTAATTCATTCGCACGAATGTATCGATTCTAATTCATTCATACGATCCAATCTAATTCAGTCGCACGATCCAATCTAATTCATTCGCACGATCCATTCTAATTCATTCGTACGATCCATTTTATTTCATTCGTACGATCCATTCTTACTCATTCGTACGATCCATTCTAATTCATTCGCACGAATGTATCCTTATTCGCACGATCTATTTCTAAATCATTTCATACGATCCATTCTATTTCTTTCGTACGATCCATTCTTACTCATTCGTACAATCTATTCTAATTCATTCGCTTGATCCAATCTAATTCATTCGCACGATCCATTCTAATTCATTCGTATGATCCATTCTATTTCATTCGTACGATCCATTCTTACTCATTCGTACGATCCATTCTAATTCATTCGCACGAATGTATCCATTCTAATTCATTCGTACGATCCATTCATTCGTACAATCCATTCTAATTCATTCGTACGATCCATTCTAATTCATTCACACGATCCATTCTAATTAATTCGTATGATCCATTCTAATTCATTCGCGCGATCCATTCTAATTCATTCATAATTCGTTCGCACGATCATTCAGGAGTTTACGTTGCGGCCTCAGACTTTGTATTTGGTTGAATACAAAGGTGCACCTTTGAATGAATTAGAATGGATCACACAGGGTCCCCCCACGTTCAACTAACTTTCAAAGGTGCACCTTTGTATTCAACCAAAAACAAAGTCTGAGGCCGCAACCTAAACACCTGAATGATCGTGCGAATGAATTACGAATGAATTAGAATAGATTGTGCGAATGAATTAGAATGGATCGTGCGAATGAATTAGAATGGATCTTACGAATGAATTAGAATGGATCGTACGAATGAATTAGAATGGATCGTGCTAATGAATTAGAATGGATCGTACGAATGAATTAGAATAGATCGTGCGAATGAATTAGAATGGATCGTACGAATGAATTAGAATGGATACATTTGTGCGAATGAATTAGAATGGATCGTATGAATGAATTAGAATGGATCGTAGGAATAAATTCGAATAGATCGTACGAATGAATTAGAATGGATACATTCGTGCGAATGAATTAGAATGGATCATACGAAGGAATTAGGGTGGATCGTACGAATGAATTAGAATGGATACATTCGTGCGAAAGAATTAGAATGGATTGTATGAATGAATTAGAATGGATCGTATAAATGAATTAGAATGGATCGTGCGAATGAATTAGAATGGATTGTGCTAATGAGTAAGAATTGATCGTACGAATGAAATAGAATGGATCGTACGAATGAATTAGAATGGATAGTGCTAATGAATTAGAATGGATCGTACGAATGAATTAGAATAGATTGTGCGAATGAATTAGGATGGATCGTGCGAATAAATTAGAATGGATACATTCTTGCGAATGAATTAGAATGGTTTGTATGAATGAATTAGAATGGATCGTATGAATGAATTCGAATGGATCGTACGAATAAATTAGAATGGATACATTCGTGCGAATGAATTAGAATTGATCATACGAAGGAATTAGGGTTGATCGTACGAATGAATTAGAATGGATACATTAGTGCAAAAGAATTAGAATGGATTGTATGAATGAATTAGAATGGATCGTATGGATGAATTAGAATGGATCGTGCGAATAAACTAGAATGGATCGTATGAATGAATTAGAATGGATCGTATAAATGAATTAGAATGGATCGTGCGAATGAATTAGAATGGATCGTACGAATGAATTAGAATGGATACATTCGTGCGAATGAATTAGAATGGATCGTACGAATGAGTAATAATGGATCGTACGAATGAAAAAGAATGGACTGTACGAATGAATTATAATGGATCGTGCTAATGAATTAGAATGGATCGTACGAATGAATTAGAATAGATTGTGCGAATGAGTTAGAATGGATCGTACGAATGAGTTAGAATGGATACATTCGTGCGAATGAATTAGAATGGATCGTACGAATGAGTAAGAAAGAAATAGAATGGATCGTACGAAGGAATTAGAATGGATCGTGCTAATGAATTAGAATGGATCGTACGAATGAATTAGAATAGATTGTTTGAATGAATTAGAATGGATCGTACGAATGAATTAGAATGGATACATTCGTGCGAATGAATTAGAATGGATCGTATGACTAAATTAGATTGGATCATATGAATGAATTAGAATGGATCGTACGTATGAATTAGAATGTATACATTCATGGGATTGAATTAGAATGGATCGAACGAAGGAATTAGAATGGATCATACGAATGAAATAGAATGGATCGTACGAATGAAATAGAATGGATCGTACGAAGGAATTAGAATAGATCGTACGAATGAATTAGAATGGATACATTCGTGCAATCAATTCTAATTCTTTTGCATGAATGAATTAGAATGGATCGTGCGAATGAATTAGAATGGATCGTGCTAATGAATTAGAATGGATCATACGAATGAATTAGTATAGATTGTGCGAATGAATTAGAATGGATCGTATGAATGAGTAAGAATGGATACATTCATGCGAATGAATTAGAATGGATACATTCGTGCGAATGAATTAGAATGGATCGTACGAATGAGTAAGAATGGATCGTATGAATGAAATAGAATGGATCGTACGTATGAATTTGAATGGATCGTGCGAATAAATTAGATTGGATTGTGCGAATGAATTAGAATGGATCGTACGTATGAATTAGAATGAATACATTCGTGCGAATGAATTAGAATAGATCGTATGAATGAATTATAATAGATCGTATGAATGAATTCGAATGGATCGTACGTATGAATTAGAATGGATCGTACGAATGAATCAGAATGGATCATATGAATGAATTAGAATGGATCTTGTGAACGAATTAGAATGGATCGTACGAACGAAATAGAATGGATACATTCGTGCGAAAGAATTAGAATGGATTGTATGAATGAATTAGAATGGATCGTACGAATGAATTAGAATGGATACCTTCGTGCGAATGAATTAGAATGGATACCTTCGTGCGAATGAATTAGAATGGATCGTACGAATGAGTAAGAATGGATCGTACGAATGAAATAGAATGGATCGTGCGAAAGAATTAGAATGGGTCGTGCGAATGAATTAGATTGGATCGTGCGAATGAATTAGAATGGATCGTACGAATGAGTAAGAATGGATCGTACGAATGAAATAGAATGGATCGTATGAATTAATTAGAATGGATCATACGAATGAAATAGAATGGATCGTATGAATGAATTAGAATGGATCGTATGAAGTAGAATAGATCGTATGAATGAATTAGAATGTATCGTGCTAATGAATTAGAATGGATCGTACGAATGAATTAGAATGGATCGTACGAATGAATTAGAATGGATCGTATGAATGAATTAGAATGGATCGTGCGAATGAATTAGAATGGATCGTACGAATAAATTAGAATGGATACATTCGTGCGAATGAATTAGAATGGATCGTACGAATGAGTAAGAATGGATCGTACGAATGAAATAGAATGGATCGTACGAATGAATTAGAATGGATCATGCGAATAAACAAGATTGGATCATGCAAATGAATTAGAATGGATTGTACGAATGAATTAGAATGGATACATTCGTGCGAATGAATTAGAATGGATCTTATGAATGAAATAGAATGGATCGTATGAATGAATTCGAATGGATCGTACGAATGAATTAGAATGGATACATTCGTGCGAATGAATTAGAATGGATCATACGAAGGAATTAGGGTGGATCGTACGAATGAATTAGAATGGATACATTCGTGCGAAAGAATTAAAATGGATTATATGAATAAATTAGAATGGATCGTATGAATGAATTAGAATGGATCGTGCGAATGAATTAGAATGGATCGTACGAGTGAATTAGAATCGATCGTATGAATGAATTAGAATGGATCGTGCGAATGAATTAGAATGGATCGTATGAATGAGTAAGAATGGACTGTACGAATGAAATAGAATGGATCGTACGAATGATTTAGAATGGATCGTGCTAATGAATTAGAATGGATCGTGCGAATGAATTAGAATGGATCGTACGAATGAATTAGAATGGATCGTACGAATGAATTAGCATGGATACTTCCGTGTGAATGAATTAGAGTGGATCGTACGAATTAGTAAGAATGGATCATACGAATGAAATAGATTGGATCGTACGAATGAATTAGAATGGATCGTGCTAATGAATTAGAATGGATCGTACGAATGAATTAGAATAGATTGTGCGAATGAATTAGAATGGATCGTATGAATGAATTAGAATGGATCATATGAATGAATTAGAATAGATCGTGCGAATAAATTAGAATGGATCATACAAATGAATTAGAATGGATACATTCGTGTGAATGAATTAGAATGGATTGTATGAATGAATTAGAATGGATCGTATGAATGAATTAGAATGGATCGTACGAATGAATTAGAATGGATCGTACGAATGAATTACAATGGATCGTACGAATGAATTAGAATGGATCGTGCGAATGAATTAGAATGGATCGTACGAATGAATTAGAATGGATACATTTGTGCGAATGAATTAGAATGGATCGTACGAATGAGTAAGAATGGATCGTATGAATGAAATAGAATGGATCGTACAAATGAATTAGAATGGATCGTGCTAATGAATTAGAATGGATCGTACGAATGAATTAGAATAGATTGTGCGAATGAATTAGAATGGATCGTACGAATGAATTAGAATGGATACATTCTTGCGAAAGAATTAGAATGGATTATATGAATGAATTTGAATGGATCGTATGAATGAATTAGAATGGATCGTGCAAATAAATTAGAATGGATCGTACGAATGAATTAGAATGGATCGTACGATTGAATTTGAATGGATCGTGCGAATAAATTAGAATGGATCGTACGAATGAATTAGAATGGATACATTCATGCGAATGAATTAGAATGGATCGTACGAATGAGTAAGAATGGATCGTACGAATGAATTGGAATGGATCGAATGAATGAATTAGAATGGATCGTACAAATGAATTAGAATGGATCGTACGAATGAATTGGAATAGATACTGCGAATGAATTAGAATGGATCATACGAATGAATTAGAATGTATACATTCGTGCGAATGAATTAGAATGGATCGTATGAATGAATTAGTTTGGATCGTATGAATGAATTAGAATGGATCGTACGTATGAATTAGAATGGATTCATTCATGGGAATGAATTAGAATGGATCGTACGAAGGAATTAGGATGGATCTTCGAATGAAATAGAATGGATCGTTTGAAGGAATTAGAATGGATCGTTCGAAGGAATTAGAATGGATCGTATGACTGAATTAGAAAGGATACATTCGTGCAAAAGAATTAGAATGGATTGTATGAATGAATTAGAATGGATCGTGCAAATGAATTAGAATGGATCGTGCGAATGAATTAGAATGGATCGTACGAATGAATTAGAATAGATTGTGCGAAAGAATTAGAATGGATCGTATGAATGAATTAGAATGGATACATTCGTGCGAATGAATTAGAATGGATCGTATGAATGAATTAGAATGGATCGTATGAATGAATTCGAATGGATCGTACGAATGAATTAGAATGGATACATTCGTGCGAATGAATTAGAATGGATCATACGAAGGAATAAGGGTGGATCGTACGAATGAATTAGAATGGATACATTCGTGCGAAAGAATTAGAAAGGATTGTATGAATTAATTAGAATGGATCGTATGAATGAATTAGAATGGATCGTGCGAATGAATTAGAATGGATCGTACGAATGAATTAGAATGGATCGTACGAATGAATTAGAATGGATACATTCGTGCGAATGAATTAGAATGGATCGTATGAATGAATTAGAATAGATTGTGCAAATGAATTAGAATGGATATTAGAATGAATTAGAATGGATCGTACATATAAATTAGAATGGATTGATTCTAATTCATTCGTACGATCCATTCTAATTCCTTCATGCGATCCATTCTAATTCCTTCGTACGATCCATTCTAAATCCTTCGTACGATCCATTCTAATTTATTTGCATGATCCATTCTAATTTATTCATACAATCCATTCTAATTCTTTTGCACGAATGTATCTATTCTAATTCATTCGTATGATCCATACTAATTCCTTCGTACGATCCATTCTAATTCATTCCCATGAATATATCCATTCTAATTCATAGGTACGATCCATTCTAATTCATTCATACGATCCAATCTAATTCATTCATACGATCCATTCTAATTCATTCGCGCGAATGTATCCATTCTAATTCATTCGTACGATCCATTCTAATTCAATCGCACAATCTATTCTAATTCATTTGTACGAACCATTCTAATTCATTAGCACGATCCATTCTAATTCATTCGTACGATCCATTCTTTTTCATTCGTACGATCCATTCTTACTCATTCGTACGATCCATTCTAATTCATTCGCACGAATGTATCCATTCTAATTCATTCGTACGATCCATTCATTCGTACGATCCATTCTTACTCATTCGTTCGATCCATTCTAATTCATTCGCACGAATGTATCCATTCTAATTCATTCGTACGATCCATTCTAATTCATTCGCACGATATATTCTTATTCATTCATACGATCCATTCCAATTCATTCGTACGATCCATTCTAATTCATTAGCATGATCCATTCTAATTCATTCGCATGATCCATTCTTACTCATTCATACGATCCATTCTAATTCATATGATCCATTCTAATCCATTATAATTCCTTTGTACGAATGAATTAGAATGGATCATACGAAGGAATTAGGGTGGATCGTACGAATGAATTAGAATGGATACATTCGTGCGAAAGAATTAGTATGGATTGTGTTAATGAATTAGAATGGATCGTGTGATGAATTAGAATGGATCGTACGAATGAATTAGAATGGATTGTATGAATGAATTCGAATGGATCGTACGATTGAATTAGAATGGATCATGCTAATGAATTAGAATGGATCGTAGGAATGAAATAGAATGGATCGTACGAATAAATTAGAATGGATCGTGCTAATGAATTAGAATGGATCGTACGAATGAATTAGAATGGATCATATGAAGGAATTAGGGTGGATCGTACGAATGATTTAGAATGGATACATTCGTGCGAAAGAATTAGAATAGATTGTATGAATGAATTAGAATGGATCATACAAATGAATTAGAATGGATCGTGCGAATGAATTTGAATGGATCTTACGAATGAAATAGAATGGATCGTATGAATGAATTAGAATGGATCGTGCGAATGAATTTGAATGGATACATTCGTGCGAATGAATTAGAATGGATCGTACGAATGAGTTAGAATGGATCGTACGAATGAAATAGAATGGATCGTACGAATTAATTAGAATGGATCGTGCTAATGAATTAGAATGGATCGTACGAATGAATAAGAATAGATTGTGCGAATGAATTAGAATGGATCGTACGAATGAATTAGAATGGATACATTCGTGCGAATGAATTAGAATGGATTGTATGAATGAATTAGATTGGATCGTATGAATGAATTAGAATAGATCATACGTATGAAGTAGAATGGATAAATTCATGGGAATGAATTAGAATGGATCGTACGAAGGAATTAGAATTGATCATACGAATGAAATAGAATGGATCGTACGAAGGAATTAGAATGGATCATATGAAAGAATTAGAATGGATCGTACGAAAGAATTAGAGCGAATGAATTAGAATGGATCGTACGAATGAGTAAGAATGGATCGTACGAATGAAATAGAATGGATCGTATGAATGAATTAGAATGGATCATATGAATGAATTAGAATGGATCGTATGAATGAATTCGAACGGATCGTACGAATGAGTTAGAATGGATACAGTCGTGCAAATGAATTAGAATGGATCATATCAAAGAATTAGGGTGGATCGTACGAATGAATTAGAATGGATACATTCGTGCGAAAGAATTAGAATAGATTGTCTGAATGAATTAGAATGGATCGTATGAATGAATTAGAATGGATCGTGCGAATGAATTAGAATGGATCGTACGAATGAATTAGAATGGATCGTACGAATGAATTAGAATGGATCGTGCGAATGAATTAGAATGGATCGTACGAATGAATTAGAATGGATACATTCGTGCGAATGAATTAGAATGGATCGTACGAATGAGTAGGAATGGATCGTACGAATAAAATAGAATGGATCAAATGAATGAGTAAGAATGGATCGTATGAATGAAATAGAATAGATCGTACGAATGAATTCGAATGGATCGTGCTAATGAATTAGAATGGATCGTATGAATGAATTGTAATAGATTGTGCGAATGAATTAGAATGGATCGTACGAATGAATTAGAATGGATACATTCGTGCGAATGAATTAGAATGGATCGTATGAATGAATTAGATTGGATCGTATGAATGAGTTAGAATGGATCGTACGTATGAATTAGAATGGATACATTCATGGGAATGAATTAGAATGGATTGTACGAAGGAATTAGAATGGATCATATGAATGAAATAGAATAGATCATACGAAGGAATTAGAATGGACCGTACGAAGGAATTAGAATGGATCGTACGAAGGAATTAGAATGGACCGTACGAATGAATTAGAATGGATACATTCGTGCAAACGAATTAGAATAGATTGTATAAATGAATTAGAATGGATCGTGCAAATGAATTAGAATGGATCGTGTGATAGAATTAGAATGGATCGTACGAATGAATTAGAATAGATTGTGCGAATGAATTAGAAAGGATCGTACGAATGAATTAGAATGGATTCATTCGTGTGAATAAATAAGAATGGATCGTATGAATGAATTAGAATGGATCGTATGAATGAATTCCAATGGATCGTACGAATGAATTAGAATGGATACTTCGTGCGAATGAATTAGAATGGATCATACGAGGGAATTAGGGTGGATCGTACTCTAATTCCTTCATACGATCCATTCGTACGATCCATTCTAATTCCTTCATACGATCCATTCGAATTCATTTATATGATCCATTCTAATTCATTCATACGATCCATTCTAATTCATTCGTACGATCCATTCTAATTTATTCGCACGATCCAATCTAATTTATTCGCACGATCCATTCTAATTCATTATTCGCACAATCTATTCTAATTCATTCGTATGCTCTATTCTAATTCATTAGCACGATCCATTCTAATTCATTCGTACGATCCCTTCTATTTCATTCGTACGATCCATTCTTACTCATTCGTACGATCCATTCTAATTCATTCGCACGAATGTATCCATTCTAATTCATTCGTACGATCCATTCTAATTCATTCGCACTATCCATTCTAATTCATTCACACAATTCATTGTAATTCATACGTACGATCCATTCTAATTCATTCATATGATCTATTCTAATTCATTAATACGATCAATTCTAATTCATTCGCACGATCCATTCTAATCCATTCGTACGATCCATTCTTACTCATTCGTACTATCCATTCTAATTCATTCGCACGAATGTATCCATTCTAATTCATTCGTACGATCCATTCTATTTCATTTATACGATCCATTCTAATTCATTCATACAATTTATTCTAATTCATTCGCACGAATGTATCCATTCTAATTCATTCGTACGATCCACCCTAATTCCTTCGTATGAATGAATTAGATTGGATCGTATGAATGAATTAGAATGGATCGTACGTATGAATTAGAATGGATACATTCGTGCGAATGAATTAGAATGGATCATACGAAGGAATTAGGGTGGATCGTATGAATGAATTAGAATGGATACATTCGTGCGAAAGAATTAGAATGGATTCTATGAATGAATTAGAATGGATCGTATGATTGAATTAGAATGGATCATGTGAATGAATTAGAATAGAATGGATTCTAATTCATTCGTATGATCCATTCTAATTCATTCGCACGAATGTATCCATTCTAATTCATTCGTACGATCCATTCGAATTCATTCATATGATCCATTCTAATTCATTCATACGATCAATTCTAATTCATTCGCACGATCCATTCTAATTCATTCAGACGATCCATTCTAATTCATTCATACAATCCATTCTAATTCTTTCGCACTAATGTATCCATTCTAATTCATTCGTACGATCCACTCTTATTTCTTTGTACAATCCATTCTAATTCATTCGTACGATCCATTCTAATTCATTCGCACGATCCATTCTAATTCTTTCGCACGAATGTATCCATTCTAATTCATTCGTACGATCCACCCTAATTCCTTCGTATGATCCATTCTAATTCATTCGTATGATCCATTCTAATTCATTCGTACGACCCATTCTAATTCATTTATACGATCCATTCAAATTCATTCGCACGAATGTATCCATTCGAATTCATTCATACGATCCATTCTAATTCATTCGCACGAATGTATCCATTCTAATTCATTCGTACGATTAATTCTAATTCATTCACACAATCTATTCTAATTCATTCATACGATCCATTCTAATTCATTCGCACGATCAATTCTAATTCATTCATACGATCCATTCGAATTCATTCAGACGATCCATTCTAATTCATTCGTACGATCCATTCTAATTCTTTCGTATGAATGTATCCATTATAATTCATTCGTACGACCTATTCTAATTGATTCGCACGAATGTATCCATTCTAATTCATTCGTACGATCCATTCAAATTCATTCATAAGATCCATTCTAATTCATTCATACGATCCATTCTAATTTATTCGCACGAATGTATCCATTCTAATTCATTCGTACGATCCATTCTAATTCATTTGTACGATCCATTCTAATTCATTCATACAATCTATTCTAATTCTTTTGCACGAATGTATCCATTCTAATTCATTCGTACGATCCATTCTAATTTCTTCGTACAATCCATTCTAATTCCTTTGTACGATCCATTCGAATTCCTTCGTACGATCCATTCTAATTCATTCCCATGAATGTATCCATTCTAATTCATACGTACGATCCATTCTAATTCATTCATACGATCCAATTCATACGTACGAATAAATTAGATTGTGCGAATGAATTAGAATGGATCGTACAAATGAATTAGAATGGATTAGATTTGATCGTACGAAGGAATTAGAATAGATTGTGCCAATAAATTAGAATGGATCTTTCGAATGAATTAGAATTAATTCATTTGTGCAAATGAATTAGAATGGATCGTATGAATGACTTAGATTGGATCGTATGAATGAATTAGAATGGATCGTACGTATGAATTAGAATAGATACATTCATGGGAATGAATTTGAATGTATCGTACGAAGGAATTAGAATGGATCACACGAATGAAATAGAATGGATCGTACGAAGGAATTAAAATGGATCGTACGAAGGAATTATAATGGATCGTACGAAGGAACTAGAATGGATCGTATGAATGAATTAGAATGGATCGTGCGAATGAATTAGAATGGATCACATGAATGAATTCGAATTAGAATGAATTAGAATGGATCGTATGAAAGAATTAGAATGGATCGTGCTAATGAATTAGAATGGATTGTACGAATGAATTAGAATAGATTGTGCCAATAAATTAGAATGGATCTTACGAATGAATTAGAATTGATTCATTTGTGCAAATGAATTAGAATGGATCGTATGAATGACTTAGATTGGATCGTATGAATGAATTAGAATGGATCGTACGTATGAATTAGAATAGATACATTCATGGGAATGAATTTGAATGTATCGTACGAAGGAATTAGAATGGATTACACGAATGAAATAGAATGGATCGTACGAAGGAATTAAAATGGATCGTACGAAGGAATTAGAATGGATCGTACGAAGGAATTAGAATGGATCATATGAATGAATTAGAATGGATACATTCGTGCAAAAGAATTAGAAAGGATTGTATGAATGAATTAGAATAGATCATGCAAATGATCTAGAATGGATCGTGCGAATAAGGATACATTCGTGCGAATGAATTAGAATGGATCCTATGAATGAGTCAGAATGGATCGTACGAATGAAATAGAATGGATCGTACGAATGAATTAGAATGGATCGTGGGAATGAATTAGATTGGATCATGCGAATGAATTAGAATGGATTGTACGAATGAATTAGAATGGATACATTCGTGCGAATGAATTAGAATGGATCGTATGAATGAATTAGTATGGATCGTATGAAAGAATTCGAATGGATCGTACGAATGAATTAGAATGGATACATTCGTGCGAATGAATTAGAATGGATCATACGAAGGAATTAGGGTGGATCGTACGAATGAATTAGAATGGATACATTCTTGCGAAAGAATTAGAATGGATTATATGAATGAATTTGAATGGATCGTATGAATAAATTAGAATGGATCGTGCGAATGAATTAGAATGGATCGTACGAATAAATTAGAATGGATCGTATGAATGAGTTAGAATGGATCATGCGAATGAATTAGAATGGATCGTATGAATAAATTCAAATGGATCGTACGAATGAATTAGAATGTATACATTCGTGCGAATGAATTAGAATGGATCATACGAATGAATTAGGGTGGATCGTACGAATGAATTAGAATGGATTAGAATGGATCGTGCGACTGAATTAGAATGGATCGTACGAATGAATTAGAATGGATACATTCATGCAAAGGAATTAGAATGGATCGTATGAATAAATTAGAATGGATCGTGCGAATGAATTAGATTGGATCGTACGAATGAATTAGAATGGATACATTAATGCGTACGAATGAATTAGAATGGATACATTCGTGCGAATAAATTAGAATGGATCGTACGAATGAGTAAGAATGGATCGTACGAATGAATGGATCATACGAATGAATTAGAATGGATACATTCGTGCGAATGAATTAGAATGGATCGTACAAATTAACAAGAATGGATTAGAATGGATCGTACGAATGAATTAGAATGGATCGTACGAATGAATTAGAATGGATACATTCGTGCGAATGAATTAGAATGGATCATACGAATGTGTAACAATGGGCCGTACGAATAAAATAGAATGGATCGTACGAATGAATTTGAATGGATCATGCTAATGAATTAGAATGGATCGTACAAATGAATTAGAATAGATTGTGCGAATAAATTAGAATGGATCGTACGAATAAATTAGAATGGATCATATGAATGAATTAGAATGGATCGTATGAATGAATTAGAATGGATCGTACGAATGAATTAGAATGGATCGTATGAATGTGTTAGAATGGATCGTGCGATTGAATTAGAATGGATCGTACGAGTGAATTAGAATGGATATATTCGTCCGAATGAATTAGAATGGATCGTACGAATGAGTAAAAATGGATTGTATGAATGAAATAGAATGGATCGTACGAATGAATTAGAATGGATCGTGCTTATGAATTAGAATGGATCGTACGAATGAATTAGAATAGATTGTGCGAATAAATTAGAATGGATCGTATGAATGAATTAGAATGGATATATCCGTGCGAAGGAATTAGAATGGATCGTACGAATGTATCGTACGAAGGAATTAGAGTGAATTAGAATGGATACATTCGTGCGAATGAATTAGAATGGATCGTATGAATGAATTAGATTGGATCGTATGAATGAATTAGAATGGATCGTACGTATGAATTAGAATGGATATATTCATGGGAATGAATTAGAATGGATCGTACGTAGGAATTAGAATGGATCGTATGAAGGAAATAGAATGGATTGTACGAATGAATTAGAATGGATACATTCATGCTAAAGAATTAGAATGGATTGTATGAATGAATTAGAATGGATCGTACAAATGAATTAGAATGGATCGTGCGAATGAATTAGAATGGATCGTACGAATGAATTAGAATAGATTGTGCGAATGAATTAGAATGGATCTTACGAATGAATTAGAATGGATACATTTGTCCGAATGAATTAGAATGGATCGTATGAATGAATTAGAATGAATCGTATGAATGAATTCGAATGGATCGTACAAATGAATTAGAATGGATACATTCGTGCGAATGAATTAGAATGGATCATACAAAGGAATTATGGTGGATCGTACGAGTGAATTAGAATGGATACATTCGTGCGAAAGAATTAGAATGGATTGTTTGAATGAATTAGAATGGATCGTATGAATGAATTAGAATGGATCGTGCGAATGAATTAAAATGGATCGTACGAATGAATTAGAATGGATCGTACGAATGAATTAGAATGGATCATGCGAATGAATTAGAATGGATTGTACGAATGAATTAGAATGGATACATTGATGCGAATGAATTGAGTAAGAATGGATCGTACGAATGAAATAGAATGGATCGTACGAATAAATTAGAATGGATCGTGCGAATGAATTAGATTGGATCGTGCGAATGAATTAGAATGGATCGTACGAATGAATTAGAATGGATACATTCGTGCGAATTAATTAGAATGGATCGTATGAATGAATTAGAATGGATAGTTTGAATGAATTCGAATAGATCGTACGAATGTATTAGAATGGATACATTCTTGCGAATGAATTAGAATGGATTATACGAAGGAATTAGGGTGGATCGTACCAATGAATTAGAATGGATACATTCATACGAAAGAATTAGAATGTGTTGTATGAATGAATTAGAATGGATCGTGCGAATGAATTAGAATGGATCGTACGAATGAATTAGAATGGATCGTGCGATTGATTAGAATGGATCATACGAATAAATTAGAATAGATACATTTGTGCAAATGAATTAGAATGGATTGTACGAATGAGTAAGAATGGATCGTACGAATGAAATAGAATGGAACGTACGAATAAATTAGAATGGATCATGCTAATGAATTAGAATGGATCGTACGAATGAATTAGAATAAATTGTGCGAATGAATTAGAATGGATCGTATGATTGAATTAGAATGGATACATTCGTGCAAATGAATTAGAATGGATTGTATAAATGAATTAGATTAGATCGTATGAATGAATTAGAATGGATCGTACGTGTGAATTAGAATGGATACATTCATAGGAATGAATTAGAATGGATCGTACGAAGGAATTAGAATGGATCATACAAATGAAATAGAATGGATCGTACGAAGGAATTAGAATGGATCGTACGAAGGAATTAGAATGGATACATTCGTGCAAAAGAATTAAAATGGATTGTATGAATGATTTAGAATGGATCATGCAAATGAACTAAATGGATCGTGCGAATGAATTAGAATGGTTCATACAAATGAATTAGAATAGATTGTGCGAATGAATTAGAATGGATCGTATGAATGAATTAGAATGGATCGTATGAATGAATTTGAATGGATCATACGAATAAATTAGAATGGATCGTGCGAATGAATTAGAATGGATAGTACGAATGAATTTGAATGGATCGTATGAATGAATTAGAATGGATCGTTCGAATGAATTAGAATAGATCGTACGAATGAATTAGAATGGATACATTCTTGCGAATGAATTAGAATGGATCGTACGAATGAGTAAGAATGGATCGTACGAATGAAATAGAATGGATCCATTCTAATTCATTCGCACGATCCATTCTAATTCATTCGCACGAATGTATCCATTATAATTCATTCGTACGATCCATTCTAATTCATTCGCACGAATGTATCCATTCTAATTCATTCGTACGATCCATTCTAATTCATTCGCACGAATGTATCCATTCTAATTCATTCTAATTCCTTCGTACGATCCATTCGTACGATCCATTCTAATTCCTTCGCACGAAAATATCCATTCTTATTTATTCGTACGATCCATTCTAATTCATTCATACGATCCATTCTAATTCATTCGCACAATCCATTCCAATTCATTCATACGATCCATTCTAATTCATTCGTATGATCCATTCTAATTACTTCGTATGATCCATTCTAATTCATTCCCATAAATGTATCCATTCTAATTTATTCGTACGATCTATTCTAATTCATTTGCATGAATGTATCCATTGTAATTCATTCGTATGATCCATTCTTATTCATACGTACAATATATTCTAATTCATTCATACGAACCATTCTAATTCATTAGCACGATCCATTCTAATTCATTCGTACGATTCATTCTATTTCATTCGTACGATCCATTCTTACTCATTCGTACGATCCATTCTAGAATTAGATCATAGGAAATAGAATGGATTAGAATAGATTGGAATGAGTTAGAATGGATCATACGAAGGAATTAGGGTGGATCGTACGAATGAATTAGAATGGATTAGAATGGATCATACGTATGAATTAGATTGGATCGTGCGAATATATTACAACGGATCGTACAAATGAATTAGAATTAGAATGGATCGTATGAATGAATTAGAATGGATCGTACGAATGAATTAGAATGGATACATTCGTGGTAATGAATTAGAATGGATCGTACGAATGAGTAAGAATGGATCGTACGAATGAATTAGAATGGATCGTACAAATGAATTAGAATGGATCGTACGAACGAATTAGAATAGATTGTGCGAATGAATTGGAATGGATCGTACGAATGAATTAGAATGGATATATTCGTGCGAATGAATTAGAATGGATCGTATGAATGAATTAGATTGGATCGTATGAATGAATTAGAATGGATCGTACGTATGAATTAGAATGGATACATTCATGGGAATGAATTAGAATGGATCGTACGAAGGAATAAGAATGGATCATACGAAGGAAATAGAATGGATCGTACGAATAAATTAGAATGAATCGTGCGAATGAATTAGAATGGATCATACGAATGAATTAGAATGGATACATTTGTGCGAATGAATTAGAATGGATCATACGAATGAGTAAGAATGGATCGTACGAATGAAATAGAATGGATTGTACGAATGAATTAGAATGGATCGTGCCAATGATATAGAATGGATCGTACGAATGAATTAGAATAGATTGTGCGAATGAATTATAATGGATCGTATGAATAAATTAGAATGTATACATTCGTGTGAATGAATTAGAATGGATCATATGAATGAATTTGATTGGATCGTATGAATATATTAGAATGGATCGTACGTAAGAATTGGAATGGATACATTCATGGGAATGAATTAGAATGGATCGTACGAAGGAATTAGAATGGATCGTACGAAGGAATTAGAATGGATCAATCGAATGAAATAGAATGGATCGTACGAAGGAATTAGAATGGATCATACGAAGAAATAAGAATGGATTGTGCGAATGAATTATAATGGATCGTACGAATGAAATAGAATGGATCGTATGAATGAATTAGAATGGATCGTACGAATGATTTAGAATGGATACATTCGTGCGAAAGAATTAGAGTGGATTGTACGAATGAATTAGAATGGATCGTACGAATGAATTAGAATGGATCATGCGAATGAATTAGAATGGATCGTACGAATGAATTAGAATGGATACATTCGTGTGAATGAATTAGAATGGATCGTACGAATGAGTAAGAATGGATCGTACGAATGAATTAGAATGGATCGTATGAATGAATTAGAATGGATCGTGCGAATGAATTAGAATTGATCGTATGAATGAATTAGAATGGATCGTATGAATGAATTAGAATGGATCGTGCGAATGAATTAGAATGGATCGTATGAATGAATTCGAATTAGAATGAATTAGACTGGATCGTACAAATGAATTAGAATGGATCATACGAATGAATTAGAATGGATTGTATGAATGAATTAGAATAGATTGTGCGAATGAATTAGAATGGATCGTACGAATGAATTAGAATGGATCGTGTGAATGAATTAGAATGGATAGCATGAATGAATTAGAATCGATCATACGTACGATCCATTCTATTTCATTCGTACGATCCATTCTTACTCATTCGTACGATCCATTCTAATTCATTCACACGAATGTATCCATTCTAATTCATTCATACGATCCATTCTAATTCATTTGCACGATCCATTCTAATTCATTCGTACGATCCATTCTAATTCGTACGTACAATTTATTATAATTCATTCGTACGATCCTTTCTAATTCATTAGCATGATCCATTCTAATTCATTCGTACGATCCATTCTATTTCATTCATACGATCCATTCTAACTCATTGGCACGAATGTATCCATTCTAATTCATTCGCACGATCCATTATAATTCAGTCATACGATCCATTCTAATTCTTTTGCACGAATGTATCCATTCTAATTCATTCGTACGATCCATTCTAATTCCTTCGTACGATCCATTCTAATTCATTCGTATGATCCATTCTAATTCATTAGCACGATCCATTCTAATTCATTCATACATTCCATTCTAATTCATTCGTACGATCCATTCTAAGTCATTCTAATTCGAATTAGAATGGATCTTATGAATGAATTAGAATGGATGGTACGAATGAGTAAGAATGGATTGTACGAATGAAGTAGAATGGATCGTACGAATGAAGTAGAATGGATCCTGCTAATGAATTAGAATGGATCGTACGAATGAATTAGAATAGATACATTCGTTCGAATGAATTAGAATGGATCGTACGAATGAGTAAGAATGGATCGTACGAATGAAATAGAATTGATCGTATGCATGAATTAGAATGGATCCTACGAATGAATTAGCACGATGAATTAGAATGGATCGTATGAATGAATTAGAATGGATCGTATGAATGAATTAGAATAGATACATTCGTGCGAACGAATTAGAATGGATCGTACGAATGAGTAAGAATGGATCGTACGAATGAAATAGAATGGATCGTATGAATGAATTAGAATGGATCGTATGAATGAATTAGAATGAATCGTGCGAATGAATTACAATGGATCGTACGAAGGAATTAGAATGGATTGTACGAATCAATTAGAATGGATATTTTTGTACGAATGAATTAGAAAGGATACATTCGTGCGAAAGAAAGGATTAGAATGGATCGTATGAATGAATTAGAATGGATCGTACGAATGAATTAGAATGGATCGTATGAATGAATTAGAATGGATCGTATGATTGAATTAGATTGGATCATACGAATGAAATTGAATGGATCGTACGAATGAATTAGAATGGATAGTGCTAATGAATTAGAATGGATCGTACGAATGAATTAGAATAGATTGTGCGAATGAATACATTCGTGCGAATGAATTAGAATGGATCGTATGAATGAATTAGAATGGATCGTATGAATGAATTAGAATGGATCGAATGAATGAATTCGAATGGATCGCACGAATGAATTAGAATGGATACATTCGTGCTAATGAATTAGAATAGATCATACGAAGGAATTAGGGTGGATCGTATGAACGAATTAGAATGGATCGTGCTAATGAATTAGAATGGATCGTACGAATGAATTAGAATAGATTTTGCGAATAAATTAGAATGGATCATACGAATGAATTAGAATGGATCGTATGAATGAATTAGAATGGATCCTGTGAATGAATTAGAATGGATCATACGAATGAATTAGACTGGATACATTCGTGCGAATGAATTAGAATGGATCGTACGAATGAGTAAGAATTAGAATGGATTGTATGAATGAATTAGAATGGATCGTATGAATGAATTAGAATGGATCGTGCGAATGAATTAGAATGGATTGTGCTAATGTGTAAGAATGGATCGTACGAATGAAATAGAATGGATCATACGAATGAATTAGAATGGATCGTGCGAATGAATTAGAATGGATCGTACGAATTAATTATAATAGATTGTGCGAATGAATTAGAATGGATAGTGTAAATGAATTAGAATGGATACATTCGTGCGAATGAATTAGAATGGATCGTATGAATGAATTAGAATGGATCGTATGAATGAATTCTAATGGATCGTACGAATGAATTAAAATGGATACATTCGTGCGAATGAATTAGAATGGATCATACGAAGGAATTAGGGTGGATCGTACGAATGAATTAGAATGGATACATTCGTACGAATGAATTAGAATGGATCGTATGAATTAGAATGGATACATTCGTACGATCCATTTTAATTCATTCATACGATCCATTCTAATTCATTCATACGATCCATTCTATTTCATTCGTATGATCCATTCATAACCATTCGTACGATCCATTCGAATTCATTCGTACGATCCATTCTAATTCATTCGCACAATCTATTCTAATTCATTCGTACGATCCATTCTAATTCATTAGCACGATCCATTCTAATTCATTCGTACGATCCATTCTATTTCATTCGTATGATCCATTCTTACTCATTTGTACGATCCATTCTAAATCATTCGCACGAATGTATCCATTCTAATTCATTCGTACGATCCATTCTATTTCATTCGTACGATCCATTCTAATTCATTCATACGATCCATTCTAATTCATTCGCACGATTGTATCCATTCTAATTCATTTGCACGATCCATTCTAATTCATTCGTACAATCCATTCTAATTCATTCGTACGATCCACCCTAATTCCTTCGTATGATCCATTCTAATTCATTCGCACGAATGTATCCATTCTAATATATTCTAATTCATTCGCACGATCCATTCTAATTCATTCATATGATCCAATCTAATTCATTCACACGATCCATTCTAATTCATTCGCACGAATGTATCCATTCTAATTCATTCGTACGATCCATTCTAATTCATTCGCACAATCTGTTCTAATTCATTCATACGATCCATTCTAATTCATTCGCATGATCCATTCTAATTCATTCATACGATCGATCATGCTAATGAATTAGAATGGATCATACGAATGAATTAGAATTGATCGTACGAATGAATTAGAATGGATCGTACGAATGAATTAGAATGGATCATGCGAATGAATTAGAATGGATCGTACGAATGAATTAGAATGGATACATTCGTGTGAATGAATTAGAATGGATCGTACGAATGAGTAAGAATGGATGGTACGTATGAAATAGAATGAATCGTACGAATGAATTAGAATGGATCGTGCGAATGAATTAGATTGGATCGTGCGAATGAATTAGAATGGATCGTACGAATGAATTAGAATGGATACATTCGTGCGAATGGATTAGAATGGATACATTCGTGCGAATGAATTAGAATGGATCATGCAAATGAATTAGAATGGATCGTACGAATGAATTAGAATGGAATGTATGAATGAATTTGAATGGATCGTACGAATAAATTAGAATGGATACATTCGTGTGAAAGAATTAGAATGGATCGTGCTAATTCATTCATACGATCCATTCTAATTCATTCGTTCGATCCATTCTAATTCATTCACACAATCTATTCTAATTCATTCGTACGATCCATTCTAATTCATTCTCACGATCCATTCTAATTGATGGATCGTATGAATGTATTAGAATGGATCATGCGAATGAATTAGAATGGATCGTACGAATGAATTAGAATGGATACATTCGTGCGAAATAATTAGAATTGATCGTACGAATGAATTAGAATGGATCATATGATGGAATTAGGGTGGATCGTACGAATGAATTAGAATGGATCGTATGAAGGAATTAGAATGGATCGTACGAAGGAATTAGAATGGATCGTACGAATGAATTAGAATGGATACATTCGTGCAAAAGAATTAGAATGGATCGTACGAATGAGTAAGAATGGATCGTACGAATGAAATAGAATGGATCATACGAATGAATTAGAATGGATCGTGCTAATGAATTAGAATGGATCGTGCTAATGAATAAGAATAGATCATACGAAAGAATTAGAATGGCTCGTACGAATGAATTAGAATGGATACATTCGTGCGAATGAATTAGAAAGGATCGTATGAATGAATTAGATTAGATCGTATGAATGAATTAGAATGGATCGTACGTATGAATTAGAATGGATACATTCAAGGGAATGAATTAGAATGGATCGTACGAAGGAATTAGAATGGATCATACGAATGAAATAGAATAGATCGTACGAAGGAATTAGAATGGATCGTACGAAGGAATTAGAATGGATCGTACGAATGAATTAGAATGGATCGTATGAATGAGTAAGAATGGATCGTACGAATGAAATAGAATGGATCGTACGAATGAATTAGAATGGATCATGCTAATGAATTAGAATGGATCGTACGAATGAATTAGAATAGATTGTGCGAATGATGAATTAGAATGGATCGTGCGAATGAATTAGATTAGATCGTGCAAATGAATTAGAATGGATCGTACGAATGAATTAGAATGGATACATTTGTGAGAATGAATTATAATGGATCATATGAATGAATTAGAATGGATCGTTTGAATGAATTCGAATAGATCATATGAAGGAATTAGAATGGATCGTACGAATGAATTAGAAAGGATCGTATGAATGAATTAGAATGGATCGTGCGAATAAATTAGAACGGATCGTACGAATGAATTAGAATGGATACATTCGTGCGAATGAATTAGAATGGATCGTACGAATGAGTAAGAATGGATCGTACGAATGAAATAGAATGGATCATACAAATGAATTAGAATGGATCGTGCGAAAGAATTAGATTGGATCGTGCGAATGAGTTAGAATGGATCGTACGAATGAATTAGAATGGATACATTCGTGCGAATGAATTATAATGGATCGTACGAATGAATTAGAATGGATACATTCGTGCAAATGAATTAGAATGGATCATGCGAATGAATTAGAATGGATCGTACGAATGAATTAGAATGGATCGTATGAATGAATTAGAATGGATCGTACGAATGAGTAAGAATGGATCGTACGAATGAAATAGAATGGATCGTACGAATGAATTAGATCATACAATCCATAGGAATGAATAAGAATGGATCGTACGAATGAATTCATTAGCACGAATGAATTAGAATGAATCATACGAATGGATTGTACGAAGTAATTAGAATGAATTAGAATGGATCGTACGAATGAATTAGAATGGATCTTATGAATGAATTAGATTGGATCGTGCGAATAAATTAGAATGGATCGTACGAATGAATTAGAATGGATACATTCATGCGAATGAATTAGAATGGATTGTATGAATGAATTAGAATGGATCGTATGAATGAATTTGAATGGATCGTACAAATGAATTAGAATGGATACATTTGTGCGAATGAATTAGAATGGATCATACAATGGAATTAGGTTGTATCGTACGAATGAATTAGAATCGATACATTCGTGCGAAAGAATTAGAATGGATTGTATGAATGAATTAGAATGATCATATGACTGAATTAGACTGGATCGTGCGAATGAATTAGAATGGATCGTACGAATGAATTAGAATGGATCGTATGAATGAATTAGAATGGATCGTGTGAATGAATTAGAATGGATTGTACGAATGAAATAGACTGGATACATTCGTGCGAATGAACTAAAATGGATCATACAAATGAGTAAGAATGGATCGTACGAATAAAATAAAAGGGATCGCACGAATGAATTAGAATGGATCATGCTAATAAATTAGAATGGATCGTACGAATGAATTAGAATAGATTATGTGAATGAATTAGGATGAATTGTACGAATGAATTAGAATGGATCGTATGAATGAATTAGAATGGATCGTGCGAATGAATTAGAATGGATCGTACGAATGAATTAGATTGGATACATTCGTGCGAATGAATTAGAATGGATCGTGCGAATGAGTAAGAATGGATCGTATGAATAAAATATAATGGATCGTACGAATGAATTAGAATGGATCATGCTAATGAATTAGAATGGATCATACGAATGAATTAGAATAGATTGTGCGAATGAATTAGAATGGATCGTGCGAATGAATTAGCATGGATACATTCGTGCGAATGAATTAGAATGGATCATTCGAAGGAATTAGAATCGATCGTACGAAGGAATTAGAATGGATACATTCACCCAAAAGAATTAGAATGGATTGTATGAATGAATTAGAATGGATCGTGCAAATGAATTAGAATGGATCGTGCGAATGAGGATACATTCGTGCGAATGAATTAGTAGGATCGTTTGTTCGCACGATCCATTCTAATTCCTTCGTACGATCCATTATAATTCATTCCCATGAATGTATCCATTCTAATTCATTCATACGATCCAATATAATTTATTCGCACGATCCAATCTAATTCATTCGCACTATCCATTCTAATTCATTCTTACGATCCATTCCAATTCATTCGTACGATCCATTCTAATTCATTCGCACAATCCATTCTAATTCATTCATACGATCCATTCTAATTCCTTCGTATGATCGTACGAATGAGTAAGAATGGATCGTACGAATGAAATAAAATGGATCGTATGAATGAATAAGAATGGATCGTGCGAATGAATTAGATTGGATCGTGCGAATGAATTAGATTGAATGGATTGTATGAATTAATAAGAATAGATTGTGCGAATGAATAAGAATGAATTAGAATGGATTGTATGAATGAATTAGAATGGATCGTATGAATGAATTAGAATGGATCGTACGAATGAATTAGAATGGATCGTGCTAATGATTTTGAATGGATCGTACGAATGAATTAGAATAGATTGTGCGAATGAATTAGAATGGATCGTACGAATGAATTAGAATGGATACATTCGTGCGAATGAATTAGAATGGATCGTATGAATGAATTAGATTGGATCGTATGAATGAATTAGAATGGATTGTACGTATGAATTAGAATGGATACATTCATGGGAATGAATTAGAATGGATCGTACGAAGGAATTAGAATGGCTCATACGAATGAAATAAAATGGATCGTACGAAGGAATTAGAATGGATCGTACGAAAGAATTAGAATGGATCGTACGAAGGAATTAGAGCGAATGAATTAGAATGGATCGTACGAATGAGTAAGAATGGATCGTATGAATGAAATAGAATGGATCATATAAATGAATTAGAATGGATCGTGCGAATAAATTAGATCATACGAATGAATTAGAATGGATCGTATGAAGGAATTACAATGGATCGTGCAAATGAATTAGAATAAATCGTACGAATGGATTAGAATAGATTTTACGATCCATTCTAATTCATTCTAATTCATACATACGAATGAAATAGAATGGATCGTACGAAGGAATTAAAATGGATCGTACAAATAAATTAGAATGGATCGTACGAATGAATTAGAATAGATTATGCGAATGAATTAGAATGGATCGTACGAATGAATTATAATGGATCCATTCTATTCTAAGTCGTTCGCACGATCCGTTCTATTTCCTTCAGACGACCCATTCTATTTCATTCGTATGATCCATTCTAATTCCTTCGTACGACCCATTCTAATTCATTCACATGAATGTATCCATTGTAATTCATATGTACGATCCATTCTAATTCCTTCATACGATCCATTCTAATTCATTCATACGATCCATTCTAATTCATTCGCACGAATGTATCCATTCTAATTCATTCGTACGATCCATGCCGATCCAATCTAATTCATTCATATGATCCATTCTAATACATTCACACGAATGTATCCATTCTAATTCATTCCATTCATGTGAATGAATTAGAATGGATCATACGAATGAATCGTGCGAATGAATTAGAATGGATTGTGCGAATGAATTAGAATAGATCGTACGAATGAATTAGAATGGATACATTCGTGCGAATAAATTAGAATGGATCGTACGAATGAATTAGAATGGATACATTCATGGGAATGAATTAGAATGGATCATACGAAGGAATTACAATGGATCATACGAATGAAATAGAATGGATCGTATGAATGAATTAGAATGGATCGTGCGAATGAATTAGAATGGATCGTACGAATGAGTAAGAATGGATCATATGAATGAAATAGAATAGATCGTACGTACAATCTATTCTAATTCATTCATACGATCCATTCTAATTCATTCGCACGAATGTATCCATTCTAATTCATTCGTACGATCCATTCCGATCCAATCTAATTCATTCATATGATCCATTCTAATTCATTCACACGAATGTATCCATTCTAATTCATTCCATTCATGCGAATGAATTAGAATGAATCATACGATTGAATCGTGCGAATGAATTAGAATGGATTGTGCGAATGAATTAGAATGAATCGTATGAACGAATCGTGCAAATGAATTAGAATGGATCGTACGAATGAATTAGAATGGATCGTACGAATAAATTAGAATGGATTCATTCCCATGGATACATTCGTGCGACTGAATTAGAATGGATCGTATGAATGAATTAGATTGGATCGTATGAATGAATTAGAATGGATCGTACGTATGAATTAGAATGGATGCATTCGTGCGAATGAATTAAAATGGATCATACGAAGGAATTAGGGTGGATCATATGAATGAATTAGAATGGATACATTCGTGCGAAAGAATTAGAATGGATTGTATGAATGAATTAGAATGGATCATATGAATAAATTAGAATGGATCGTGCGAATGAATTTGAATAGAATGGATCCATTCTAATTCATTCGTACGATCCATTCTAATTTCTTCGTATGATCCATTCTAATTCATTCGCACGAATGTATCCATTCTAATTCATTCGTACGATCCATTCGAATTCATTCATACGATCCATTCTAATTCATTCGTACGATCAATTCTAATTCATTCGCACGATCCATTCTAATTCATTCAGATGATCCATTCTAATTCATTCATACAATCCATTCTAATTCTTTCGCACGAATGTATCCATTCTAATTCATTCGTACGATCCACTCTAATTCCTTCGTACAATCAATTCTAATTCATTCGTACGATCCATTCTAATTCATTAGCACGATCCATTCTAATTCTTTCGCACGAATGTATCCATTCTAATTCATTCGTACGAGCCAGCCTAATTCCTTCGTACGATCCATTCTAATTCATTCGTACGATCCATTCTAATTCATTCGTACGATCCATTCGAATTCATTCATACGATTCATTCTAATTCATTCATACGATCCATTCTAATTCATTCGCATGAATGTATCCATTCGAATTCATTCATATGATCCATTCTAATTCATTCGCACAAATGTATCCATTCTAATTCATTCGTATGATCCATTCTAATTCATTCGCACAATCTATTCTAATTCATTCGTACGATCCATTCTAATTCATTCGCACGATCCATTCTAATTCATTCATACGATCCATTCGAATTCATTCATACGATCCATTCTAATTCATTCGTACGATCCATTCTAATTCTTTCATACGAATGTATTCATTCTAATTCATTCGTACGATCCATTCTAATTCATTGCACGAATGTATCCATTCTACTTCATTCGTACGATCCATTCGAATTTATTCATACGATCCATTCTAATTCATTCATACGATCCATTCTAATTTATTCGCACGAATGTATCCATTCTAATTCTTTTGTACGATCCATTCTAATTCATTTGTACGATCCATTCTAATTCATTCATAAAATCCATTCTAATTCTTTTGCACGAATGTATCCATTCTAATTCATTCGTACGATCCATTCTAATTCCTTCGTACTATCCATTCTAATTCCTTCATACGATCCATTCTAATTCCTTCGTACGATCCATTCTTATTCATTCCCATGAATGTATCCATTCCAATTCATACGTACGATCCATTCTAGTTTATTCATACGATCCAATTCATACGTACGAATGAATTAGATTGTGCGAATGAATTAGAATGGATCGTTCGAATGAATTAGAATGGATTAGAATGGATCATACGAAGGAATTAGAATGGATCATACGAATGAAATAGAATGGATCGTACGATCCAATCTAATTCATTCGTACGATCCATTCTATTTCATTGGTACGATCCATTCTAATTCATTCGTGCGATCCATTCTAATTCATTCGTACGATCCATTCTAATTCCTTCGTAAGATCCATTCTATTTCATTCGTATGATCCATTCTAATTCCTTCGTACGATCCATTCTAATTCATTCCCATGAATGTATCCATTCTAATTCCTTCGTATGATCCATTCTAATTCCTTCGTACGATCCATTCTAATTCATTCGCACGATCCATTCTAATCCATTCATATAATCCATTCTAATTCCTTCATACGATCCATTCTAATTCATTCGTACGATCCATTCTAATTCATTAGCACGATCCATTCTAATTCATTCGTACGATCCATTCTTTTTCATTCGTACGATCCATTCTTACTCATTCGTACGATCCATTCTAAATCATTCGCACGAATGTATCCATTCTAATTCATTCGTACGATCCATTCTAATTCATTCGCACAATCTATTCTAATTCATTCGTACGATCCATTCTAATTCATTAGCACGATCCATTCTAATTCATTCGTACGATCCTTTCTAATTCATTCACACGATCCATTCTAATTCATTCAAACAATCCATTCTAAATCATTCATACAATCCATTCTAATTCTTTCGCACAAATGTATCCATTCTATTTTATTCGTACCATCCATTCTAATTCATTCGCACAATCTATTATAATTCATTTGTACGTACGAATTCATTCATACGATCCATTCTAATTCATTTGTATCATCCATTCTAATTCATTAGCATGATCCATTCTAATTCATTCGTACGATCCATTGTATTTCATTCGTACGATCCATTCTTACTCATTCGTACGATCCATTCTAATTCATTCGCACGAATGTATCCATTCTAATTCATTCATATGGATTGTACGAATGAATTAGAATAGATCGTGCGAATGAATTAGAATGGATCGTATGAATGAATTAGAATGGATCGTGTTAATGAATTAGAATGGATCGTACGAATGAATTAGAATAGATTGTGCGAATGAATTAGAATAGATCGTACGAATGAATTAGAATGGATACATTCGTGCGAATAAATAAGAATGGATCGTACGACTGAATTAGAATGGATACATTCATGGGAATGAATTAGAATGGATCATACGAAGGAATTAGAATGGATCATACGAATGAAATAGAATGGATCGTATGAATGAATTAGAATGGATCGTGCGAATGAATTAGAATGGATCGTACGAATGAGTAAGAATGGATCGTACGAATGAAATAGAATAGATCGTACGTACAATCCATTCTAATTCATTCATACGATCCATTCTAATTCATTCGCACGAATGTATCCATTCTAATTCCTTCGTACGATCCAATCTAATTCATTCGCACGATCCATTATAATTCATTCGTACGATCCATTCTATTTCATTCGTACGATCCATTCTTACTCATTCGTACGATCCATTCTAATTCATTCGCACGAATGTATCCATTCTATTTCATTCATACGATCCATTCAGATTCATTCGCACCATCCATTCTAATTCATTCATACGATCCATTCTAATTCATTCGTACGATCCATTCTAATTCATTCGCACGATCCATTCTAATTCATTCATACGATCCATTCTAATTCATTCATACGATCCATTCTAATTCATTCGCACGAATGTATCCTTTCTAATTCATTCGTACGATCCATTCTATTTTATTCGTACGATCCATTCTTACTCATTCGTACGATCCATTCTATTTCATTCGTATGCATCGTACGAATGAATTAGAATGGATCGTGCTAATGAATTAAAATGGATCGTGCTAATGAATTAGAATGGATCGTACGAATGAATTAGAATAGATTGTGCGAATGAATTAGAATGGATCGGACGAATAAATTAGAATGGATCGTATGAATGAATTAGAATGGATCATGCGAATGAATTAGAATGGATCGTACGAATGAATTAGAATGGATACATTCGTGCGAATGAATTAGAATGGATCGTACGAATGAGTAAGAATGGATCGTACGAATGAAATAGAATGAATCGTACGAATGAATTAGAATGGATCGTGCGAATGAATTTGATTGGATCGTGCGAATGAATTAGAATGGATCGTTCGAATGAATTAGAATGGATACATTCGTGCGAACGAATTAGAATGGATACATTCGTGCGAATGAATTAGAATGGATCGTGCAAATGAATTAGAATGGATCATACGAATGAATTAGAATGGATCCTATGAATGAATTTGAATGGATCGTACGAATAAATTAGAATGGATACATTCGTGTGAAAGAATTCGAATGGATCGTGCTAATTCATTCATACGATCCATTCTAATTCATTCGTTCGATCCATTCTAATTCATTCGCACAATCTATTCTAATTTATTCGTACGATCCATTCTAATTCATTCGCACGATCCATTCTAATTCATGGATCGTATCAATGAATTAGAATGGATCATGCGAATGAATTAGAATGGATCATACGAATGAATTAGAATGGATACATTCGTGCGAAAGAATTAGAATGGATCGTACGAATGAATTAGAATGGATCATACGAAGGAATTAGGGTGAATCGTACGAATAAATTAGAATGGATCCTACGAAGGAATTAGAATGGATCGTACGAAAGAATTAGAATGGATCGTACGAAGGAATTAGAATGGATCGCACGAATGAATTAGAATGGATACATTCGTGCAAAAGAATTAGAATGGATCATACGAAGAAATTAGGGTGGATCGTATAAATGAATTAGAATGGATACATTCGTGCGAAAGAATTAGAATAGATTGTATGAATGAATTAGAATTGATCATATAAATGAATTAGAATGGATCATGCGAATGAATTAGAATGGATATATAAATGAATTAGAATGGATCGTACGAATGAATTAGAATAGATCGTATGAATATATTCGAATGGAACGTACGAATGAATTAGAATGGATACATTTGTGCGAATGAATTAGAATGGATCATACGAAGGAATTTGGGTGGACCGTACGAATGAATTAGAATAGATACATTCGTGCGAAAGAAAAAGAATGAATTAGAATGGATCGTACGAAGGAATTAGAATGGATACATTCGTGTGAATGAATTAGAATGGATCGTATGAATGAATTAGAATGGATCGTACAAATGAACTAGAATGGATCGTATGAAAGAATTAGAATGGATCGTGCTAATGAATTAGAATGGATTGGACGAATGAATTAGAATAGATTGTGCGAATCAATTAGAATGGATCGAACGATTGAATTAGATTGGATCGTATGAATGAATTAGAATGGATCGTGCGAATGACTTAGAATGGATCGTACGAATGAATTAGAATGGATATATTCGTGCGAATGAATTAGAATGGATCGTACGAATGAATTAGAATGGATACATTCGTACGAATGAATTAGAATGGATCCTACGAATGAGTAAGAATGGATCGTACGAATGAAATAGAATAGATCATACGAATGAATTAGAATGGATCGTGCTAATGAATTAGAATGGATCGTATGAATGAATTAGAATAGAGTGTGCGAAAGAATTAGAATGGCTCGTACGAATGAATTAGAATGGATACATTCATGCGAATGAATAAGAATGGATCGTATGAATGAATTAGATTAGATCGTATGAATGAATTAGAATGGATCGTACGTATGAAATAGAATGGATACATTCATGGGAATGAATTAGAATAGATAGTACGAAGGAATTAGAATGGATCATACGAAGGAATTAGAATGGATCGTACGAAGGAATTAGAATGGATCGTACGAATGAATTAGAATGGATCGTACGATTGAGTAAGAATGGATCGTACGATTGAAATAGAATGGATCGTACGAAT